>JAKSZT010054138.1:14226450-14301772 GCA_026826555.1 Tolypeutes matacus | reverse complement strand
CCTTCCTTCCTTCCTTCCTTCCTTCCTTCCTTCCTTCCTTCCTTCCTCCCTCCCTCCCTCCCTCCCTCCCTCCCTCCCTCCCTCCCTGTGATGAAAGATTGGGTGATGCTAGCTTATAGTGGTTATGGTGTGCAGTTGTTTGGTCAAACACTAGCCTACTTTTTATTGTGAAGGTATTTTGTAGATGGGATTTGCATCTACAATCAGTTGATTGTATCTGTAATCAACAGAGGAAATTGCTTTCAGCAATATGGGTCCACTCCTCATTCAATAAATTGAAGGTCTTAAAAGTCAGAATCGAGGGTTTCAGAGGTCAGAAGAAGAATTTCTTCCTCAACTTCAGCATTGTGTCTTGCTGCAAATTATAGCCAGCCAGCTTCCCTTGGGGGAATTCGAACTAAGGACTTCAATGCCCTATGGAATTTGGAATTGCCATCCCCCATGGTCGTGTGAGCCAATTTCATATATATATATCTCCTGTTGCCTGTTGATTCTGTTTCTCTGGAGAACTCTGACTAATACACTTCTTTCTTTATTTCTTTCTCCATTCCCTCTGTCCCTTCCTTCCTTCCTTCCTTTTGTATATAGGGAACAGACATACTGAGCACTTATACTTGTGGTCAGGCCTTGTGCATGATGCTTTCAGGTGCATTTAATTATCACAAATATTTCTGGTGGGTCTTGCTCTCACTGTTTTACATGTGAGAAAACTGAGGATCGCTAAGTTAGTTAAGTGACTTATTCAAGGTCATACAAATAATGAGTCTTCCCCACCCATGCCTGATCTCTCAAATCAGCCCCCTTCAAAAACTAGAACCCGATTCATTAAATAGGAACAACTCCTACTATTTGCATTGTAATTCACAAGAATACTTTTCTTCTCTTTAGCTTTCTGTAGAAATCTGTGAAGTATAGATGGACATAATGAAAAAAAAATTACCAATGATCACACCATGCAAAAATAACCCCTGCTAATATTTTAGCAAATGTCTTTCCCGGATAAAGCACATTTGCACATGTCATTTATGCTTACCAGCAACCCTGTATAGCATTTAATCACCAGAAGAAGCTGCAGCTCAGATAGATAAGAATTTGCCCAAGGTAGACAGCCAGAATGTAGTTGGTTGGGCCTGGCCTCACCTCTAAAGCTGACTTGTGTCCACAGTTGAGTTTTACATCAGCAAATTCTGTGCTAAGAAGGGGGAACTTTTCAGGCATCATTTACCCTCCTGAGCAGGTATCAGTATTTGGTAAAATGCAAATCCTGTCAGAGCCCCCTGAGTGATTGCCAAGCACTGAAAAGAAGTCAAGACTCTTTTTCAGTCCTAAAAGAAGCGATTAAAGGATGGCCCCTGAAAAGGTGCCTCATTAGTGGTTTCTACTGGACAGAAGGTACTCTGATGCTTTGCTTGTTCTGCAGCCTTAGGCCAAGGCTGGAAGTACAATTTATGCTCCAGTTTGCCACCAACTTGGAAGACATCTGGCTTCTTAGCAGTTTCCTAATGCCACTGGGGATCTGAATTCCAGCAGTGGTTTCTTCTAGGCATAAGTAAATACTCATTTGACTATTGAGGAGTGGTAGGTACTTGGAGGTAACCCCACAGTCTGATGGCCTGAGAACAGAGGCCCTTTAAAAATGGGCACTTTGGGGTTAGAGGCCACCATTAAGGAAGCCTCAAGACCAGCAGCCATCTGTGTGGGCAGCTCCTCCAGCTGCCCCATGAGCCAATGCATCTCTTCCATCTAGCTAAGGATATGCCCTTTGGGAAAAGGGTCTGAAGGCAGGTGGTCTCTGAATTAAGCCAACATAGAATTCAGGATTTAGATCACTGGAATTTTAAAAATCTCTGTTGTTTTTTTAAATAGTAATACAAGGACTATATATCTATTGTTACAAGTTCAAACAATGTAGAAGTGTATAAATGTATAAGAAATCCCCTTTTTCATTCTACCCATCCCAAATCCAACTCCCTAAGAGTAATCTCTGTTGACAGTGTGATGTGTATATTCAAAAACTTTTATCAAAAAAAAACTTTTATCAATGCACATATTAAGTATAAATGTACTTAGACAGTATTTGTTTTTAAAAACTTTCTATTGATGTATAAAATGTATAAGGAAAAAATATATACAGCTTTGTTTCATATGCCTACATCTGTGTAACCACTACCTAGATCAAGATAGAAATCATTTGGATAGTTTTTCAAAAATTAAATAGGGTAATAGCATATATGTAGTTTTGCAATTTTATTTTATCATTCATTCTATCATGTCAGGACATACAAACCTACCAAGTAAGTACACCCAACATTCCATAGTGTGGATGTACCATGACTGATTTACTATTTCCCCTATTGATAGACATATAGGCTCTTTTCACATATTTTGCTATTACTAATGATGTTTCAGTGACTATCCTCATATGTTCATCTTGGTACACACAGTTCCAGAATTTTGTATAAAAGTATTTGAAGCAGCGGAAGTAATAATTCCTATATATGCACAATGTTTTTGGGTTCAAGCATGGCCATAGTTATCCTTTTGGCCATCATCAACAGCTCCGTGAGAGAGGGAGGAGGGGTTATGATGATTAATACTTTCTTCATGGAGTAAGAGACTGAAGTCAGAGAGGTTATAAGTCTTTGACACTTACAATTTCATGGCCTTGGTTGGAGATAGAAGCAGAGGCCAAGCACAGTTGAGTGACTCCAGATTCCATGTCTCCTTCCATTGTTTATTGAGTGCCTTCCTGTATCTCCCATCTGTGTCTGGACCCAGCACCTGGATTGGGTCACAACATTGTCTCTCTGACCAGGAGTGTTTATTCAGCACAGCACAGAGAATAAGTCTGGCTCTGGTGCCAGACTAAATGGGTCTGAATCCTACCTCCATTACTGATTAGCTGTGTTATCTGGAGCCCATTCCAAGCCTCAGCTTCCCTAACTTTATGGTCAGAATTAGATGAGATAATTCATGTAGATAATTTAATGAAGTCCCTGGCTCATAAGAAGAATTCAATGAGATTTTTAAACATTAGCTTTATTGAGTTTCACATGCCACAAAATTCACCTCTTAAAGTATACAATTCAGTGCTTTTTGTAATATTCACAGAGTTGTGCAACTATCACCATGATATAATTTAGAATATTTTCATCACCCTCCAAATAAACCCCATACCCTTTAACCTATCATCCCCCCAATCTTCCCTCCCCACCAGTCCTATGCAACCACCATCTACTTTCTATCTCTATATAGTTGCCTTTTCTGGATGTTCTATATACATGTATCATACAGAATGTAGTCTTTTGTGACTGGCTTCTTTCACTTAGCATATTGTTTTTAAGGTTTATCCATGTTGTAGCATGTATCAGTACTTCATCCTTTTTACGGGTGAAAGCACTCCATTTTATGGTTATACCACATTTTGTTTACCTATTCATCAATTGATGGACATTTAGGTTGTTTCCATGTTTTGGTTGTTATGAACAATGACCCTATGAACATTCATGGGCAAGTCTTTGTCTACACATATGTTTTCATTTCTCTTGAGTATATATATATAAGGGTGGAATTGCTAGGTTATATGGTGACTCTATGTTTAATCGTTTTTTTCTTCTCTCTTTATTTTTAAAGAAGCTTTAGATTGCATAAATGTTACATCAAAAATATAGGGGATTCCCATATACCTTACCCACTCCCCATCCCACAGTTTTCCTCATTAACATCTTTCATTAGTGTGGTACATTTGTTACAATTGATGAACACATATTGAAGCATTGCTACTAACCGTGGTCTATAGTTTACATTATGGTTTACACTTTGCACCACACAGTTTTATAGGTTTTGACAAAATGTATAATGGCCTGTGTCCGTCATTGCAGCATCATGCAGAACAATACAATGTCCCCAAAATGCCCCAAGTCACACCTATTCTTCCTTCTCTTTCCCCTCAGAACTTCTGGTGAAAGAGAACAGAAGGCAGAACCACTGCCTTTATATCAATGTTACAAGTTCTTGCATTTCTACAATAATAATAAGTCTACTTTAGTCCATAGTTGCATTTCCCCCTTATGTTTGTTCATTCCTCAATCTTGAGGATTTGGGGATGGTGATGCCCACTCTGCTTCCAATTGAGAGGAGGCTTAGATCCCATGGGGCAGATGGATGGAACTGTCTTGCTTCCAGTTGTAGATACTCTCTGTTTTTTTGGGATGGGCGTTGTCCATCATCATGATTTTGTTAGATGTCCTGGGTGAGTCCAATGAACTGGAGAGTAGGTGTTGGCTGCAATTCTGCTGAGATTCAGGGCTCAAACAGCATATGAAGAGCCAGAAGATTTAAGTCTCTGGGACACATATTTAATGGGTGTAGTGCTAATTATAGGTTCAAATAAAAGGGGCATAAGAACCATGTGTAGGAAAATTATAAATGAGTCCAACTCCGATACATTGGGGGGGGATGGGTTATAATATATTCCAAGGTAAGGCCCACTGACTGGGTGCCAAATTCCTGGGGTTGCCAGCCCTGCCTATAGTGTCCAGATGTATGTTTAATCTTTTGAGCAACCGCCACACTATTTTTCACAGTGGGTGCATCATTTTACATTCCCATCAGCAATGCATGAGAGTTCCAAATTCTGCACATCCTCACCAACACTTTTCTATCTTTCTGATTATAGACTTCCTGGTAGGTGTGAAGTGATATCTCATTGTGGTTTTGATTTGCATTTCCCTAATGACTAATGATATTGAGCATTTTTTCACATGTTTTCAATAAGATTTTAACTATTGTTATTTATCCAACAGACATTTACTGATCCCTCCTTTGGGCAAGTCATCCATATAGTTTTATATGGTCTAGAATTCCCCAAGTAGACCATGAGCTCCTTGAGAGAAATGACTGTGGCATGAGTTGTTGTACTTCCAGTGCTATGCTCAGTGTCAGTCACATCAAAGTACCTAACATAAATGTTGAATAAATAAATGGATGAATCATAATTGGATTTGGGAATTCAGTAGAGAGGTCATAAGTAAGCATTTCTTAACCATCTACTTTAGGTGTACCTGGTATCTGTGGTCAGTCTTTAGTGATGGGCAGGTTCAAATCTGAAAGTGATTTGCCATTGTCCCATTCATTGTTCTCTACACCCCAGCTTTTAACTTTGACAAGGCTCTGCCATGCCTGGATCTAAGTAAGATTGTGTATTACGTTTGAGCATATCATAAGAGCAAAAAGAAACCCTCCTCCTCCCAGGAAGTTAGTGTGTGCCCTTCTGGGAAATACTGTGAGGCTTGGGCTATTCGTGATAATTGAGGGCAATGTTTATCTGGTATACTGAAACCCTTGTGGTGCCCTCTAATATTAGTGGATCTAAGAGAGTGTTTTGTACTTAAAGTGCTTTCAATTCTGCCTGGAATAAGCTACTCAGTCTTGGATGAATTAGCGAAATGATTCTGGCAATTTTCATCTACATTTATTGTGAAAAGTGTATGTATATTTAATATACACTCTCACTGCTCCTTTGGAATATGGAGTGAAACAACATTGATTTATTTGAAACTTTGACTATTTTGAGTGCTTTATTCCAAAAGTATATATCATGTTGAAAATTGGAAAGAGACTTTATTTACTAAAAACATTTCTGCTTTACTTAAGATATTTTTCCTCCTCTGTTTTCCAATTTATTATATGCTCTAGAACATTAAACATATTAGAAAGGTAGGGTGGACTTGTGGGAAGAGCAGTAATGTTAGAACCACATAGAACTTGGTTCACATCACTTGCTAGGTGTGTGATCTTGGGACCTTCCAAAGGTGTCCATGCCTTAATCTCCAGAACCTGTGAATATGTTATGTTGTTGGAAAAAGGGACTTTCTTGATGTAATTAAGGTTACAGACCTAGAAATGGGGGAAATTATCCTGGGTTATCCAGGTGGGTTCAATCTAATCACATGAACCTTTAAAAGGAGAAGACATTCTCCAGCTGAGGTCAGAAAGATGCAGGGAAGTGGGAGGCAGTAGACATGTGGAAGAAGGGGAAGCCAGAGAGATTCAAAGTGTGAAAAGGACTGGGCTTGCCATTGCTGCTTTGAAGATGGAGGAGCAAATCAATGAGGAATGTAGGGAGCCCTGAGTAGCTGTGAGGCTCTTGGCTTACAGCCAGCAGGGAAACCAGAATCTCAGCCCTCCAACCATAGGGAATGGATCTCTGCCAGCAGTCTGAAGGATCATGGAAGTGGGTTCTAGCCCAAAACCTCCGGTGAGGAACACAACCCTGCCAACATTGGTTTCAACACCATAAGAGTCTAAGCAAAGGACCTGGTTGACCCATGCTGTACCTGGACTTCTGATCTACAGAACTGTGAGATGATAAATGGATGTTGTTTTAAGCCACTAAATTCTTGGTAATTTGTTACACAAGTAGTGGCAAACTTATACAGTAAGTTACTGACCATCTGTAAAATGGGGATAACACTGCCTACCTTGAAGGGTTGTTGTAAACATTAGAAATTACATATGTAAATTGCCTTGCATAAAATAAGTGTGCAATAAATGATAGCTTCATATGCAGAAGTGCCAGAATGAGAAATGGAAAGAGAAGCAGAGATGTTAACAGAACCAAAAAAGGTCTTTGTACATATGTGAAGCTATTGTTGCATGTCAACCTCAAGTGACTTCTTCTATTACGCTGATTGGCTACTTGTAGGTAGTAGCTTGAGAATGTCTGCTCACCTGTTTCTACTGCTGAATATTCAAAAAAGATATCATGTTCCAATGATACGTGATGCAAGGAAATGTTGTGCGGGAGTAAATATTTAAATGAACTTTAATAAGTCACTGGAGATATTATGCTAGGTAACGGCATCCTTTTCCCACTATTACTAAAATAACTGCTCTGATTTTCTGCTTCAGCAATAAAGATAGTAGTAGTAAGAGAAAAAAAAAATCCATTCATGTTGAGCCCCATTAGCATGAATTTCCCCATCTAGGGGAGCCAGTTAACAGGGAATGACCCCAAGGAATGAATACTACATTTCCCAGAGACATGATAAAGCTCCAGTCCTAGGGAACAGCAATGAAAGATTTTATGCCTCTCTCTGGTCCAAGGGCATGGAATTTACCCTAGTGGGTCCTGAGAATTGAGAAACCAACCATTCCAAAAAATGATTGAAACATACCTGTCACCTATGTGCCATCTTGTACTATCCAACCTTGTTTCTAAATACAATCTAGGCATCTCTTGTGTATCAGTCAGCTTTCTTGCAGTAACAAACAACCCCCATATATTGTTGGTTTATAGCAATGATTTATTTCTTGCTCATTTTGCACACAGGTGGGTCTGGTTCTGCTCCTGGTCATAAAGTTTTCTTTATGTGTTTTCTCATTCTGGGACTGAGGCTGAAGAAGCAGCCCCTATTTGGGACATGTTATATTCCTGGTAGAGAGAAAAGAGCAAGAATCAGAGCTGAACCATGCTATTTTGCTTAATACTTCTGCTCACAACTTCCACGGGTTGAGGAAGCAAACTCTTCCCACAGGAGGCACTGCAAGTCACATGGTGATATGGGTGGGAACCAGTTATACAATCTACCACATCTTGCCCTCAGTTCACCAGAACCCATACTTCCTGACTTCCTATCTCTGTTCCACTAGTCTTGCCTTAACTGCTCTTCCTTGGAGTATACTTCCCAGGGTTTCTATCCTGACCTCAGAGGACTTGGCCTAGTCCTTGTGATTTAGAATTTCTATCCTTAAGTGGAATATACTCTACTCATACTGCTATGCAGAATGGAACGCAAATTGTTTCAAGGGGTATAGGGACTTACTGAGGAATAAAAGAAATAAAAATATCTTATTTTTAGATGGGTGGGCTTAGCTGGACAAATCCTCATGGCTGTACATAGTCCAGATAACCCAGGCACTGGAACACAAGAATCAGCCTCATGGAGGCTACTTTGTCCCAGATGCTTTGTGCACAAGGCTATTTTATCTCAAATGGAAAGTCAGCACTTCAAAGGAGTAAGCCATGGTTTTTGCACTGAATTCAAAAGCATTTTGCATTAGAAAGAATCTTGTCACAATGAACATGTTTATGTTTGATGGAGAAGAGACAGGTTGATCTCACCAAATAGGCACTTTGGGAAAGTAGAAGGGAAATTCTTCACTTACAACAGTACTTTCCTGGGCATTATGAAAACACAATGCTGGCTTTCACTACAACTGATTCTAACCAGAAAAACAGCTGACTGATTAAGAACCATGACCCTAGAGTAATCCCACTCAATAGACCCCATAGTGGATCTTTTCTGACCGCTGAGCAATGGGACTTATTTTAATCAATCATATACAGATCTGTGTACTCATTCTATTAGAGAGCAACTTTCTACTCCTACGTTAGTATAAATATCATGAATCTCTTCTTTCTAATACTTAAATATCCTGACTTTTACTACCTCAGGGAACCTTTTAGTAATTTTTTTCATTGGTGTATAAGAAAATAAACTCAACTTTTTTTCTTTCTTTCCTTTTCAACTCTAGGGGAGGGTCTTTGCTTTATTCTTTCCAAGGTAGTTCCATATAGACAAAGTTTCCTTGCAAAATCTTTTGGTCCTACATCTTTATTTTTTTTCCTAAATGAATCTCAACCTAACCATCACACATATACAAAAATTAGCTCAAAGTAGACCATATACCTAAATGTAACACATAAAACTATGATATTTTAGAAAAAATGGGAGAAAATCTTCAGGATCTTAGGCAAAAAGTTCTTACACTTGATACCAAAAACACGATCCATAAAAGGAAAAATTGATAAATTGGACTGTATCAAAATTTTAAAAACACTTTTCTGGGAAAGAACCTTTGAAGAAGATAAAAAGACAAGCTAAAGACTCAAAAATCACACATCTGACAAAGAACTAGTACCTAGAATACATAAAGAGCTCTCAAAACTCAAAAGTAATAACAACAAACAATCCAATTACAAAATGGGCAAAAACATGAAGAAACATTTCACCAAAGAGGATATATAGGTGGTAAATAAGCACATGAAAATATGTTTAATGTTATCCATTAAGAAATGCAAATTAAAATTATGATGAGAACTCACTACACACCTATGATGATGGCTAAAATAAGAAATAGTGACATGACCAATTGCCGGTGAGGGCGGGAAGCAACAGGAACTCTCATTTATTGCTGGTGGGAATGTATAATGGTACAACCACACTGGAAAAAGAGTTTGGCAGTTTCTTTAAAAACTAAACATGCAACTACTATATAACCCAGCAACTGAACTCTTGGGCAATTATCCCAGAGAGATGAAAACTTAAGTTCACACAAATACCTGCACACAAATGTTTATCACAGCTGTGTACATAATAGACCAAAACTAGAAACAGCCAATATATCCTTCAACGGGTGAATGGTTAAACAAACTGCAGTAGAAACATACAGTAGACTACTACTCAAGAATAAGGAGGAACAAATATTTATACATGCAATGACCTGGATGAATTTCCAAGGAATTATGCAGAGTAAAAGAAACCAATCTCGAAAGATTCCATTTATATAGCATGTTTGAAATTACAAAGTGAAATGAACAGATTAGCTGTTACCAGGTGTTAGGGACAGTAGGGTGGGTGGCAGGAGGGAGTTGGGTATAGTTATAAAAGGACTTACCCAGGACAACTGGCGGGGAGATGATGATGGACAACGGCCATCCCAAGGAATGGAGAGAGTCTGCAGCTGTAGGCAGGATAATCCCACCCATCTTCCCCATGGGATATAAGCCCCCTCTCACTTGGAGGTGGAGTGGACGTCACCATCCCAGACTCCTCAGGATGGGGGGAAGAGCTATGGACTAGAGTGGACTTACTGGTATTCTACTATAGACATATTGTGATTCAAGCAATGGAAGAAATTCCAACATTGATGTGGAGCCAGTGGCCACTGGAGGCTCTGGGGGCAGGGAGAGGGAAAAGCAGTTGTAATACAGGGGCTTTTTCGGGACTTGGGAATTGTCCTGAGTGACATTGCAAAGACAGATATAGGCCATTTTATATCACCATATAACATGCAGAACTGTGTGGGAGAGAGTGTGGTCTATAATGTGAACTATGGTCCATGCTTAATGGCAAAGCCCCAGGATGTGTTTATCAATTGCAATGAATGTGCCACAACGATGAAGGATGTTTATGTGAGAGGTTATGGGAGGTGTGGGAGGTGAGGAGTATGGGAATCCCTATATTTTTTGTGTAACATTTATGTAATCTAAGTATCTTTAAAAAAAATCAATAGCATTTATATACACTACTGATGTGCCCTCAAAGGAGGAAATCAGAAAAAAATTCCATTTATAATAGTGATTAAAACAATCAAATATTCTGAAATAAACTTAACAAAGGACATAAAGGACCTATGTTCAGAACAACCTATAAAAGTGTATGGTGCAAAATGTAAACCATAATGTAAACCATTGACCATGGTTAGTAACAATGCTTCAATCTTTGTTCATCAATTGTAACCAAGGTACCATACACATGTAAAATGTTATTAATAGGGAGAGTGGGAGAGGGTGAGGGGGTTGAGTATAGGGGAATCCCCCATATTTTCTATGAGACTTTTCTGTAACCTAAAGCTTCTTTGAAGATAAAAAGAGAGAGAGAGAGAAAAAAAAAAAAAACATGGGGAAACACACGGAAGAAATTGTCACTGTACATAAAAGACAACAGATCTTATGGTGATGAAAAACACACAAAATATTTTTATTTTATTTTTGTAGTTTATTTGTTATTATTTCCTTATTTTGTTTGTTTATTTTTTTGGCTTTGTTTTTGGAGACATTTTGAATCACAGAAGGGTCACAACTGTGGCAGGGGAGGATCACTGGTAGGAGTATCGGTGATGAGGGGATGTGTGGGTAGAGGTACACCTGGGGCATGCCTTTACGGAATATGAATATGCTCAAGTGGTCATGGGAAGTTTTCTAGATGGGTGGAGACCCACAGAATAACTGAAAGAATATTGAATTCCCATCCTGGGGAGTCCTGCTACATTCTCTAATAGAGCAGCAAGAATCCCCCAAGTACATGGGCGGTGCCTAGCGAAGGAGGACAGACCATTACACCAGGCCCTTGATATTGATGGTTGTACTTATGAACCTCGGCACTGTTTTGTTCCCCTTTGGAGCAGAATTCCTCCTAAGAGATGATTTTACTTGAGGTCTCCAAATCTTTGCCTCCCATTTCTTTTAAATCCACTCTAATCAGGATTTTTTCATCACCACTTCACTGAAATGGCTCTTGTCATGGTCACCAATGGCTTTCATATTGCTATATCCAATGATCAATCCTCAGTCCTCATCTTACTTTTCCTCTTGCCAGATTTGACAACTTATCCCCCCCCCCCTTGACTTGGCTTTCAGGACACCACACTCTCTTGCTTGACTTCCTACATCATTCTTTGTTCTCTCTTAGTCTCTTTTACTGGTTCTTCTTCTTCCTGAACTCTTATTATTGACACGCCCCAGTCCTTGGACCTCTTTTCTTTTATATCTAAGCTTACTCCTTTGGCACTTTCATCAAGTCTCATGGCTTTAAATACTATGTATATGCCAATGACTCCAGAATTTCTATCTCCATCCTGGATGTCTTTCCCAAAGTCCAGAGTCAATTTGCTACATGACATTTCCAAATAGGCATCTGGAACTCAACATGTCCAGTCCTGAATTGCTTGTTTCCACCACTAAACCTGGTCTTCCAATAGCCTTCTTCTTCTCCGTTGAGAGCAACTCCATTTTTCCAGTCATTCAAGCCTAAACTTCATGGTCATCCTTGAATTCTCTCTTGTATGCCACATCCAATCTTTTGAGAAATTCTATTGCTCTACCTTCAAAATATATACAGAATCCTACCATTTTTCTTTACTTCTGCCACTACCACCATCATCTTTGACCTGGATTACTACAATAGCTCATTAACTGATCTCCTTGATTTCCCTGTTGATTTTCTTCAATCTATCCTCAATGTTAGAACCAGAGTTGTCCCTTTAAAGTGTAAGTCCGGTTGTGTCACTCTTCTACTCAGAACCCTCCAACGGCTCATTATTTCACCCAGAATAAGACCCAAAGTCCTTATAATGGCTTACAAGGCCTTAAGAATCTGGTCTCTAATTACCTCTTGGACCTCCTTCCATTCTATTGTCCCCCTCATCACTCTGTTCCAGCCACCATTGGCCTCCTTTGCTTTTCCTCAGACACTCCAGGTACACTCATTCCTTGGTACTGGCTGTTCCCTCTGCCTGGAACTCTCTTCCCTCATTAACCTGCATAGCTAACTTTCTGTATTAGTCAGGGTTCTCTAGGGAAACAGAACCAATAGGAGATATCAATAAATATTTTGAGATTTTATAAAATTGTCTCACACTACCATGAGGATGCATGGGTCCAAATTCTAAAGTGCAAGCTGCAAGCCAGGAACTCCAGTGAAGGCCCTTGATGAATTCCTCAGGAGACAATGGCTGGCTGAAGTAGAGATGGGAATTCTCCCTTCTGACTGCTGAAATCACTTCTCCTTTTAAAGCCTTCAACTGATTGGATGAGATGTCTTTCATTGCTGAAGGCAGTCTCAACTGATTATAGATGTAATCAGTCATAGATGCAATCAGCTCACTGATGATTTAAGTCCACAAAATGTCCTCAAGTAACAATTAGCCCAGTACTTGCTTGACCAAACAATTGGGCACTATTACCTGGTCAAGTTGACACATGAGCCTAACCATCACACTTCCTTAACTCCAATTATTTGCTCAAATGTCACCTTGTCAGTTATAGCTGCTCAAACCACCCTTTTAAATAATGCAATTGGCCCTCACCCTGGCCCTCCTCATCCCTCCTTACTCGTCTCAATTTATTTTTCCATAGCATTTATTACCTTTTAACAAACTATATACTTTATTTATTGTTTATTCTTCATTGCCTGCTTCTCCCCACTAAAATGTAAGTTTCTTGAAGGCTGGGATCTTTATTTGTTTTGTCTGCCAATGTAACCCTTGCATCTAAGACAGTGACTCTTGCATAGTTGGTGCTCAATAAATATTTATTGAATTATTGAATGAATGGTCCATATTCCTGAGAGTGAGTTCTGTGGCATATCTATGCAGGAGGATCTAGGTGTTATGCAGGAGTAATAATGTTAATAATAATTGTTACCATTATTATACTTGTAATATGTTCCAAGAAACTTGCTAAGCAAGGATTGTCTGCTTCCAGTCAGGTGAGGAATTTTGCCTTGGGACAGGTGATGAGGATTTAGCATTTTTTTAAAAATCCAAGTGAAAGTCCTCTGCATATACAGACAATATTTTAGTTACTTGACAGGTAATAGTCAGCCTTCTAGTTAATTAAATATGTTGAGGGACAAATTTAAGATTTAATTTGATCCCATATCCACAACCCCTAGCCTGGCACATAGAGGGCACATTCAGTAATTGTTGGCTTATTGAACGAATGAATGAATGAAAATTTCTCCTGATTTATGATCCCATATACCTTCTACTCAAGCCTTATTGGATTATTTGCTTTTCCTCATGTATTATTTACCCTTGCCCCCTCAACTCCAGCATTGCCTGATAGAGTAAGTACTCACAGACATTGGATGGGTGGGTGAATGAATGGATGAGTCACTGATATACCAAAAATGTTCATAAAATTCAAATCATTGCCTTGTCAACTTCACTTGACCATCTAGTGTAGACATAGTCAAACACATCTACACTGTTGAAGGATTCATGCTATATCCTTTGCTTATATTGTTCTGTACATTTTCATCACTTATGAAGACAGGAAGATAACTTTTCTGGGTTTAACTTGGTTACAGTCTTAGCAGAATCACTCTTTTGTAACAATTCAAAAATTCCTAAATTCCAGCAGTTCCATTCATTCACTGTCATTGGTGCAAACTCTATTACCTCCTTGGGAGCACTGCCAGCATATTAAATAAGAACATAATACTTCCATGGAAGAACCTTCCAATATTAACATAAAATATATAAGCATTGACAGAACAATTAGATTAATTCACCTCTTAGAGCTAGCTTGTTCAGAGCTGACTCATCTAAAATGGTGTTAAACCATTCAGTTATACAATGAATCTATAAAGAACTGACATAAGATATTAGATTCATTTTTATATTTATCATTGTGTTTTAAGATTATTAGAGGGAAAACTAAAACATTCTTCACAGAACCATTTGTTTCAATTTAGGTTTATCATTCATGTAATAGCAACATTAAACTTATAAAAAGATGTGTAATGGCTCAAAGACTATTAGGCTTATGTCTTCTGGTTTCAGGATCATATCAGGCTGTGAATTAATAGAGAAAAGGCCATTAACATTCTTAATTCAAGCGATATAAGATGTCTTGCTAAAGAATTTTTATTTTGCATAAATTTGGATTAGGTTTTGGCTTTGAGAAATGAATATGTGAAAATTAGTGCCTTAAACAAAATAGAGATTTCTTTCAGTCTAGAGAGAGACAATTCCAGGCTGGGATGCCAGCTCCCTCCATGGCGTCAGGGATCAAGCTGCTCTGATTTCGTTCCTCATCCATGTTTGGCTTACATTTCCAATGTCCTCTCAGAGGCTAAGATGGCTCCAGCCAATGCATCCACATTCTCTGGAGCAGAAAAGGGGAAGCAGAAGGTGTCCCCTCTATTTTTATTGAAAGTATCACATCAGACTTCCACTTATATCTTATTGTTTTGAATTTATGACCATTCTCAGCTGTGAAGGGATCTTGGAAACGTACTTTTCTTAGCTAAGTGCCAAAACATCCAGCTTAAAAAACTGAGGCTCTTTTATTAAAAAAGAAGGGGAGAATGGATATTGGAGAGGCAAACAGCAGTCTCTGCCTTATCCAAGTGTGGACTGCTGAGGAAGAATGCTTGCCTCATGTTGTATTTACATGATTCTTTTATTAATCTTTATCACAACTACAACAGTTTCTATCAAACTCCAACAATGCCCATGGATTGATGAGATTTTTTGCCCTATTTCATGGACTTGTGGAGTTTGTCCCCCTTCCATGGCTTAAATATTTCTCAATGATATTTTTCATGAAAAGCTAGCAGGCTTATGGCTTTGATTATGAAAAGAATTAACTGGGTCTTCTGATTTGGTTGTCTCTTAAAAGGCATTTAGTCTATTTCTACCTTTTAATTGTCTCATTAAGCACACAGGACTTCTAAATCTGATAGAGATTGAGTCCCTCACAGTCAGTTTTTAAAAATTCTGACTTCCTCTCCAGTTCCTCTCAGACAAATAACAGACAAGAAATCCAGAAAAAGAAATACCACTTGGTTTGATATTCAGAATTTCCTCATGGTATAATAACAAAGAGCATATTCATTCTAATGATGCTGAAATATTTGGTATAGTGCAATATGACTAGTGCTATCAGATCACTGTTTTAGTGGATATCTGTTCTTTTTATCTCTGCAGCAATATGTCCCTACATTCCTTTGGGGGAGTTTTTTAATCCCCTCATTGCAGTGCACAGGTGGGTAGGTGACCCAAGTCTAGCCAATCATAATACCTCACCTTCCTGGCCACATTGATTGATCCAGGTGTGAGCCAGAAGGGTTAAAATTGGAGGCTAATGGTGACCATCATTCCTATTACAAGGAGGAATTCTTCCTGCATTTGGAAGAGAGAGAATGGAGCCAAGCAAAAGTGGGTGATCATGGTAATAGTCTGATGATATTATCTCTTAAGCTGTAACAAATATTCCACAACAGTGTGGTATGTTGGTGAGAGCGTGTTGAATGGGAATTCTACACATGTGCATGATTGTTTTGTAAGTTCGCAACTTCTGTAATAAAAACATATTTAAAAAAGAGAGGATATAGCATGACTGTAAAAAAAATAATTATTTCAAAAGTGAGAAGACGTGTTCTCTTAAACAATAAAGGATGATAAGATCAATATTTAAAAAGTCGGTGATCAGTGGGAGGAATGGGAGAGGGATAGAGACTGGGCAACCCATGAGCATCAAGTTGCCAGTCCAAAGCCCCTGAGATGGTTTAGGTGGCTCTTCCTTTGAATCCGAGAGCCAATACATCCCCCTTCTGCTTTTAGCTGATTTGGATTGGGTTTCTGTCACTTTCAAGCAGAAGAATCCTAAATGATACAACTTCACTTCCTGCTCATAGCATTTAACTACAGTCTTCCTTGGACTCTAGTTATTTGTGTATGCATCTCATCCTTTGCAGCTGTGAACTACTTGTCTTCCTATGATTTGGATGGTTCCTAGCTGGATATTTCACACCTACTGGTTACTCATTAACTATTTGAACTTGAGAAAGAAGTTAAGTAATTTTTAAAATCTGTAGAATCATACTGCTACTCTTTATTGAATGTTTTTTATGTTGTAGGAGACTTCCTGAATGATTTATCGGTTACTTAATCTTTTTTTAAATTTACTTCCCCCTCCCCCATTGTTTGCATTCACTCTCTGCTTTCTGTGTCTGTTCTCCGTGTGCTCTCTTGTCTTCTCTTTAGGAGGCACTGGGAACCGAACCTGGGACCTCCCGTGTGGGAGAGAGGCACTTAATCGCTTGAGCCACCTCTGCTCCCTGCTTTGTTGTGTCTCTCATTGTGTTTCATCTTTTTGTCTCCTTGTTGCATCATCTTGTTGCATCAGCTTGCTGTGCCAGCCCATTGCGTCAGCTCGCTCTCTTGCTCATTTTCTCCAGGAGGCACCTGGAACTGAACCCGGGAACTCCCATGTGGTAGGCAGGAGTTCAATCACTTGAGTCACATCTGCTTCCCAGGCTACTTAATCTTTACAACCCATTTGGGAGGTAGGCACTTTACTACCTATTTTACAGTTGAGTGAACTAAAGTTAAGAGGTTAAAGCAATTTGCCTAAGGTCACCTAGTAAGTGGTACTCTTATACTTGAACCAGGGCTCTTGACTACAAAACTCAAACCTTTAATTATTGCTTATTAATATTGGCTATTATCCCCTGAAAGTTAGATTAGCCATAATTCTCAATTCTCCACCCACAATGGGGATTTTTGTTTCCTTCAAAAAAAGTTCTGATGTTTATGACTTTATATATGATTACAATTTAATTGAAAATAGGCCCAAAGGTAAAATTACTGTTTACCCTCTCCCCCCCCCCAAAATAAATTAGTTTAAAACTGGTGGGCTTTATGTGTCAAAAGGCCCTACCTGGAATGGGAAAAAGGGGGAGGATGTTGGGTGTATGGGAGTCCCCTGTACTTGGTACATGACTTTTCTGTAACCTAAAACTTCTTTGAGGACAAAATGAAAAAAGTAAGACACTGGGGCAATAAACAGAAGAAAATGTCACTGTACATATAGGACAACAGATCTTACAGTGATGAAAAGCAAAACGTCAAAAAATTTTAATGTTTTTTCATTACTTTTTATTATCCCAAATTTTTATTTTTTAAAAAATTTTTTGTATTTTATTTCTTATTTTTAAAATTATCATTATTAATTCATTTTCTTATTAATTATATTTGGCTATTTTATTGGCTTCATTTTTGGAGAAGTTTTGGATCACAGAAAGGTTGCAACTGTGGCAAGGGAGGATCATTGTTGCGGGATGTCAGTGATTGGGGATACATGGGAAGAAACTCACCTGGGCATACATATAAAGCATATAAATGTGTTCAAATGTTCATGGGGCATCGTCTCAATGGGTGGAGATTCACCCAATAATTGAAGGAATATCAAATTCCCATCCTGGGGAACTCTGCCACATTCTCTAATGGATCAGCAAGAATCCCCCAAGTACAGGGACAATGACTAGTGAAGGAGGATGGTCCATTGATGGGCCCTCGATATTGATGACTGTGTGTATGACCTTTACTGTTGAAATTGAAACTTAGCCTACTGTTATAGGGTACCTAAGAGTTGCCTCCTGGGAGCCTCCTTGTTGCTCAAATGTAGCCTCTCTCTAAGCTGAACTCAGCATATAAATACATTACCTTCTCCCCAGCATAGGATATGACTCCCAGGGATAAGCTTCCCTGGCACCCAGGGATTACTTACAAGCACCAACTAGCAATGCAACTGGAAAAAGACCTTGACCAAAAGGGGGAAAGGGTAAAGACAAATGAGTTTATATGGCTAAGAGACTTCAAAGTGAGTCGGGAGGTAATGCCAGAGGTTACGCTTATGCATGTCTCAGCAGGATCTCATTGACTGCCAAAGTAGGTACTACCCCAAATAGCGGGGCTCTTGAGGGCTATGGAGACATCCAGAAACTATAGTCAGGGCAGACAGCTCAGGAGTTTGTTGCCTTGTCAGTGGGCCCTACTTTGGAATTTATGCTCCCCAGTGTGACAGAGTTGGCCTCAGTTGTGGTTTCCCTACACATGGCTCTTCTGTCTTTCTATTTGAACCTATAATTAGTACTAGAGTTGGTATGTGTATGTCCAGGAGACTTAAATCTTTGGAATGTCCATGTGACAGCTGAGCCCTGAATATCAGCAGAGTTGCAACACCTACTCTCCAGTTCATTGGTCTCACCCAGGACAACTAACAAGGAGGTGGTGATGGACAACTACCATACCAAGGAACTGAGAAAATCTACAACTGCAAGCAAGAGAGTCCCATCCATTGACTTCATGGATCACAGCCCCCTCTCAATTAGAGGTGAAGTGGACATCACCATCCAAGAATCCTCAGGTTTGGGGAATGAACTATGGACTTAAGTAGACTTACTGGGATTTACTATAGATTTATTGTGATTCTAGCAATGGAAGAAATTATATCATTGATGTGGAGGCAGTGGCCACTAGAGGTTCTGAGGGCAGGGAGAGGGAAAAACAGGTGTAATATGGGGGCATTTTGGGGACTTTGTAATTGTCCTGAATGACATTGTCACAACAGATGCAGGCCATCATATATCTTGCCATAACCTACAGAATTGGGTGGGAGAGAGTGTAAACTACAATATAAACTTTAATCCATACTTAGTGGCAATGCTCCACAATGTGTTCATCAATTGCAATGAATGTACCTCACTAATGAAGAATGTTGTTAATGTGGGAAAATGTGGGAAGTATGGGGAGTAGGGTATATGGGAATCTCCTATATTTTTTATGTGACATTTGTGTAATCTAAGTATCATTTAAAAATGTATATATATTTTAAAAAAAGAAAAAAAGAAAAACCAACTCACAACAAAAAAAGGCCCTGCCTTCTGAAGGAAGATTAACTGGTTGGGTACCTGGTATGCTAGATATCTGGATTGGTTTGAGCATTAATACTTAGGCTTAAGGCACATTTTTAGGAGTGCGGTCTTATGTTCATTTAATATCATAATGTATATCTTGATTAAATGGTATAAAAGTTGTAACTACTTATGAGAAACATGCTTATCCAAAGATGATGGCTTCGTGTAAATTTCACCACTTGTGTTTATTCAAGTTTCCTATACTCTGCCGTATTCAGGGAATTCAAGGTATTGCCAGTGCTATGACTAATTTTAAGTAAAAGAGGAAAATGATGATGTTCTCATTGTTAATACAAATAAGGCTGATGTCACAGCCTTAAGCCCTGTGCCAGATAGTGTTTTTCAAGGTCACAGACTTCACAGCTACCCCTGTACTACTCACTATGAGAAATAATCTAGGAGACCATGAGCTGTTCAGTGAAACTGAAAGTACATGTCTTCTTGTGGCTCATTTATTCTTTCAAATAACTACCTATCATCTAATATGTGCCAGGCACTGTGCTAGGTGCTGGGGGGATCTAATGGTGAATAAGAAACAAATAGTGTCTATCTTCATGGAACTTAGTTATAGAGACACACAATAAAGAACTAAAGAAATAAAGAAGCAAATACCAAGTGGTGATAAGTGCTATGTTGAAAACAAAATAGGGTGCTATGATTGAAAATGACTGGGTTCTAATTTGAGAAAGTTAGTAAGAGAAAGCTCCTCTGAAGGAGCAGAGACCTGGAATGACAAGAAGGAATCAGTATGAAAAGGTCTAGACGTGTTCTAAGCATAGAGAATGGCTAGTGCAAAGGTCCTGAGGCAGAAATAAGATTGGGGGCTGTTAGTTTTAGATGATTGGTTAAGTGTCATTTTTAATACACCAGGGTGCACAGACCTAATGGCTCCTAAAGGGCCTAATGGCCCTGCCATTCTTATCCAGGCAAAACCTTATAGCAATTCAAATCACCCCCAGAAACTCTGCAAATATTAACAGTGGTAATTCCAGAGGTGATGAGGTTATGGATTATTTTTTATTTTTGCCTCTTTCTATTTACTGATTTCTTGCTTAATGATAAAAGTAAAAAAAAAAAATTGCTGGCTCTTTCTGCCTAGAGGAGCCCTCATTAAATCTCGGTGCATAATTCTGTTCTTTTCTCCCGTTTCTCAATAAATTCTTTTTACTGGCCTAATTAAAAAATAAAGGCAAACAAGGTAAAAACTCCCATGGAAGGTATAGAAATGAACTCAAGGACATTGCAAAAGGTAGAATACAGGATGACAAAAAATAATAATAAAATTCATTGCAAATTATAATGTATGTACTGGAAAACATAAATGTGTTTTTGGTAGAATTGGGGAAGGGAAGTTAATGGGAGGGGTGGGGCAACCTGTCAAGTAAAAAAGGATTCAAAATGAATAAATAGCAGTATCTTCTCACCTGAGCTGGGTGAAACCTCGGCTATTCATAAAAAAGAGGGTGACATTGTCCTTTTGGATTTATGTGCTCTGGTACACTCATCCTTACATTCTTTTTTTATTTTTTTATTTTTTTTTTCTGTTAGCATATATCTTTTTATTTTTTTATTTTTAAAAAGATACTTAGATTACATAAATGTTACACAAAAAATATAGGGATTCCCATACTCCCCACCTTCCACACCTCCCACAACCTCTCACATAAACATTCGTTAGTGTGGCACATTAATTGCAATTGATAAACACCTCCTGGGGCTTTGCCATTAAGCATGGACCATAGTTCACATTGTAGACCACACTCTCTCCCACACAGTTCTGCATGTTATGTGATGATATAAAATGGTCTATATCTGTCATTGCAATGTCACTCAGGACAATTCCCAAGTCCCGAAAAAGCCCCTGTATTACAACTGCTTTTCCCTCTCCCTGTCCCCAGAGCCTCCAGTGGCCACTGGCTCCACATCAATGTTGGAATTTCTTCCATTGCTTGAATCACAATATGTCTATAGTAGAATACCAGTAAGTCCACTCTAGTCCATAGCTCTTCCCCCCATCCTGAGGAGTCTGGGATGGTGACGTCCACTCCACCTCCAAGTGAGAGGGGGCTTATATCCCATGGGGAAGATGGATGGGATTATCCTGCCTGCAGCTGCAGACTCTCTCCATTGCCTGGGACGGCTGTTGTCCATCCTCATCTCCCTGCCAGTTGTCCTGGGTGAGTCCAATGAGCTGTAGAGCAGGAGTTGCTGCTCCACCGAGGTTCTGGGCCCAACTGGCACATGGACAGCCCAAAGTCTCAAGTCTCTGGACGTACACCTACAAACTCTAGCACCAAATGTAGGTTTGAATAGAAGGGACAGATGAGCCATGTGCAGGGAAGACAGTTGAGTCCAACTCTGTCACTCTCAGAAGCACAAACTCCAAAGTAGGGCCCACTGGCAAGGCACCAAACTCCGGAGCTATCCACCCTGACATAGGACCTGGGTGTCTCCAGAGCTCTCAGGAGCCCCAATATTTGGGGTGATATCCACTTTGGAATTCTATGAGATCCTACTGAGATATACATAAGCGTTACCTCTGGGATGAACTCCTGACTCATTTTGAAGTCTCTTAGCCATATAAACTCATTTGTCTTTACCTTTTCCACCTTTTATTCAAGGTCTTTTTCCAGTCGCATTGCCAGTTGGCACTTGGTATAGCAATCCCTCGGTGCCAGGGAGGCTCATCCCTGGGAGCCATGTCCCACACTGGGAGGAAGGTAATGCATTCATATGCTGAGTTTGGCTTAGAGAGAGGCCACATTTGAGCAACAAAGAAGCTCTCAGGAGGCAACCCTTAGGCACCCCATAACAATAGGCTAAGTTTCAATTTCAAGAGCAAAGACTCATAAGGCTAGTCATCAATATCAAGGGCCCATCAGTGGATCATCCTCCTTCACCAGTCACTGCCTCTGCACTTGGAGAATGTTGCTGCTCCCTTAGAGAATGTGGTGGAGCTCTCCAGGATGGGAATTCAGTATTCTCTCATTTACTGAGCGATTCTTTACCTGCTGTAACAATGCCCCATGAACATTTGAACATTTTTATATACCGTATATTTATGCTCAGGTGAACTTCCTCCCATGCATCCCCCATCCCTGACACCCTACACCAACAATCCTCTGTATTCTGTGGCTGAGTTTGCTGTGACCTAAAACTTCTTTGAAAACAAAATGAAAAATAGTGAGACACTGGGGAATGAGAGGGGGAAGGTGCCATGGTACAGACTGGGCACCAGATATTGCAGTGATGAAAGACAAAAGATTAAAAAAATTTTTTAAAAATATTTTTCATTTTTTTAACATCCCAATCTTTTAATTTATTTTTATTTAAAAAATTTTTAAATATATTTTATGCCTTACATTTAAACTTATCATTATTATTTCATTTTCCTATTACTTATATTCAGCTATTGTAATGGCTTCATCTTTGAAGAAGCTTTGGATCACAGAAGAGTCATCTTTACATTCTTAGTCAATAGGTCCAGACAGGTGAGCTGGGGTCTATTCTTTATATATATGTAATTGGTTATTCAGGCTGAGACCCAGGTTCCTACTATTGGTGTGGTTATTTGTCCTTAGAATGGATCAGCAGCAGCCCCTAGTGCTTAGCTGGCCAATGACCAAATCACACAGAAGTGCTGACTTGAGACAAGTCAGAGTAGCTAGGCTAAAAGAAAGCACTCGGTACAGGTGAGTGCTGTTTATTCTTTATATACATATACTTATATATATTTATATGCACACTTTTTAAATTTTTAAAAAAGATACTTAGATTACATAAATGTTAAATAAAAATATAAGGAATTCCCATATGCCCCACTCCCTCCCCCTCCCACACTTTCCCACATTAACAACATCCTTCATCAGTGAGGTACATTTGTTGCAATTGATGAACACATTTTGGAGCATTGCCACTAGGTGTGGATTATAGCTTACTTTGCAGTTTACACTCTCTCCTGCACAATTTTGTAGGTTATGACAAGATATATAATGGCTTGTATCTGTCATCGCAATGTCATTCAGGAGAATTCCCAAGTCCCAAAAATGCCCCCGTATTACACCTGTTTTTCCCTCTCCCTCCCCTCAGAAACTCCGGTGGCAAGTAGGCTATGCTTGGGAAAATTATTCTCTATCTTGTGGTCTCACATTTTCTCATCTCTAAAATGAAGGGCTTGGATTATAAAATCTTTAAGATCAATTACAGCTCTACATTTCTATTTTGATTCTAAACCCCATATTATTAAAATTCTTTTTTTTTTTTTTTAAGATTTATTTATTTATTTATTTATTCATTTATCCCCCCCTTGCTGCTTGTGCTCGCTGGGTCAGCTATTTTGCCCTGAAAGGAGTGTAGCATTGACTGATAGGCAAAATTTGAGTCAGTGAAGCATCCAAGCATGCATAGAACAGAGAGAGGAAAATAGTTGATATGCTAATTTTTACTTTCCCTTTATACAGAAATATTAGTGACAGTGATATTCTTAGGGGGCAGGAGCTGGCCAGTAGGCCTTGGGCCTTGGTCTCTAGCTTCTTCCTGGATTTGGGGGCTGTTTCCCATAAGCCAAAGGGTAGAAAGGCCTTTCCAGAACATCCTTGCTTTCCCTTCAAATGACTATCAAGTCCTGTTCTGCTATGATAGAAAGAAGATTTTGAAGAGGAAAGCATGGAATACCCAAAGATGAAGAGGGTTGTCACTGAGAAGTGACAGGGAGACTTGCCGGTGTCGTCACCTTCTGTTGTGTGGAAATAAATGGAAGCTGTAGGAAGAAGTAACTTCATTGTGTGAGAAGACATAGCAATACAACGTTGTAGGGATGTTGCCATTCAGTTGCATAATTCATATCAATATATGATTCAGCTTTTTTCTTTGTTATTGTTTTAATATTGCTAATATCACAAGGAGCTCTCTTTTAAAAAACAATTTATTGAAGTATATCATTCATACATGAACATACATAAACTATAAATGTTCAGTAAACATTATGAATTTACAAAACAAACATGCATAACATCATACAAGGCTCCCACACATCACCCCACTGCAAATACTTTGTATTGTTATGAAACATTTGTTAACAAATCATGAAAGAGCATCATCAAAGTATTGCTACTAACTATAGTCTGTATCTTACTATCCTATACATTTTTAAAGGATTTATTTATTTACTTTCACCCATTTTTAAGCCCTCCCCCCTGTTTTTGCTGTTTTTGTGTCCATTCGCTGGGCAACTCTCTGTGTCTGTTTCCTGCCCTCTCTTTTCATCCTTCTCCTCCTGTCTTCACTGGGATTTGATCCTCAGAACCTCCTATGTGGGAGAGAGGCATCCTACCACCTGCGCCACCTTAGTTCCTGTTTTTTTGGTGTGTCTCGTCTTGGCTCTTCCTTGTGTCACTCTCCTGTTACATCATCATCTTGCTGTGTGTCTTGTGGGGCCTGGTCGGGGCACCCGTGCATAGGGCCTGACGGCACACTCATGCATGGGGCCTGAGGGGCTCAACCGCTCGTGGGGCCTGGCGGTGCACGGGGCCCGATAGCTCACCCACTCACGGGGCCTGATGGCTCACCCGCTCTCGGGGTCTGACAGTGCACCTGTGCACGGGGCCTGGTAGCCCACGTGCCTTCTATATTTTTCTTTTTTAAATTTTTACCAGGAGGTCCCCGGGATTGAACCCAGGTCCCTCCATATGGGAGACAGATGCCCAACCATTTGAGCCACATCCACCCCCCCCTGCTATATCTCTTAAGGTTGACCAAAGATACCTAGAGTTACAGTCTTTTCCCATACAGGATGGTCATATAATAAATCAGGCTTAGTTTATCACCAGCATTCTAAAAACCAGACCTAGGGAGAAAAACTAGGTCTGGGGACACATGCATGGTTTCTCATATAGCGAATGTTTAGCCTACCCTGATTATCACAAAATCAGGACAGCAAAAATATTAGCATAAGACCTCTTTATTCCAATAGCAATCATTGACTATGGTGAGATGAGGAACTGGAAACCCCTTCTATAAGAGGGTTGATTTGGAGTAAAAAAGAATCTAAAATGAGCTGGTGCCACTCTGTGCTGTGAGTTACAGAATCAGGTACCAAAGCAGAAAACGCTGTACCAGATACAAAAGTTATTAAAAACATGACCTGGAATAAATTACTTAACCATTTCTGTGTGCCTCAATTTCCTTATCTGTATAATCGGAATAGATTTTGGAAGTTGTGAAGATTTTAAATATAATGTATTAATGATAATTAGTGGATTCAACAGTAATACTTTATGAAATGGCAGCTTAGTGGCATCAGAGTTAAGGCAGTTCCTCAAATAATGAATCCCCTCTGAGGCTCATTTATTCAGCATGAGATTTGCACTGATTATTTGAATAATGCAAACTCTGTTATACACACATCCTGTGTGCAAGGTAATTGGGTATAAATTATCATATATACAGGTTTAGATATGGAATTGGAAAACAGTCATAAGAAGAGGATGGGTCACTCCATAGGAAACTCAGAGCTTCCAGAGGAATTTTGGGGGCAAAGATTGGATCTCTCTGGAGCGCTGCCAAGTGTTTGGGAAGTTGTTGGTGCTAATTAACATAGGAGAAGGCTAAGGAAGGATTTCTCCAATTTGTTGTTATTAAAATAAACTTTCAGTTGGAAACAAGTAGTCACATAAATTGGGAATAACATTTCATAAACTGTTTCCGGTAGTTTTGTATCATACAATGAAATTGATCAATTTGGGAGAGAAGGCACAGAGTCAAAATGTATGAGTAGCAAAGTGGTGCTTGATGACCATTTGGGAATGAACTGAGGACATAGGCAAAATATGTTTGTAGCAGTTTGTCCTTGTCTTGGCCGAGTTAGCGATTGAGATGTGAGTCACAAGGGAAGTAAGACTGTCTCCAGATAAGGTAACTGTGGGGGCTCCCAGGGAAGGGGAACCTGGCAGGCATTTTGAAACAAGTTATTCTGAGTCTTTTCATCAAATCCATCAGAACAATTGGACAGTGCATTAAAAGTTGGCATGCTACCAGCCACATCTAGATGTCCAGTGAGCCTACTGCCATTGGTCATAGAGAACATTATGTCCTACACACCCAAAGCCAACACCATGTAGCGATGGTAGGGTTAATGACTGAGAATGTGTCCTTGGGGTGATGGCACACCCATGAACAAGGGTGTGACTTCCTCCTAATGCTAGTTACAAGACCTTCTGTGTACCATATCCTAGCTTTTATTGATGCAGTCTTAGAACTCTAACAAGACACTTGGAGGTCATTGTATTGAGTCTCCACATTTTATGGAAGAGAACATTGGGGAATGGACTTGCATGGCATGGCTCCTGTTCTCTGGTCTGATGGTTTTTCTGCCCTATGGAATGTTTCACCCTTGCTCTTGCACATATTCCCAAAACATACCACATGGAATATTTGAAAAGTAGGTGAGAAAGAAAACCATTGCAACCACTGTGGCCATATCAAAGCACTTTTCATAAGCTACTATGGTGGTCATAACCAAAAGAACAGCAGCTTTTCTAAGGAGACTAGTCCATGTGGTTCATATGTGCCAACACTCTTCTACCAAATGCATTCTTTCTCATTTATGTCACGCCATCTGAGAGGTTTTGCATTATAACTCTAGCAAAAGAGAAATGCCAAGGTCTCTTACTGAGTCCCATCTAATCTAGGTCATGTCACAGGTCACATAGCAACACCTGCACTGTTCAGCACATTCCCAGGGTCACAGAATGGTAAGCCCTGACTGAGTGATGCTTTGTTTCATGGACACATTCCTTCTACCCCAACAGCTGTGGTGGTCTGGTGGACTCCAGGGCCGAAGGCGAGGACCCCTAATGATTTCTTGATAAAGAAGCTGCTACTGCTTTCCCTGTGTGCTTTTTCCCATTCCTCCTGGACCTCCCATGATTGCCCCCATCCCTAACTTGCCCCCTATCCCTGCAAGCCAAGAAATGTGTCAGTTGTTTCACACAAGTCCACGGTGATAGAGCAACCTGGATGCAGCTCCCAGACAGCTGCTTTGATTCAGGAAATACTTGTCAGAATGCAGACTTAGCTGATAGCCATATGGGATGAATGAATTTGGGTAGAAAGCCTTCTGTTCATTTTCCAAGTTCACAGTCCACAGGAACAGAATATTTTCAAGCATGTGTTGTATGTTAGTTATATGTTGTAATTCATGGAGGTTTCATACCTTCCTTGTAACACCTCATTTGTCAAACTTTGGTAGGAAATGAACTATCTCACATATGTGAATTATTCTGGTTCCTGGATGCTACCCTTTAAGTGCCAAAGCTTGGTTAATTTTAGCTTGTTTTATGGACATATTGTTTAAATGAATTGTATACTCTTCTGTCTTCGACATTGAACACACTAAACCCAACTGGTCCTTTCTTTAAAGCTTCAGAGTCAATATAGGCATCAATAATTTTTATTATGTCCTAACACAGTGCTCTCTTCAGGAACTATTGAGGAGTGTGGGAAACTCATCCCTGTACTCAGTGGCTCCTGCCTGTTGCACTACGTGAATTCTGGTATTGCTATAAAGTTCTTTCTCTGTTATGCTTTCATTACTCAGAGCTATGAGTGTTTCTCCTTGGTGCAATAATCTCTTCCCTTTTTCCTCTTCTCTTTGCCTGCACTATCCTCCCCTGCCCCCCTCCTTCCACCACTCCATAAAGCACATCTTTTAGTTTCCTACAGCTGGGAAACCGTAACTGTGACTGCTAGAATTGTGCATGCAAGAAGAGGGAATGCACAGATTTCATAAAGACACAAAGAACACTAATAAGAGATAAATGTCAGAACAGAGGCATCTGAATGCTGATGCTGACACATCTCATTTGAATGCTAGGAGCTCTTTTTGTTTCCTTCCCAATTCTAGACTGTTCTAGAGCAGCTTTTGTTGAAACTATTATTGCAGGGCCCTAGGGTTCTGTAGAGATGCCAGAGGCTGCCAGGAGGTGTGTGTGTGTGTGTGTGTGTGTGTGTTGGGGGTGGGAGGGTGGTAGATTGCAGGATTAAGATTGTGGGTTGTGGCACAGGGAGGTCAATGATCACAGCTCTGGACTTGCTGCCTCCATTTCAACCAGAGCAATATCCTTTCTAATTATTTTATATATTGAAGTTCCAAGTAAGACTTCATTAACACATGCACAGCAAAAACAAAAATAAAACAGCTTTTGTTACTTTTTTAAAATGGACAAATCTGGATAATCGTGGTGGTATAATTAGGTAAAGGCTCAGTTATCCTCTTCCAGAACATGATTTAGAACCTGGTGTTATCATGGGGTGGAAAGGCATTTAACATTTTCTAGGTGTTGGGAAATTAGCTAGTGCAGAGAGTTTAACTTACTATTTTTTCATAAACTTTATTTTTAAAGAAGGTTTAGATTACTGAAAAGTTACATTGAAAGTGCTGAGGATTACTGTGTACCTCAACCCTCCCCCTCTCACATTTCCCCTTAATAATATCTTACATTAGTGTAGTATATTTGTTACAATTGATGAAAAAATATTGAAGCATTGCTACTAACCATGGTCTATAGTTTATATGGTTTTCACTTTGCATCGTACAATTTATAGGTTTTGACAAAACGAATAATGGACAGTATCTGTCATTGCAATGTCATGCAGAACAACTCCAAGCCCTAAAAATGCCCTATGTTCTACCTATTCATCCCTCCCCCTCCCCTCAGAACCTCTGGTAACCACTATCTTTATATCAATATTACAAGTTCTTCCGTTACTATAATAATAATAAGTCTACTTTGGTTCGTGGTTGCATTTCCCCCTTACGTTTGTTCATTCCTCAATCTTGAGGGTTTGGGGATGGCGATGCCCACTCTGCTTCAGATTGAGAGGGACTTAGCTCTCATGGGTCAGATGGAAGGAGCTGTTTTGCTTGCAGTTTTACTCTTTGTTTTTTGGGATGGAGTTGCCATCATCATCATTTTGTTAGTTGTTCCGGGCAAGTGCGATAAACTGGAGAGTAGGTGTTGGCTGCAACTCTGCTGAGATTCAGGGCTCAACTGGCATATGAAGACACTGAAGATTTAGGTCTCTTGGACATATATTTAACAGGCATAGTTCTAATTATAGGTTCAAATAAAAGGGGCAGAAGAATCATGTGTAGGAAAATTATAAATGGGTTTAATTCTGTTACAGTGAGGAAATGGGTTATCATATATTCCAAGGTAAGACCCACTGATGAGGTGCTGATTTCATGGGGTTGTGTGCCTTGCCTATAGTGTCTCAAGAGCTCTTGGGAGCACCCCTGTTTGAGGCTTTGTTTACTGTGGCAGTCAGTGAGATCCTCCTTAGATGTGCAGAAGTGTAACCTCTGGAATGACCTCCTGACTCACTTTGAAATCTCTTCACTGTAAAAGCTTTTTCATATTTAATGTTTCCCTCTTTTAGTCAAGGTCTTATTCTAAATGCACCATTGGTTGGCACTTGGTATTAATCCCTTCATGCCAGGGAGGCTCATCTTTGGGAGTCATGTCCCACGCCGGGTTTGCTGAGTTTGGCTTAGAGGCCACAATTTAGTAACCAGGAGGTTTTCAGGAGGTAACTCTTAGTCAATAGTTATTAGGCTAAGTTTCAATTTTACAAGGATAAAGTTCATAAGTACAAGCATTAATATCGAGGACTTGGCATATTGGTCTGTTTTCTTTTATTAGGCACTGCCTAGGTACTCTAGAAATTCTTGCCACTCTATTTGAGAATGTAGCAGGACTCCCCAGGGTGAAAGTTTAATATTTTTTTGGTTATTGTGTGGGTCTCCATCCACTGAGGTAACACCCTATGACAAGATGAGCACATTCATATTCCATAGAAGGCTGCCCCAGGCGCACACTTTCCCACATATCCCCCCACCACCGACACCCTGCACCAGTGACCCTCCTCTGCCATAGCTGCCTAAAGAACACTCCCACATTTGTATTTTCATTCACAGACCTCAACCTCCCCAGAGTTCACCTGTTCCTTACTCCAGCCCTTCCCCCAGCTCCATGGGTAGCCCAACTCACCACCCTAACATAACACAACACTTTAAAATGGCAAATACCATTTTACATAAATTGTACATTTCATTTTATTTTTCCTTTTAGGAGAGTGAAGTCCAATAAAAATATAATGTGAGCCATGTATGCAATTTTAAAATTTCTAATAGCCACATTAAAAATGTCAAAATAAATAGGTGAAATGTATTTTAATATTTCAGTTAGCCCCAAACATCTAAAATATTATCATTTCAACATGTAATTAATACAAAAATTTACATTGCTTCTGTTTTTAATTTAAATTACTTAGAATTATGTGAAATTAAAAATTCACTTCCTCATTCACAATAACTACATTTCAATTGTTCTGCCACGTGTGACTAATGACTACTTTATTTTAGACCACTTTTGACACATTTAAAATGTTCCACAGAGCTTGGCTGGCACTTCCATGAGAAGTTAAAGAAAAATTTCATTAATTTTGGCTCCACTTCTTTGGAATTTATTATGATTTTATCAGAGTTCAACTGAAGTTTACAATCTGATCTCTCTGTGGAGAAAGGTTTGGTTTGGCACATTCACCATATAAATCAGATCACAGGAGGCATGTTTAATCCACTTAAGATTATTAAGCATTTTGTGGGACTTGAGCACAACATTTATGAATGCAAAAATATTCTGCTCTGTGCAGCAGAGTGTCCTATATTCATTAAAGTTCACCTAACAGGGTGTCCTTCCCTTTGGGTTATCATTTCACCATTTTCAAAAGATTTATGTAAGTTCAATTTATTCTAAAATTGTCTAAAAATTTGATTTGTTAATATTTCAGTTATTTCTTACCTAATTAAGTAAAACTTTGCAAATATGGAACTTAAATATGAAAATAACATGGAGCCTTTCTTCAAGGTGGTAATACATTTATCACAAGGTGCTGAAGTTAAAATGAGAAAAGGCACTTCATAAACTCAAAAATGTTTCCTGTGTGTCATTTATTCATTCTGTAAGTATTTCCTTAATGGCTTTTATGACCCAGGCTTTGTGCTAGATGGTACAGATTCAGATGTGAACCAGAGGGCAGGACATGATCCCTGGCCTCATGGAACTTACAATCTGGTTGGGGGAGATGGCAAACAGGCAATTAAAGTGGATTGGTGTAAGGGATATGATAGGGAAAGCACAGGTTGCTAAGAAAACACATAGGAAAGCCACATAACCTAGATCAGTTGGAGGGGATGATCAAGGAAGCCTTCCTGGTAGAAGTGGCATGTAGGCTGAAATCTGCAAGATCGGATTGAATTAGTCAGGTAAAGGAGTGGACCGAGTGGGAAGAGTCCTCTAGACAGAGGAAATCACATGTGCAAAATCCAAGAGGTGAAAGGGAGAACATAAAACAGTCCTGGATCTGAAAGTCAGTCTGTGTAACTGAAGTACAAACAAAAGAAGGAACCATGATGAAATTGGAAAGGCCAGTAGGAACCAGATCACAAAGGACCTAAGGAAGTTGAGCTGTATTTTATTCTAAGAACAGTGAGTGACCATTGAAAGTCTTCGTGCAAGGGAGTGGCATGATCTGATTGTGCTTTGGAAAGATCACTTTGGCTGCTGTGTGGAGAAGGGGCACTTGCAGGGTGAGGGTGAAAACCATAAGTTGGTGAGGTACTGGCTAAAGACACTGGGGCCCTGAACCAAGGTAGTGGGGGACAAGAGGTATAATTTGGTAGATATTTAGGTGGCAAAAACAAAAATCATTAATGACCAATGGGATGTGTAGGGAGAGGGATAAGAAGGAGTGACTTGGGCAACGAATGGTGGTGCCTGCTATGCAGTAAAATAAAGAAAACTGGAGGTGGAACCGGTGGTAGGGAGTAGAGGGAGAGCATGACGTCAGTTGTGGCCATATTATCACATGGGCATTCTCTAAGTGGGGATATCCTGAGATCAGTTGGATTTGAGTATAAGCAGGGTCTTCTGAGATACACTGACCTCTGAAATTTAATAGAAATGACTCAAATCCCATCCCACATGCAGTAGGAGCCTTACATCTTTCCTGAAGTTTCTGTGGATTCTTGAGAGGGTGATTAATGTTTTTCCTTATTGTCTCTAGACCTCAATTCTGACCTCTGTTGAATTAATTCAGTGGATGGTTCTGTACTGGTTTTGTGCCACATCACTCTAGCCATTGAACTAAGCTACTTGCCCTTAATTGTCACAAAACCGAAACCAAAGATCTCAATCACATAAGGCACTGAAGGCTTGACTCATGATTGGTAAAGATGAAAGGAGTTTGGTGACAGCAATGCAAAACAACTTACAATGCATAACTGTCATATATTTTATTGCAGTTCAAAGGGAAATTTAGATTGTATATATGTAACTAGAATAAAAAAAAAAAATTAACTGCCGTCCTTGTTCTTAAGGAGCCCTTGGTCATTTATACCAGTTGGGGCTCTAGGCACCTTCTGAATTGCTCTGCCCTCTCAGTGCCTCCCAGCAACAAAAGCAAACAAATAAAAATAACTCCTATTATATTATGCTATTAATTTCTTCCTAGTTTCTTTCCTTGAGCTATTTTCCCATATCTAAAGATTCATTTATATGCTCTGCTAAACAGTAGGGTATTGGGCTCTTCTCTGTCTCAGATGCCTTTACATGGAAAAGGAGTATAGGGAGTTACTTCACCACTGGTCTGAATGATAAATCCTTGAAGGGAAGTGGCCACAGTTAGTTTTGATTTTAAAAATTTGTTTGTTTGTCTTCATTACATATGAGTTTGGCACTTAAGAGAGGGCTGGAGGACGTCATCAACAAGGTGACATAAAACATCCCCTGAAAAAGCCTCCCCAGAGATTCAGTGAATAAAAGGACAAATTCCACTTGCTTGGGACCCTGGAGGACAGTAGAGACTGGAGAATAACTCCACAGATGCTGAATTGAAGAAACAGAAAAATCTCAGGTAGAGAATTCCATCCTGGGCCACTGATTGGTTCTCATTTCCCCTCCTCTTCACTCAGTCATGTCTGGCTCAGAATTCACACAGAGGCAGCATAGCCCTCACACCTTGGACAGGGACTGTAGACCAGTTCACAAAGGCAAGTTAGAACGCCATGCATACCTATGCACAGGGACCTAAATCCTCAGAGACCCAAGGAGGAACACAAGCCACTTAAGAGTGCTGCATACAAAAGGGCCCCAGGCAGGGGGAGGAGACTATCATAGAAAGGCTGGCAAATTTCAGTCTTCTGGACCACCTAAAGGCAAACCAGACCTTTCTCAAATGACCCACCTTTCTGGATTAACTCCATCATACTCCCCGGTGAGGGATAAACTAACAGGGAAGAGACCGGAGGCAGGAAAGCCTCACAGAAAAAAAGGGGAATAAACTGAAATGTTGTAAGACAGGATGGGTCTCAGAAATGAAAAGTATAAGGAAACAGGGCACTGAGTGAGGGAAAGAATTTAAATAAATCACAGGAGCTGGGGAGAAAAGTCTGCACAAAAACAAAAGAATAGATCAAGATTCCAGGAGAAGGAATAGAGTAAAGGAAGCTCTCCCCTGGAGGTGAAACAATTGCACAAAAAGTACAATCTCAAAAATTGCACCACATATCCAGGGAAAAAAATCAGATAAATAAGAGTTGAGAAAATCTGAACAGGTAAACATGGGCAATTCTAAATGTCTAGAATAAGTTAGACCAAGTGTCAAAGAGGAGCCTAAACACAAAGGCAATCAACAATAAAACCCTAGACAAGAGGGAGAAATGGACCTTCAGAGTTAACTCATCAAGATAATCAGAAGCATCAGCAAAAATTACAAGCTATACTAAGAAATAGGAAGATATGGCTTGGTCAAGAGAACAAATTAAAACTTCAGAGGAGACTCAGAAGTTGGAACAACTAATCAAAGATTTTCAAACAAATCTCCTAAATCAATTCAAGAAGGTGAAGGAAAATATGCCTAAAGAGAGAAAGGATATTAAGAAGACAATGGGTGAGAAGAAAGAACAAATTTAAAGTATAGAAATAAGCATAACAGAAATTATGGGGATGAAAGCCCAGGACCAGATGGCTTCACTGATATATTCTACCAGTCATACAAAGAACAATCAATACCAATCTTGCTCGAACTCTTCCAAAAACTGAGGAGGAGGGAACACTACCTAAGTTGTCCTATGAGGCCAACATCACCCTAAAACTAAAGCCAGATGAACATTCTACAAGAAAAGAAAATTATAGACCAATTTTCTTATGAATATAGATGCAAAAATACTCAACAAAATACTTGAAAATTGAATCCAACAGCATATCAAAAAAATTGTACAACACGATCAAGTGGGTTTTATCCAAGTTATGTAAGGGTGGTTCAACATAAGAAAATCAATTAAGGTAATATATCACATTAACAAAATAAAGGGAAAAAACCACATGATCATCTCAATTGATTCAGAAAGGGCATTTGCCAAAATTTAGCATCCTTTTTAGATAAATACACTTAGAAACATAGGAGTAGAAGGAAACTTCCTCAATATTATAAAGAGCATATATGGAAAACCCACAGCTAACATCATATTCAATGGTGAAAGACTGAAAGTTTTCCCTCTAAGATCTGGAACAAGACAAGGATGACCGCTGTCACCACTGTTCAACATTGTACTAGCCAGAGCAACTAGGCAAGAAAAAGAAATAAAAGGCATCCAAACTGGAAAGGAAGAAGTAAAAGTTTCGCTATTTGTAGATGACCTGAGCCTATATAGAGAAAGTCCCAAAAGATATGCAACAAAGCTGCTAGAGCTCATAAACAAATTCAGCAAAGTGGCAGCGTACAAGATAAACATGCAAAAATCAGTGTTTCTATACATTAGTAATGAGCAAGCTGTAGAGGAAATCAAGATAGAAAATTCCATTTGCAATAGCAACTAAAAGATCAAATATCTAGGAATAAATTTAACCAAGGATGTAAAGGGTGTGCATGCAGAAAGCTGAAAAACTGGAAGTGATATTAGAGAATTATTATTGTGAATATTTTGGGTATGATATTGGTATTGTAGATATGGAGGGAATGTTCCTATTCTTATGAGATACGTGGTGAAATACTGAGGGTTAAGGTGTCATGATGTCTGCAACTTACTCCTAACTAATTGAGAAAAAATACATGGTGGGTGAGCACACACATACACAGATAAAGCAAATGCAGCAAAGCAGAACGTGAGCAATTGCTGAATTTAGATGGTGGCTATATAGCTGTTTGTTGTACTTTTATGCACTTTTTGTATATTTGAGAAATTCAACAATAAATCGTGGTGGGCAAAGTTCGTATTATTCCCATCCTTCCCACACCAGCACTGCCTCCTGCTTTCCCTGTGTTTGGGATGTCACCGCAGTCCACAGTGTAGTGGGCACTTACGGATTGCTTGCCCAGCACTCCTTCCCAAGGAACCACCCCTCGCCATGTTCTCCACAAGGCTGTACAATGAAGTCCTGTGTTGAATGGCCCAAAGCACCTGACCCAATCTTCATCGATGAACCCATTCTCTTGGATTTGGGGATTTGGCACTCAGAGGGTCACCTGATGGTTGAAGCTGTAAGATACAAAATTTAGGCACATTGATTGGCCTGTTGTTGTTTTTTTTGCCACGTGAAGAAAGGTGATTTGCAGTGGGAAAAGGCTGAAGCAGAGGACAAAGGAGGCCAGAGGCAGGGAATGACAGTGTCCTCGTGACATCTTTCATGGCCTCTTCTCTGTGGGCCATAATATTTTTAGGAGAGAAAAAAGTAATCTCCATGGAGGCTGCTGAGGCATCTGGTAAGTGCTGAGCAAATTCTGCTAAATGGAGGATAATCTCAATTCTTTTTTTTTTTTTAGTATTTAATTTTGTAAGTATTTTGATTCAAATATTTTCAAAGGTACTGATTTGTCTCCACTCAAGGGAGATTTCCTCAATGAATATTTTTATAAGACAAAACTTTTAAAATAGATTTGTCCGTATTTATGATTCTTTTGAATGCCTGCCAATTTTAAATTATTCAAAATCATAAGCCTCAATTTCATCCCATTATGGTATAGAATATATATTTATCCAATTAAAATATGAGCTCCTTGAAAATACTCTTCTCACAAATAGGGACAATCCAAAGAACACTTTAAAATTTAAAAATTAAATTTTTCACACCCCAGACACTCTCATTGTCTGATTTGTTTCAGTCCCTTCCTTGCTTTTGTAGTGATATAATTTAATGTTTTTTTGCGAACTTCATTTTCAATCATTAGAATTCACTGAAAGCTTCAACAGGTAAAGCTTTTGTCAATCCATTTATTAAAGACTCCGATTAAGATTTAAAATGATTTTGAAAGAATGCAACCAATAGTTGGATAACTAATTTACAAAAAAATTCAGTTTTATAGGACACTTAGGCTGATTTAAAGTATAGTTCTTCAAAGGCTTGAGCATGTCTAAAATCCAATAGATTACAACCATCGAAAAGAGAAAGCATGTAGTGATATCCTGGAGTAATTTTGGGTATTCACATTAGCTGCTTGATAAAAATGTTATAGTTGACTTATATAACTGTGCATATATAAAATATTTGTACATTTTGACACATATGGCTTCTATTTCAATTGGGAGACTATTCAACGTCTTTGTGTGCACTTATGAATTATGTGTGCACCACAAGTAAATCAAGTACATTTCTGCTCCATAAGTTTTTTCTTAAATTAGTCAAAGGCATGTTTTACCATGATTCTATGTTCCACATATATTTTGTATTTGTATTGCCACTCCAAAAACAAGTACTTTTTATCTTCAATGTGGAAATCTTTTTTTTAAAAAAATATTTTATTAATTTCTCCCCCCGCCCCCGTTGTTTATTGCACTTGCTGTCTGCTCTCTGTGTGTTCTCCTGTGCCTCCTTGTCTTCTCTTTAGGCAGCACTGGGAACCGATCCCGGGACCTTCCAGAGTGGCAGAGAGGCGCTCAATCTCTTGCACCACCTCAGCTCCCTGTTCTGCTGCATCTCTTATTGTCTCTCCTCTGTGTCTCTTTTTATTGTATCATTTTGCTGTGCCAGCTCTCTGCTCGGGCCAGCTCACCGCGTGGGCAGCTTGCCTTCACCAGGAGCCCCCAGGAATCGAACCCTGGACTTCCTATATGGTAGACGGGGAGCCCAATCGCTTGAGCCACATCCATTTCCTAATGTGGAAATCTTTTAATTGAATTTACAGTAGAATTCACAACAAAGTCAGAAGTTTCACTAGAGTTAACTTCCAAAGTTTTACTTTGATTCCCTGAATTGGATAAAAAAATCAAATAATCATTGGATATCCAATTTGAAATATCTGATGAACCAGATATAACTATCACTTTTAACTCTGGGAAGCTATTCTGCTAATGGAACCAACATATTCACAGCTGTAGCTTCAGTTTTCCTCAAAGCATTAGAAAATTTGGAATGGAAAATGAGTTAAATTAATTAAGAACAGTCACTTCATCTAAATGAAAAACCACAATTCACAGAGTGATATGTAAACCTACCATCTGCAGCCACACGTTTTCTTTGGGAAAATTCCTCTTAAAATAACTACTGACTTTTAAAATTAAATAAATTAAGTTTTATTCACATAAAGGAATATTATACAGTAGTCAAGAGAGAGAAATAGAGCTACATGCACCAATATGGATGAGTTTAACAATATATAATATCAAGAACAAAAAGTAAGCCAGGAAAAAAGGTACTTAGTTATTCTTTAAATATGCACTGCTATTTCTGAGTTCTTTGCTGCCCAAAGAGGTTATTACAAAACAAAACAAAACAAAACAAAACAACAACACTAAAATATATTTGTATATTTTCACCGCAAGCAAATGGCAGATTCACTTCAGCGAGAACAGACTACTTTCCATACGTTCTATGGCAGTGATTCTCAATGTCTATTCCCACATACAGTTACATACACATAACATATAATGTACTGCTCTGAGCAACTTGCAGTTTAAGGCTTGAGCCACAAAACAACTGGCTCAACAGAGACACAACAAGCACAACGGGGAAAATACTTCCCTGAATCTACTGAAACCAAAAGGGAGTAGCTGTCCCTAGCACCTCCTGCCAGCCAGCTCTTCATTTTAGCAGTGATTGCTCAGCAGGATGTCCTTGAAAGGAAAGTTTTTTTCACAGATCAGCAGAAATGAGTATTCACTAGTAATTCATTTTAAAAATGTAACAGTGTGTCAAAGTGAGAATTGTGTGCTCTGTATATGCCTCTCACATATACTACCAAAGGAAACCCACGGTAGAAGCTGGATGCAAAGTAGAGGGTACCAAATACAGCCCAGCTTTTCGAATGCAACTATTAATAATAATAATACTTCGTTGGAAAAATGATCAGGACAAATGCTGAACTACATAGAATTCTGGGACAATAGGCATATACCAAGACTGTCCTGGGCAACTAGGACATATGATCTCCCTATATTTAGCTCAATTTAGGAAAATCCATACATTTATAGATAATCTTTCACTCTTTTAAACACGCATCATACTTCGCCATGATTCTATTTCAGTTTTCTTGCTCTACAAGGCTCTAAGGTCCTTGCGAGCATGGACTATATTTTCTTCCTGTTTGGGTCCTATAGCCTCTCACACCCAGTTCTTCCTCAGTAAACATGACTAACTGACTAATATTCTGTTTGGTGTAGGCAGCTTGCCAAAGTAGGAAGAGCCTGGTCTTAGGTCTTAGATCTGCTGCTTTCTAGCTGTGTGAACCTGGGAATTTACTTGGTTTCCTCATTTTTGTAAATAAGACTCAAGAATCCTACCTTATCAGTGGGCTGGACTATTTGTTGTCAACCTAACACCATCTCTACCCCTCCAAAATTTCTCTGGCAGGGCAGAAACCTGGAATAATATTTCCAGCATGATTCCTGGTTATAATCTTCCAGTGGGAAGGACTTGCATGGGTTTTGAAAGGCAAAAAGGGAAAAAAAAAAAAAAAAAAAAGCTGGGCTCATCTGCAACAGCTTCCCTTGGCTTTTGTGGTTCCCCTGAGACTCACCCACTGAGTGAGTACCCAGTGAGGTACTATAACAGCTGAGATCAGCCACAGTGGCCTCCGTGAAACCTCTGCATTTTTTACTTTCTGGAAAGAGGTCTTCCTGACTTTCATTCCCCCAACCCTTCCAAAGGTTGCAAAGTTTCTGATTCCCTGTATTAAACCATTCTATTTGAAATCCATAGAGTAGCTTCTGCTTTCCTGGCAAGCTCTAAGTGATATCTGGGGTTGTTGTGAGGATAAAATTACAATGTTTACATATCTATATACATATCACTCACCGCAGAACCCGACAGACACCTAGGAGATGCCCCCCAAATTGGTAGCTGTCCTTGTTACTCTCAGCAATAGAATGCATCTATTCTGTTGCTTATCCTACCCCAGCACAAAAACTTGTGCTCTTTCTTTGTACCTTTGAATGCTTTCTCTGCTCAGAAGCTTCTAAAGTGTGTGGTTCTTGGTGGGAAGACTGCATTTCTGCTGTCCACAGCTCCAGTGCACTCCATCCCTGACAGTTGCTGGCCCATCATTCTCTTTCTTGATTGCTGGATCAGCCAGTTGGTCCAATCATAAAAGCTTGATGAGGCTGAGGTCTGACCTTTAGTTTAGAGCAGGGGTTCTTAACCTTTTTTTGTTCCATGGACCCCTTTGCCAGTCAGGTGAAAACCGTAGACCTCTTACTAAGTCTACACTGTACTGTGTATTATTTAATAAATCTATCACACCTGCACCAACACGTCCCCACAAGAATAATGTTTTTTTGAATTTCAAATCAAGCTCATGGACCCCTTTGTTAAGAACTCCTGGGTTAGAGGAAGAAAGCAGTGGAGTAAGGAGAGTAAAGACCAGGATCTTCTCCTTAGCGGTCAATTCCTCCCCAAAGGCAGCTGAACACCGACATGTAGAGACAGCCAGCTGGGGAAGAGATCACTCCAACCCCTGGTGCTGAAATCCACCTGATTCTCAAATACTGATCCATACTGATTTATGATGACACCTCCCTGCTAGCAAAGAGAGTAAGTGGAACTGTTCCTCCTTATTTCCATACACACAATTTGTAACTTTCTTCTTATTTTTAACATTTGACCTCCGTCTCTCTTGGGTATGGATGTTGATGGGATGAAGAAAGAGCAGAATAGGATTTGCTGTAAACTCTGACACATTCCCCTCCCCAAATCATCCCTTGCAACGAAAACTTTCCATCTTTTGAGTACATAAGGGAACTGTGGGGATTAAGGATATTGGCCTCTTTGGGCCTGTCTTTCTGATAGGCGAATGATACAAGACAAATTTCTTTTGTGTCAGATACTGGCAAGATGCATGCCAGTATCCGTTGAGTGGTAGTACAGTATAATGGAAAAAAAACACTGATACAGGAAATAGGGGGTCTGAGTTCTTAACCTCCCTATGATACCTTGGACAATTCCTTTCCCTTTTCTGAAACTTGTTTTTTTTTCACCTGTAAAATGCGAGAGCTATACAGATCAATCCCTATCCAAAAAAACTTGAGTCCAGATGTGAATGAGATTTGAGTTTTTTGGTATATTAGAAAGGTAATATAATCTTTATTATGTAACACCTTCAACAGGGTTTGGGGCAGTGTCCTGTAATGAAATACATTAACATTTCTGAGGCAAAATGTATGAACATTTGCACTGAATGGGATAAATAAAGACTATAAATATCCTTATGTCAGATCAGGTCAGATTTTGACCTTCAGAGGAAGGGGCAGTTGAACTGAGATCTGAATGATGAGATGGAGCCTGCCATGTGAAGATAAGGGTTGAAGAGGGTATAGCTAGGACAAAGTCATGAGATGAGAATGAGTTTGGCATATGTGGAACAATGAGAAAACCAGTGTGGCTGAAGGGGAGCAGACAAGGGAGAAAGTGGCATAAGAGGTTTGGGGAAGAAGGTAAGATTCAGATCATAGAGGGCACTGCTGGCCAGCATAAGGAGTTGGAATTTTTTTCTACGTGCAGAAGGAAGACTTTTGAAGGTTCCAAGAAGGGGAATAGCACAATCTGACTAAATTCTGAGAATGCTCTCTTTGACTGGTGTGTGAAGAATGGAGATGAGCAAAAGAGACAGGTGGAGAGGTCAGGGAGTGGGGAGAGAGACCAGGAGCTGTAGCTGAGGAAGCCACAAAAAGTTTCAGAAAGAAGGGTGTGGCCAGCTGTGTTGGAAACTAAGGAGGGGGCAAGTAGGATGAGAGCCAGAAACTGGCATTGGACTCGGCAATGCCGAGGAAATCATTGTCGGTAAAGTGGTCCCAATGGAGAGCTGGGACAAGCCTGATTGGAGAGGGTTGAGGAGAGAAGGTTTTGCTGTTAAGGAGGACAGAGAGCTGGGGCTGTGGTTGAAGAGAGATGGGGAACAAGGGGGTGGTGGGTGCCATAACCTGAATGTAAAACTAGGGGTAGCATTAGGAATGGGACAAGGCTTAGGGAACTAGTCAGAGCCAGGATGGGGTGGGGGAAGCTGCCTAACCTGAACCTAATATCCCCAAAAGTAACCAGCCACAGCTAATGGACTCCAGCCCCAACTGCTGCTGCCAGGATTGCCAATAATAATTCCTGTCAGATAGGAAGTCTGCTTGAGGCTTTCTCTTGCAAATGTACTGGGAATAGTGATAATTAAATGCATTTGGGAAAATGTCAATGCCTGAATACAAATGCTTCTAAGCTCTTCATTCCCATGAGCTTCCCTTGGCCCTTTTTTATCCGAGGTAATTTATCTGCTACTTAAGAATTCCTGAGCATATCTGAAACCTGGCTGCTTTTCTCCTTTGCTTATGGTTTAAAAGCTCATCCTTATGAAATTGGAATGATCTGGCACTTCTCAAAGTGAAAGGCAGCTCACTAGAAGCCTCCACAGATATTTCTTTGGGGGACGTGAAGTATCTAAGGCAACCTAGTTTGCTTGGGTACGGTTTAAAAAGGGCAGTTCCCTTTCTTTCCCAATGGGTATTCCATAAACATTTGCTGACCATGTGCCCCATGCAAGACTTTAGAGAGGACACTAGTGAATCAGACTGTGGTGTATCTTTCAAGGATTTAGTATACTTGGAGAGATGACATTATTATTATTATTATTATTATTATTATTATTATGTCCCAGAACTTTGCTGAGTACTTTACCCATGTGATCTCCTTGGATCTGTATCTGTAGGTAGAATCTTAATACCCCATTTCAAAGAAAAGGAAACTGAGGTAAAATAACTTGCCCAAAGATGCGAATAGGAAGTGGCAGGTCTGGGATTTGAACCCAGGTCTTTCAGGCTCTAGAGCAACGCTGTCTAATAGAACTTTCTGGGATGATGGAAATGTTCTATATCTCAGCTATCCACTATGGTAGCCATTAGCCACAGGTGACTATGGAGTACCAGGAATGTTGCTAGTGCAACTAAGGAACTACATTTTGCATTTTAATTAAATGTATTTCAATGTAAATAGCTCCGTGCGGCTGGTGGCTACCATAATGGACAGTGCAAGTCCAGAGCCTATGTGCTTTCGACTATCCCATGCTGCATCACTGTAAGAATTTCGTAGCAAGGATGACCATTACCTCATTTTCCCCCAGCTTTGGGTGCACTAGCATGCTCTAGTCCATCTGTAAAGTATAGAACATAAGCTCCAGTCCCCCAGCACACATAGCAACCATGAGCAATGATGAATAACACCTCTTAAGTACCAAAATGGGGAGGTACTACTTATGTAGTGACTCAGGTGATTGGCCAGCTTTGTCTCCCATGGCAACCATGAAGTGGAAAATCATGGAGAGCGGTGGACTGCCTAGCTGGGCTGTAACTGGGGCGGCAGTACTGAGCTACATCCTTCTTCTTGGCTTCTGCTCTTTGCTCAGCCTGGTCTTCTCCCTGTCCCCCAAACCCACCGCCTCCACAACCAGGACCTATCTCCTCCCAGACCTCAGCCTACAGTTCAGGGCCAAATGGACATAAGTGTCTATCCTTTTTTGACCCAGGCAACATCTACCATTCCTCCCTCAGGATTCTGTTAGAGCTTCTTCTAGGTTCTTGAACTCTATGGGACTCATATTTTCAAACTATTTGGGTCGAGAAAAAGGGCAAAGCATAGTCTTTCTCTCTCTCTCTGATTATTCCTGCCTTGTTTACTTAAAGGTGGTTTGTCTTTAGAAAAATGACTGAGGTGATTTCCTGGTGCCTTTCTCACTAAAGCAGAAATTAAAAGCCTTTTTATATCAATAGCCAACATCAGTTTGTCTTCAGGGCATGGCAAGTTAAATAACAATTTTCTCCTCCATGAACTGTACATGATTCAGTCTTATAGTTAAAAGCTTAAAATAGATCTGTTAAGACCCTCTACCTTTTAGGAAGGATCTAGAAAACTGGACAATAGAACTTAATTGCTACCAAGAGAGCCCAGGCCCGTGAAAATCATAGAACTATTTAGTCTTTCCGCCATGATTTGCCCATCCAAATGTGAGCATTTCCTGGCCCTTCTTCCACTAGGAAAAGTAGTGATGAAAAGCAAACCAAGGGCATGACTTCTGAACCCATCACACTGTCATCTTATCAATATAGAACCTAAAAGCCCATCACACTGTCATCTCATCAATATAGAACCTAAAAGCAACTCAGGAGAAAGGGAGAGGGCCAATACTAAATTCCCCCCATATAGTAGACTGGGACTCAAAACAGAAATTAATTTCAGCTATGGAGAAAAATAAGAGCAGTTATTTTTTTATCACACTTCTGAGTTTGTGAATAGGAATTCGCAATAGGATAGCAGGACACAAAGTACCCTAAGTCTGTAGAAACAAACATTCTCTTCCCCTAAGCCAGTGAGTCAGAACTCTGGCTGCACATTAGAATTGCCTGGAGTGCTTATAATAATCCTGATGCCCAGGCCATTCCTCAGATTAATGAAATCAGAATGTCTGGGGTGAGGCCCAAGGGTCTGTAGTTTTTAAAGTCCCTCAGGTGATTTCAATGTGTAACTAAAGGTGAGAATCACAGTTATAAGCTGACCTCCCTGGGAAGCAAACCATAGTCAAAGGTTACCTGGTGAAACTGGAATCAAAACATGGGGAATGAGTTATATGAATTGGATGCATAATGTCTTCAGGCAAAGGTCAACTGGTCTACCTCATTCATCTTCACCACCAGGATGGCCTGGAGGATGAGAAAGGATGAGAAACTTTTCTCCGATGACAGAGTTTGGATGATAATGCTAATGTTTGCCTCTGTTACTTGTTATAGCTCCTGCTTCCCTAGGTAACCAAGCCTCTTTCTGATGGACACATTCTTTCTTTAGTCATATTAATGGGTTCAATCTGGTTGTTGTCTAGTCCTGCAGGCTTGGTAGACTTTCAGTCTCTTAAAGGTGATTCCATAGCCCTGCTCTGATTCATTTTATGTTGACTTTAATGTTTAACTCTCAGAGTGTATCTTATTTTCCCCATTTCCAAGTTCCCAGGGATGTTTTAATGTAATCTTACCCCATCCCAGTACTGACTATAGTCACATCACAACCTAAATATCTCTTCAGAAAGACTAGTAATAAATAATAATGCCAAAGCACATCTGTCACTGATTTAAGAGGAGATTACCTTCGACAACTTCTTTCAAAGCAGTGTTCAAAGATCATGGCAGACATTTTCCTGCTGTGTAAGATAACAAAGATGGAGAAATAGCTTTCAAGCATGACCACATAATCTTACAGCAAGTCATCATGGAGTAATACTTTTAAATACAAAGCAGATAAATTTTCCAGCAAGCATTTATTGACACCTCTTATGTGTCAAAGACTGTACTAGTAAAAATGAAAATAAGAAACCTGGTCCCTGGCTGAGAAATGACTTGATCTAGTCTACAACTTATCCTGGCAAATGTGCACTATCAAATGTACACTGTGATAATAATTTATAAATCTCCTGAAAAAATGCTTGCCTTTTTGAGAAAGCTGATGGTGGGTTTTGATGATAATCAAAGGCTCATCATACACAAATACATACACACATACATGTACTCTCTTGTTATCATTCTTTTTGGCCAGGTCTTTGGTGATAAAGCCTTTGATGATGTTTCTTTCCTTAGTAGATAACTGAGTAGTGCAGGGATTTTCCTTAGACATTAATAGGGGAATAGAAATGTGCATTTTTCCCTTTTAGAATATTAGTCTCCAAATATACAGGGGTTTTTCTTGCCTTCAATCCACACAGTAGTCACTCTGATTTAAAAATTATTATGTACCACACTGATTTGAAAGTTTTAATGGCTTCCCATTGCCCTTAGGATAAAGTCTAACCTTTTAAACATGGCTTACACCTCCCCTCCCCTAACTCCTGACAGGAAGCTTGCCTTAAATTCCCCACTCCACCCCTACCCCCACTGGGTTAGATATTTTTCTGGGTTCCCCACTCATAGCATTTACTCCACTTCATTATAATTGTTTATTAAATTGTCCATCTTCCTAATCAACTTAGGACCAGGTCGTTATTTACCAACATATACCAGGCACCTATTCCAGTACTTCGCAAATAGTAGATGCTCAGTAGCTATTTGTTTGATAAATATTTGAATGAATGAATGAATGAATGAATGTATGGCTCCGTGTAATCACCTGATTTCTGTTTGCCGTCTCTAATAGACAATTTCCTGGAGGTCAAGGGTTGGCTCTTTCCCATCTTTGGGTCCTTGATGCCTATCGCAGTACTGTACCTGGTATATAGTAGGAGATCAATATCTGTTAAATGGGTGAATAAATGCTATTCCTTCTTGTAGAATGATCCACTATTGCCAGGGTCCTCCTCCTTGCTCTGTCTAGAAAAATTCTACTCTTCAAGACCCTGCTCAATTATCGCCTCCATTGTGCTATTTTCCCTGGCACCAATAGGCAGAGCCAAGTTAGGGGCTATAGCTCCAACTCTGCACTACTACAGAGCCCCAGCCAGGGCTGGCTTCATGGATGTGTGACCTATGCAGTCATATAGGGCTTTATGCTTAGAAGAGGCTCTACGTGGTTTAATGCTCTGCTGTCTACATCTTGAAATTCTTAATAATTTTTAACAAGGAGCCCTGCGTTTTCATTTTGCACTGGGCCCCACAAATTATGTAATGAGTTGTGGCCCCAGTGCAGTGCATGGTTCCTGGCATGGGGTTCAAGAAATGATTGTTGAATTGTCTACAGGTTTTTTTTTTTTTTCTATCCAGAAAAGGAACCATAAACATGTTTCTGTGAAATTTACTTATACTCTTTCAGCACATTTATCCAAATCTTACTATACTCATAGATACTTCTTGACTCAAACTTGGCATTACATTCACTAAAACTACAAAGGAAATGTTCTCATCCTTGAAGAACAAAACCTACTCCAATTTTGCTTTCATTTGAATGGTCTGATAGAAAACAGAAAGTACTTTGTAGTTTATCTTCAGGATGAGCTGCTTTGATTTGCTGAGGCATTGATGAGAGAAAGGAAGGGCAGGTGATCTAATAGAATATCCAGGGAAGTGCATTTCAACACTCTCCATTCTCCATACACTCAGTAGAAGGGCCGGGCTTGGTTTCCAGGGTGTAGCAGTTTGAGATTATTTATGAATTCCAAAAAAGATATTGATTATGTTTGTAAACTGGCCTGTTCCTCTGGGCATGATACCCTTTGATTGTATTAAATTCAAAGGTTACTTGATTAAATCAAGATTAGGGCTTTGATTAGAACATGTCAGTAGAGCATGACTCAGGGTTGAGTCTCCACCCCCTTGGTGGGCTGTATAAACGGACACTCACTCAAGAAGACACAGAGAAGAAGATACAAGGAAGAAGAGGAGAGAACTTGGTCGTTTCAGTCCTGCCATGTGACAGAAAGGAGAAGGCTCAAATACCTGAAGCCCCAGGGAGAGCTGAGCCATTCACCTGATAGTTTGCAGCTGTAGACCAGAGCTCTGAGCAGCTAAGAAGACCCGGAAAGAAACAAGCCCTCCAGCCTACAGCTGAGATCAGAAGAAGCTGGGCCCATGAAGCCATAAGAGAAAGAGGAAGGCCGAACCCTTGCAGAGATTGGCAACCATCTTGCTTCAACACATGGCAACAGACTTTAGTGAGAAAATACCTTTTATGGTACCTTGAGTTGGACTCTTTAGGGCCTTGTAACTGTAAGCTTTTACCCCAAATAAATACCCTTTATAAAAGCCAATCGATTTCTGGTACTTTGTATCAGCACCCCTTTGGCAGACTAATACACAGAGACTGCAGAAGAGCCTTCTCTTTGGTATCAGCTCTAACAGAAGGCTGTCAAAACATAGGAAAACATATTGTGAAACAAATGAATTCCCTCTCAACCCAGTCTGATATAGAGGTATCATTCGGTAGTTCTACTTGATAATTCTATTCATTGGTTGTGACTTGAACAGAACTTTGTTCCCAGGAGTGTATGGAACTCATCAAGGTCAGCTGCAAGAGCCAAAAATCTTCAATTCTCGGAATTGGATGAGGCTGACAGAGTGGATGGTACAATTTGTGATTAGAAACGACTTACATTTAATATATCACTGTATTTCCATCGAATTGTTTAAGGTAGTATTGGTTCAATGTTTGTCTTCCTTTATTTGTTCTTATGGGCATTGCAGGGAGGAAAGCTGAGGTTTTGCAACCAGCTGTGGCCATATTGTTTAGTCAGTAGTATTGGTCTCAGGACTATGTTATTACCACCATCACCACCACTACCACCACAATAACAATCACTTACTTAATAGTGGGCTTCACAATTTAGAAAGGGTATCCTAATTCACTGCCTTTTTCTGTTTTTGCTGAGGAAGTATTGCATTTCTAAGGAAGATATGTTTGCCATTAGCTTCTCACATCTACGTACTGGAGTTTGTTTTTTTTTTTTTTTTTGAGAAATAACAAGGAAAGCTGGAAGAGGCAGAACAAATTTGTAGACTCAGAATATAAATACCATAAGAAAGATAATGGGTTTAGGAGGGAAACATTTAAAATAGCAGTAAAGCATGCATTACAAATATTAAAGGAAGGGATGTGGACTTTCCAATTAATGGTTGGCATCGGTGTCCTCCACCAAGATGCACAACCATCCACAAGCCTTGATAGTTGGCTCTCAAGGGTGTTAGGATCTATGGGTGGGGGAGAAGGAGCTCCAGACACATGAGTGAGGGTTAATACGGCTTTTCTGAGTGGAAAGTTCAGGTCAGGTCAGGTCTGAGGAAGGTTGACCTCTGGGTTCCTTTGCTGGTTGATCTATTAAGTATCTCAGAGATAAAGGTATATATTTTTTTCTAATAGAAAGTATAGCCTAAACCTCTATGGAAGAAAGAATAAGTCCCCAAGATGGTGCATGGGAGAATTTAGCACTGGCATAAATGGGCCACTCTGGCTTTTAATGACAGCTCTTTCTGGGCTCTCTGGGGAATGGTCAGCTTAACCCAATTAACTGCTGTTTATGCAGGCTCCTTGGAAAAATGATAAAGAGGGGTAGGGGGCAAGTGAAAGCCTTGCAAACAAATGCATTTGGTAAAAAGATTTTTCTCAGTACAAAACTAATAACCGCTCCTTTAAAATAGTGACCTCTCACGTGTTTGTTTGTAGGAGATACTGAGATAGAAACTATAAGCCACTGCTGAGAAAATATCAATCAGAAATAATAAAGCAAATCCAAAATCATACTGGTAAGTGGGCTTTAGGTATCAGGTTTCATATTTTTCATTTTATTGGAGAGCAAGCTACAATACCAGAGTATGGTTGAATACCAGACCCCTGGAAATCCTTAAGAGCAAGCAAGTGGAAAAGATTTGCGCCTTTCAGTAGGTTGAACTGCAATTAATATTGATAGAATATAGTATATATATACACGTATACATGTATTTATTCTTGTTAGAGTCTAAGTTCTGGGAGGGCAGGGACTGTGATTTGCTCATTTGCAGTCCAGAGCCTGGCATGAAATAGCGATGCAGGAAATGCTTCCTGGTTGAATGCAAAATCTAGAAGGAGCTTGGAAGGGTGGAGATGTATATTTGGCAGGATGAACTGGAGAGAGTCGTTAAGTCTTGACCTGAGTTTGACAGTTTGAAACTCTTTAAACAATGTGCTTGGCATCCTATTGTGATGCCTTTTGACCTGAGACACATGATGGTCTATGTTGTGAAGCATCCGTTTCAACTCTCTGAGATTGCTGAGGAATTATGTTCCCTTCTGCAACACAAATCATAGCATAAGATTTGATGGACATAATTAGGCAGAGGGACTCCTGGAAACCTCTTTTTACTTCAGTGCCTTGCAAAGGGAGGAAAGATTTTTCCTTCCTTTCCTCCCCACCCTCATCCCCTGTTGGAAACAAGTCACTAAACCTAGATTGAGGGGAAGGCTTGCTGCTACTTTTTTTGATACCGCAGGGTGCTATTGCAAGCATAGGCCCTAATGTTTAAGACATTCAACTCGATAAATATTTCTTGAATATCTACGATCTTAGTTTCCCAGCTGCTATGACAAATATTACACAATGGGTTGGCTTAACAACAGGAGTTTATTGGTTCATGGTTTCAGAGACTAGAGAGCTAGCTTCCTCCTGGGGTCAGTATATTTCTGGCTGACCAGCCATCCTTGGATTCCTTGGCTTTCCCATCTCATGGAGATGTCCTCACCTCTCTCTTCTGGGTTTCATTGACTTCTGCCTTCCTGCTCCTCTTTATAGCTTTCTCTATAAAAGTCCTTCAGTAATAGGATTAAGACCTCTCCTGATTCAATTGGCCATATCTTAACTAAAAATAATACCTTCAAAAGATCCCATTTACAATGGGGTTCACACCCACAAGAATGGGATTAAGATTAAGAACAAATTGGTCCTACCTTTTCCCCCACCCCTGGAGTGGGACATGACTCCCAGGGATGAGCCTCCCTGGCACTGAGGGATTATTGCCAAGCACCAACTAGCAATGCATCTGGGAAAAGACTTGACCAAAAGGGGGAAATGGTAAATACAAATGAGTTTTTATGGTTAAGAGATTTCAAAGTGAGTCGGGAGGTCATTCCAGAGGTCACGCTTATGCACATCTCAGCAGGATCTCATTGACTGCCACAGTAAACAGTGCCTCAAATAGTGGGGCTCCTGAGAACTCTGGAGATATCCAGAAACTATAAGTAGGGCAGACAGCTCAGGAATTTGGCACCCTGTCAGTGGGCTTTACTTTGGAATTTATGTTCTCCAGTGTAATAGAGTTAGACTCATTCATAGGTTCTCTACACATGGCTCTTCTGCCCCTTTTATTTGAACCTATTCTATACTTGATAAATATATGTCCCAGATACTTAAATCTTTGGTTCATCCATGTGCCACTTGAGCTCTGAATTTCAATGGAGTTGCAACACCTACTTCTCCATTCATTGTACTCACCCAGGACAACTAACAAGGAGATAATTATGGACAACACCCATCCCAAGGAACAGAGAGTGTCTGCAACTACAAGCAAGATATCTCTCTCCATCTGCCCCATGGTATCTAAGCTGCCTCTCAATTAGAAGCAGAGTGGGCATCACCATTCCCAAATCCTCAAGATTGGGGAATGAACAATGGACTAAAGTACACTTATTATTATTCTACTATAGACATTATTATTCCAGCAATAGAAGAAATCTTATTACTGATGTAAAGGCAGTGGCCACCAGAGGTTCTGAGGGATGGGAGAGGGAAGAATAGGACATTGGATTTGTCCTGCATGACATTGCAGTGACAGATACAGGCCATCGTATACTTTGTTATAACTTACAAAATTGTGTGGGACAGAGTGTGAACTATAATGTAAACTGCACTCCATGGTTAGTAGTAGTGCTGCAATATGTGTTCATCAATTGTAACAAATGTACCATACTAATGAAGGCTGTTGTTAATGTGGGAAAGTGTGGAAGGGGGAGGGAGTGGGGCATATGGGAATTCTCTATATTTTTAAGTAACATTTATGTAATCTAAAGCTTCTTTAGAAATAAAAAAAATTAATATAGAAAATTTAAAAAGCAATTTCACAAAATAAAAAAAGCTTAATAACTGTAGTTACTGCTTACCATGGAAATTACTCTAAGCAAGCAAATAGAATTGACAAGCTGACTAAGTTTGCAAAAGGCCAGGAATCAAAGCATTTAGGAAATCACAATATCTGTTGTTACTTTGACTATTGTTAATTTTATTATACAATCTAGACAAAATAAAGTAGTTTTAATCTTATTCTCCCTCCCAAAAAAGAGAAAAAGAGAACAAGTTGGTCTAGGGGTACATAATTCAACATATCACACTCACTAATCCAAGTCTGGAAGGTATATAGACTGAAGCTACTAGTTGACGAGGTTGAGGAGGTATTTTCCTCTGAAGCATCAATTGGGTGGATATTGGCTTATCAAGTCTACCTCCTAACGTGTCTCAAATCCATCCCATGTCTCCATCTCCACTTTTAAACTTGGAGTCTAAGCTACCATCATCTTATGAATGATTATTGCAATAGCTTCCTCACTGAATTTGCTGTTTACACACTTGTTCCCCTTAAGCGTCTTCATACAGAAAACTGAGGGATCCTTTAACACCTTCAGTCAAATCATGTTACTCCTCTGCTCAAAACCCTGCAATGGTTCCTGATCTCACTTGGTGTTTTTGAAAGCCTAAGTTCTTCAACATAGTTCCCTAATCCCCATTTTATCCTTCCCCTACTTCTTACTTCTCTCTCCCTTGCCCATTCTGTTCCATCCAACCTGGCCACCTCTTAGTTCCCTTGATATGACAAATTTCCTGCCTCAGGGGTTTTGTGGAAATGCTTTAGAAAGGCTTGTTTCCTTGCTGTCTCTTACCTATTTTTTAGGTCACATCTTGATTGTCCATTCATTGATCCATTCAATTTAACTTTCATAGCATTCTGTTGACTTCCTTCATAGCACTTACTTCAGTTTGTCATTCTATATTGTGATTGATGTGATGTCTATCACCCTCATTAGAGTATAAGCTTCATGATTTCAGGGATCATGCATGTTCTTACTCACAATTGTATTCTAAGAGCCTAGAAATGTCTGGTGTACCCACTGTGAGGTATAAATAGTGTACTTCCTAAATCCTATGAACCACCTACAGTCAATGTGTACATTCCATGTAGTGTTTCTTTTATTTCCCACGAGCTGTTATTAAATCAATAGTACCTTTCAATCAGTGGTCTCTTTGAATAAAGGAGATATGGCATGGAAAGTCACCTTAAAGTAATGGAATGATTCCTGGATCAGCAGGAGTTGAATGTATCCTTATAGTAACAAGGGCTGTTGGGGTTTTTATTGCTAGAATCTTAGCCAAAGATGTTTTGGTGATTGCCATGATACTCATTGTAAATAAATACACTAGCCTTTGATTTTATAAAGTTAGGGTCTGTGTATTTGCTTAAGGTGACTTTGCCCTTGAGAGACAAATCCATTCCATTTTGGGTGAGCTGATGAAAGATAAAATCAGATTTCAGAGTCTACAGAACTGAAGCCCAGACATTCAACTACCTTGGCAATCCATCAATATAGTGTTGTCAGTTATCTGATGGGATAGGACTCTTCACAGTGGATTCATCTGGGCACTGTTAAACTTCCATATATGGAATACCTTTAACACTTGAACTTTAACTGAGGCTCCTACTGAGTTTTAAATTTGTGGCAAACATGCAAAAGGGTACAGAGAAATGACAAACAGAATAGTTTCAAGGGGAATGATTTCCTCAAAGTTGAGCATAATAGTAAAAATTATTCCACGTTGCAGTGAATTGTATATATTACACTCAGTTCATATCACTCCAAATCAGATCACTCTAAGATAAATAAAATACACTATTTCTTTTTCACTCAACCATTTTGAACTGCATATTATGCCTGTATTAGTTTGCCAACAGGGTGCAGATGCAAAATACCAGAAAACGTCTTGGCTTTTATAAAGGGCATTTATTTAGGGTAAAAGCTTACAGTTCCAAGGCTGTGAAAAGTCCAGCTCAAGGCACCATAAGAGGTAATTTCTCACCAAAGTCAGCTGCCACGTGATGAAGCAAGATGGCAGGCAATCTCTGCCTGGTCTTTCCTTCCCCTTCGGGCTTCCTCTCTCTGTGGCCCTGCTGCTCTGCTTTCTTTCCCAGAGCATAGGGCTTGTCTCTTAGGGCTTCCTATATCAGTCTCCACTGTTCAGGTCTCCTCCCAATTTCAGCTGTAAGCTATCAGGCAAATGGCTTATGTCTCTCCTGGGCCTCAGCTGTTTGAGCCTTCTCCTTTCTGTCACATGGCAGGATCAAAAATGACAGCACTCTCTCTTCCTGTGTGTCTCAGTCCATGTAAGCCCATGTATATCAGACCCAGCAAGGGAGTCAGGACTCAACATGAGTCATGCCTTACTGACATAGTCAAATCAAAATCCCTAGGGCAATCTTAACAGGTAATCTAATCAAAGGCTTCTCAACTGAATTTAATGCAATCAAAGGGTATCACACCCAGAGGAATAGATTAGTTTACAAACATAATCTTTCTCTTTTTGTGATTCATAAAATAATCTCAAACCTGCCTCAATGCCACTAAATTTCTTTGATATTCTTGACTTTATAGGTAATTCCTTTCTTCTTTAGTTTTTTTAACTTTTTTCCTCATGAGGTCTCCGTCTTCCATTTTCTCCCTTTTTCTCCTGTTTTCTTTTTCCTTTTCTCTTCCCTTCTACTTTTATTCTGATCTGAGCTTATAAGTAAGTACTTTAAAAAGCCACTTATGAAATAGTATTAGAAAGGCTAACATGTCCCTCTGCTCCTAAAAAAAACTACCTGACCTTCCAAATCAAGACATTGTAATGTGGTTATATGGATGCTATGAGCATTTTGATACCTTGAGAGATATTTCTTTCAGCTTTACTCTAAAAATTTTAGAGCTTTACTTGAAAAAAAAAGGTTTTTGTTTTTTTTTCTCTTGAGAAAAATATACAGTTTTCTGATCTTTGTCAGGTAAAGGATGATCTTTTGTTTAGAAATGGTAGCAAAGATGGCTAGTTATGTGGTTCAGCTATCTATTACTGCATAGAAAACCACCCCAAAACTTAGTGGCTTGACAAAACAACTACTTTATTATTTCTCAGGATTCTATGGATTGATTGGGTTCTGTTTGGTAATTCTTCTGATGGTCTTGTTAGGGATCTGTAATATGGCTGCAATCAGATGGCAATTGGGGCTGAAATATACAAAATGGCTTCACTTACATAGTCTGGTACCTTGGTGGGGATGGTTGAAATCTGGGCTTATATAGTTGGGACACTCCTTTTCTATGTGGCTTTTTCAGATGATCTCATCAGCAGGGTTGCTAGACTTCTTACATGATGACTCAGGACATCAGAGAGCACATTCACAGAAGCTACAAGGTCTTCTTAAGTCTTTGGTCCAGAAGTGGCACAGTGTCACTTCAGCTGTATTCAGTTGAATAAAGCAAGATGCAGATCAGTCCAGAGTCAATGTGGGAGAGGGCTACCCAAAGACCTGAATACCATGAGGCTTAGTTCATTCCAGGCCATCTTTGGAGACTGGCTACCACGTGGGCAATGCACTTCATGTCCCTTCGGTTGTTGCTGGAGAGTAGATGACCAGCCGGAGACTACATTTTCCAATTCCCTCACTTCTAGGTGTGGTGTTCACTGATTCTTGCAACAAAATTGTAGTGAAAATGATGGATATCACTTTGGGGCCAAGGCTTTTATGAAATGGCTGTTTTTTTCTATCCTCTTTCCCTTTGCCACTGGCTGGATGCAAAGAATAAAGCCCTAGAGGATGGCAGAGCCATAAGTTGGAAGGAGCCTGGGTCTTTCCATCATTGTATGGAGAAAAGCTGCCCACAGAACAGAAACACCCACTTTGCACTGGTATACGAACAAGAAATAAACTTTTGTTGTGTTAAGCTACTACAATTTGGGGTATATTTGTTACCACAGCTTAATGTCACCTTACCAAATATAAAAATATGGCAAGGTTACTGATTTTCATGCTGGAGTATAAGGATATCAAATACCATAAGGTTTCATATCTACTTTGTGGTGACCCCAAAATACAAATCATAAAAGTTTCAACTATTTAAACTCATAGAGGGAATGCAACAGATATCTCTTTTGACTAAAGGGGTTTCCTTTTATTCCATGGTCACAAACAACTAATATTTTTCCTTTTTATTAGTAGTCAATGTTTGTTCTAAACTTGTTGTTGATATACTATTAATTGATATGTAAACCACTTAAGAGTTGACGAAAGGATGTCAGACACTACAGGTGTACTCAAAGACAGAGCTCTGTGTTAGTGTCAGAGCAATACCTCCAACACCAAAATTTATGGAACATTGGTCACCGCCAAAATCTGGGCACAAAAACACTTTATCACTTGAAAATTTCTTCTGCATCAATTGAAAGTTAAGGAGAAATTATAGTGGAGACATAGAAATGGTTATGGAAAATTACAGTGGCATCTAAAATAGCTAATGTCAAAATAGTCACAACAGAATGACAGGCTCAAATCATCATGTGCCTGTCAAAATGCCTGAAATTCCTAGTATCAGAGTGTCACAGGGTTGGATGAGGCCATAAAAGTCATGTAGTTAACATTAGATTTGGTGTTAAAACCCTCACAGATTTGATTGGGATAAATGCACTTTAAGATGCACCAGAGTGGAGGATAGGCAGACTTAGATAGCATACCTGGGTCTAAAGTTTCTGCAGTTGTGTTAAGCTCCCTTGATTGTGAGGAACAAGACAGCACTCAAGATACCTCAAGTAATTGAGGTTTGTTGTAAGAATATACAATAGAATTATTTCACTCATCACAAATAGCTGACATTCAGTATCTAAGGAAGTTGCTCCAAGGACTGAGTTTTCTTGTCACATACACTTAGCTGCAGCTGTTTACTTTAGAACTCTGTCATTAACAGGACTCTGCTACTTTCTCAGCCTTTGCTGCCACCAAAAGAGAACTTCTGATGATACTCCCCCCACCTCTGTATCTCTGCCCATATACTTAGCCTTCTCTCCTGGTACCATGGATGACTTTGTACAGGCTCCTAACTAAAGTCTCACACTCCAATTGTGCAGCTGATCTCAACCCTTCTCACCTACTCAAAGATAGCACTCCAACAATTTTCCCATTCTTCCTTCCTTCACTGTTTTGGTTTCCTATGCTGCTCAGCCAAATACGATGAAATGGGTCAGGTTAAACAATGGGGATTTATTCACTCATGGTTTGAGGCTGGGAAGAGCCTAAATCAAGTTGTCATCAAGGCGATGCTTTCTTTCTGAAGACTAGTGTTCTGAGACTGGCTGCTGGTGATTCTTGGGCCTTAGCTTGTCCCATGGCAAGGCACATGGCAGCGTCTTCTGGGTTCCATTGGTTTCAGTGTCTGGCTGCTCCCTCTGTGTCCTTCTCTGTCTGAATTTCATTCTCTTAGAAAGGATTCCAGTAATAGAATTAAAACCCATTCTATCTGAGGGGGGCCACACCTTAACTGATGTAACTGCATCAAAAGGTCCTACTTACAATGGGTTTTACACCACAAGAATGGATAAGATTTAAGAATATGTTTTTCTGGGGTACAATACAGCTTCAAACCACCACAATAACCATTTTTAAAAAACTCTCAACTGGATCATTACTGTGAACATACTAACATGATGTAATTTCTCCATTCTTAAAAACCAAACAAAAAAACCACAAAAAAGACAATGAAACAAAACAAAATAGCACCTTGACCCCACTTCCCTCTCCAATCACTGTCCCATTTTTCCACTTTCCTTTTATAGCAAAACTCCTTAAAAGAGTTGCCTGTGCTCACTGTCTGCATTTCCTCTCTTCACATTCCCTCTTGAACTTACTCAAATCAGGCTTTCACTCTCACCACTTCACTAAAGCAGCTATTGTCAAGGTAAAAGACCATCTTGTTGTTGAATTTGATGGTCAATTTTAGTTCCTCTTCATACTTGACCTATTGTAACATTTGACAAATTTAATCCTTTCTCCCTCCTTGAAACACTTGAACCTGGATTTCAGGACTCTGTGCTCTCCTGGTTTTCCTTCTACCTTACTGGGCCCTCCGTCTCCATTTTTTCTACTGATTCTTCCATGTCTCCTACCCCTAGATAATAGGCTGCCCCAGGACTCAGTCTTCAGACCTCTTCTCTTTATATACTTATTCCTTTAGTGATCTTATCCAGTTCCAAGGCTTAGAATAACAATTGTATGCTGATGATTCCCAAATTTGTATCTCCATACCCGACCTCTCCCCTAAATGCCAGACTCATATGGCCAATTGCTCTCTTGATATCATCACATGAATAACTAACAGGCATCTTACACTGAATACATCTAAAACAGAGCTCCTGATGTTCTTCCCCAAATGTGATCAATCTTCAGAATTCCCCAAGACAGGAAATGACAAATCCATTGTTCTAGTTGCATAGGCCCACCTGAATCAAAGGGTTAATCCTGACTTTTCTTTTTCCACTCTCACATCCTACCTCCAATTCATCAGCAAATCTTGTTGGCTCTACTGCCAAACTATATCCAAAATCCAACCACTTCTTCTCCTCCAACTGTTACCACTCTGGTCCAAGCCTCTACCACTTCCCCCTGGATTATTTTAATAGGCCCCCTGGTGGGGATTGAATCATGAACCCACCAAAGACATGTTCAAGTCTGAATCCAGCCTTCTGTGGGTGTTAACCCATTTGTAACTAGGATCTTTGAAAATGCTGTTATTAGTTAAGGTGTGGCCAAACCAGATGATGGTGAGCCTTAATCCATTATGGCTGAAGTCCTTATAAACAAAAGAAATTGTACATGGAGGTAAAAGCCAGAAGCAGGAGAATCCAGAGAGAGGTTTCCATGTGATGGAGGATCACTGGAAAGCTATCCCAGAGTGCAACAGACTTTGGAGAAAGTTAGGCCTTGCTGACACCTTGATTTTGAGTTTCTAGCCTGCAGAGCCATGAGCCAATAAATTCCTGTGACTTATAGCAGGCCTGTCAAACTAAGATACCTCCTAACTTGCCTCCCTTACACCAACCTTATCCTCTATAATATATTCTCATTATAACATCCACAGTGATCTTTTAAAAAATTTGAGACAGATCATGTAAGTCTTCTGCTCTAAAGTCCCCAATGGCTTGCCAACTTAATCAGGGTGCAATGGCCTACAGGGCTTTACATCATCTGTTACCTCCCATAAAAATTTTTTTTTCTCTCATCACCTACTATTTCCATCTTACTCCACTCCAGCTTTCTTGGTGTCTCTGCCAGTCTATTTTCTCTACTTTCCCTGACTTACTTTTCTCCATAACTTTTATCACCATCTGTGATTCTGTTTTACCCAATTGTTTATTTCTTCTTCTTCCAATTGGACAATGAGCTCTGCATGTCAAAAATCTTTGTCTTTTTAATTCTCTATTTTATCCCTAGTGCTTAGAACAATTCCTGACACATAGCAGTTGACTTATAAATATAAATATTTGTTGAATAAATATATGAACCAACAACTGGCTATTTTTCTACATGATTTTTTTTTCAATTCATATTCTGAGGTCTAAAAATTTGATTGGCCTACTGAGTTATCATTGCACCTTTATACATCACTGGTTAACATATATGAATTGGTTGTTTCTAGGTCAAGGCCTACCCCTGGTCCAATCAATGAGCACCCCTTCCTCAGGGTACTGGCTAGGGCTTCTTTCCTCAGCAGAGGCCTGTGTCCAGGCTCTGTCTATTGCTGTTAGGTGGAATACAGATAGTTATACACCTTAGACTGTGTCATGGACAAGGCTGCTCTGGAAGAAGATGAACATAATGTATTGCTCTGAAATATTTCAGGCTATGATCTCAATTTCTAATTCAGTTGATATGACATTAATTCTCATTTTCTTACATATGAGGATTTTTTTTTTTTTAACTATACAGACAGGGAATGAGCAGGTGTATGTTAACTGGGATACAAGCTATGTGACCTGAGAAAAATCACTTAATGTTCTGATCCTCAATTTCCTCATCTCTATAATGGGAGATAATGACAGCTTTTCCTTATAGGACTGATAAGAGGATTAAATGTGATTACAAATGTGTATGTATATGTGTATATATATATATAAACATATATTGTTTGACCAATTATTATTGTTATTAGTAATAGTATTGTTATGTCTTGGGCCTGGGTTCCTTGTAAATAATGAAAAAATTGCCTAATGGTGATAATACCTCTGTTCTAAGAGAAATGAACTGAAACTGTCAGTATGGGTCCACTAACATACCCAGAGTCCCAGTGACTCCATAGAGGGCATGCGTTTTATATACATGTTGAATAAAGTTTGAGGTGTGACTTACAAGTACAATAAATATCTGAATTTATCTTGTGATTTTCTTCATAGTCTCCACGTAATCATTCTTCCAGAAGGAAGATATTATTTGATTGATTTCTGCCCTAAAAGATAATTTCTTTTAGAACATTGGAACATGTTTCTTGCCTTTTTTTTTTTTTTTTTTTTAAGATTTTATTTATTCATTCATTTATCCCCCCCTTGCTGCTTGTGCTCGCTGGGTCAACTAACCATGCCGTGCAGGCAGGCGGGCACCGAACCCGGGGCCTCCCATATGGTAAACGGGAGCCCTACTGATTGAGCCACAGCCGCTTCCCTGTTTCTTGCCTTTGTATTCCCAGTACCTGGCATCTGTTTGCTGAATGCAAAAGAAAAAATAGTTGCATCTTAGAACTGTGAGTTGATCTTAGATCGGTGGGCTGGTTCAAGAAAACGTGTGTGAACATTTGCCTGTGCTTTTATGTGTTCTATGAAAGGAGATGGTAGGCTTTGTGATGGAAGTGAGCATGCCCATTCTGCTTTTGGGGGCTTTATAGATGCATCAGCACTTAAGTGCCTGGCACGTGGTAGACCCTGAATAAATATTTGTTGAATGAAGAAAGTATTAGTAGCAGTGTTGAAGAATGGAAAGATTTGGGATATGTTGTCAGGAGAACTACTTACAAGCTCTGGGACCTTGGAGTAGTTACCTAACCTGTTTAAGATTAAGGTTCCTCAGCAGTTAAAAGAGGGATAATAATAATAACTACTTCACAGGGTTGTGGTGAAGATGCAACAATTAAAGTTTGCAAAGTGCTTGGCACGATATTTGGCAAAAGTAAGCACTCAATAAAAGTTAGTTGCTGCTTCTGCTGCTACTATTAGAATTATTTTTACTTTTTTTGTTTGGGGTTTTGTAGGATGGAATAAGTTGGGATAATGCTAGGCTGTGCTACAATAAAAAGTTAAAACTGAAATCTTAATGGTTTAACATCAAAGGTTTTATTTCTTGCTCATGTGAATATAATGTCCATCTTTGGCTCTGCCCCTGTTGATGAGGCAGGGGAAGAAAGCTGGAGGATCACGTGTGGGCTTTCAAATATCTGAGCCTAAAGTGGCACACACCATTTCTTATAATATTCATACAAACTAATTCACATGTTCCTCACTTAATGGAAAGGGGATGGGATATGTACTCTTCTATGGACCTAGGAAGAAGTGGATATGGGTGAACTTCATCAGTCTCTTCCACACTGGCTATGCTATTATGGGGCAGTCATCAATAGGTCATTTATTAGTTTGCAATTAATGATGGTATTTAGGCTCTTGTAAAAATACATGGATGGTTTTGATTACTGTTGACACTCTTTTATGAAAACTTGCCTGACATCCGTGGCTGAAAATAAAATTTCTATATTTTATCAATATGACTAGTGAGGACTACTTAACTTTCTGTCTAGTGCTGCCACATTTGTATAGATTGAGCAATGAATAACTAACAGTCCAGAAATTGCCTTTCACATAGACTTACTTTTCAAAGTTCCCATTCTCACTTTTTGGCCTCTTCATATTCCTTACTTACCAGCTCAATGATACATTTTAAAATGTATTTTTTATATTTTATCCATCCAGCCTTATTAGTTATTTTCAAAGGAAAGGTCAGTCAGGGTATCTAATCCACTATATTTCTAGGAAATCACATAGATTAAAATTCAAAGAAACACGAGTTCACAGAAAAAAAAATAATAAAGTACACACATAAAATTAAGGCATTGTGAGCCAAAACCAGCTGAAATGACAGAAGATTCAGCATCAAAAGACTTTAGATATTCATATTCAGTGGTGAAATGCCAAAGACTTTCCCTCTAAGATCTGGAACAAGACAAGGATGCCCACTGTCACTGCTCTTCTTTAACATTGGGTTAGAAGTACTTACTTGAGCACTTAGGCAAGAAAAAGAAATAAAAGGCATCCAAATTGGAAGAGAAGAAGTAAAAATCTCTCTATTTGCAGATGATATGATCCTATACATAGAAAGCCCTGGAAAATCTACAACAAAGCTTCTAGAGCCGATAAATGAGTTCAGTAAAGTGGCAGGATATAAGATCAACATGCAAAAAATAGAGCATTTCTGTACACCAATAACAAGCAATCTGAGGAGGAAATCAAGAAAAAAATTCCATTTACAATAGCATCTAAAAGAACCAAACATCTAGGAATAAGTTTAACTGAAGATGTAAAGGACTTGTACACAGAAAATTACACAACATTGTTAAAGGAAATCAAAGAAGACCTAAATAAGTGGAAGAACGTTCCATGTTCATGGATCAGAAGACTAAACATCATTAAGATGTCTGTCCTACCCAAATTGATTTATAGATTTAATGCAATCTCAATAAAAATTACAACAGCATTTTTTACTAAATTGGAAAAGCTAACTATGAAATTTATTTGGAAGGGCAAGTGACCCCAAATAGCCAAAAACATATTGAAAAAGAAAAATGAAATTGGAAGAATCATGTTACTTGATTTTATTTTATTTTTATAAACTTTTTAATTATTTTTAAAAATAAACTTAGATTACATAAATGTTACATAAAAAATATAGTAGATTACCATATGCTCCACTCCCTACCCCTCCCACATTTTCCTACATTAACAACATCCTTCATGAGTGTGGTATATTTGTTACAATTGATGAACACATTTTGGAGCATTGCCACTAAGCATGGACTATAGTTTACACCTGATTTTAAAGGATACTACAAAGCTGCAGTGGTCTAAACTGCATAGTATTGACACAAAGATAGACATACTGTCCAATGGAACCAAATTGAGAGTTCTGATATAGATCCTCGCATATATGGTCAGCTGATATTCGACAAGGCCACCAAGCCCACTCAACTGGGACAGAATGGCCTCTTCAACAAATGGTGCTTGAAGAACTGGATATCCATATCCAAAAGAGTGAGAGAGGATCAACATCTCAAGCCCTATACAAAAATTAACTCAAGATGGATCAAAGACCTAAATATAAGAGACAAGAACATAAAGCTCCTGGAAGATAATGCACGGAAGCATCTACAAGATCTTGTAGTAAGAAATGGTTTCACAAACTTTACACCCAAAGTGTGAGCAACGAACAAAAAAATAGATAAGTGAGACCTTCTCAAAATTAAAAACTTTTGCACTTCAAAGGAGTTTGTCAAGAAAGTGGAAAGGCAGCCTACTCAAGGGGAGAAAATATTTGGTAACCATTTATCCAATAAGGGCCTAATATCCAGCATACATAAAGAAACCCTACATTTCAAAAATAAAAAAACAAACAACCTATTTAAAAAATGGGCAAGAGAGCTGCATAGACACCTTTCCAAAGAAGAAATACAAATAGCTAAAAAGCACATGAAAAGATACTTAACATCACTAGCTATTATTAAATATAGTATTAAATACAAACGTGTTTTTATGGCTAAGAGATTTCAAAGTGAGTTGGGTGGTCATTCCAGAGGTTACACTTATACATGTCTCAGTAGGATCTCATTGTCACAATAAACAGTACCTTAAGCAGGGGGGCTCCTGAGGGCTCTAGAGACATCCATACACTATAGGCAGAACAATCTCAGGAATTGGGCACACAGTTAGTGGGCTTTACATTGGAATATATGTTCCCCAATGTAACAGAGTTAGACTCATTTATAATTTCCCTGTACATGCCTCTTCTGCCCCTTTTAATTTGAACCTATAATTAGGACTATATTCATTAAATGTATGTACCAGAAACTTAATTTTTGGTCTGTTCATATGCTGGTTGAGCCCTGACTCTCAGCAGTATTGCAACACCTAGTCTCCAGTTCATCAGACTCACCCAGGACAACTAACAAAAGGATGATGATGGACAACACCCATCCCAAAAAACAGAGAGTTATCTACAACTGCAAGTAAGACAGTTCCATCCATCTGCTCTGTGGGATCTAAGCCCCCTCTCAATCAGAAACAGAGTGGGCATCACCATTCTAAAATCCTCAAGATTGAGGAATGAGCAAACATAAAGGGAGAATACAACTATGAACTAAAGTAGACATTATTATTCTAGCAATGGAAGAAATGGTAACATTGATATAAAGGCCATGGTCACCAGAGGTTCTGAGGGGAGGGAGAGGGAAGAATAGGGATAATGTGGGGCATTTTTGGGACATTGGAATTGTTCTGAATGACATTGTAATGACAGATACAGGTCATTATACAATTTGTCAAAACCTATAAAATTGTGTGGTGCAAAGTGTAAACTATAATGTAAACTATTGACCATGGTTAGTAGCAATGCTTCAATATGTGTTCGTGAATTGTAAACCTCAATGTATGGCTGTAAGAGGGGATTTAATGGATACATTGGAAGACAGACGTGAAGAAATTATTGAGTTTTCCTTTGGATAATGGTGGACTAGGAAATTCATACTTAGCCTCCTTTTGAAGATTATGCTTATTTTTAATCCACACTTTAAAATTATCTTCCTCAAAGCTTAAAAGTTCTAAGAAGATACTGAAGAATTATCAGGTGATGATATGAGAGAAGACAGAAATACAAATAAGTGAGCCCCTTTCGTCCTGGGGGAATTTGTTGATTTGACACAGATTTGATAGAGGGAACTGAAATGCTGAACTCTCTTTTTTAAAGCCTTGCAGGCTTAGGGGCAAAAGTTAGGGTTACGGTCTCACAAAAGTGAGGGTCTGGGAAAATACTCTATGCTTTAGACTGGGGGTTGGAAAACTTTATCTCTAAAGGGCCAGAGAGTAATGTCTTTGAAGGCCTCGTATAATCTCTATCTCATTTTCTTCTTTGATTTTTTTAGAACCCTTTAAAAAATATATAAATCATTCTTAGCCCATGGGTGATGCAAAAGCAGGCCAGAGGCTGGATTTGGGTTGGTGGCCAGATTTGCCCAAGGGCTGTAGTTTGCTGACCTCTTCTTTGGACTGAGAACCTGGAAGGCTGCATTCTAGGAGTAATGGTAAACTGGATGCAGAATGACACTTGCACTGACTGTACCAGCTTGGTATCATATGGGCAGCCCGGACAACCTCAATTCCTAAAATTGAATTCAAGTGATCCCAGATTCAAGTGACTCACAGCACCTGGCAGAAACTAATGAAAAACTTCTCTGGAGGATATCATCATCCTTCAAACAAATAAAAGGCTACACATAAATTTTCAGATATAGTGTTTTGTACACAATGAAGGATAAATAGACCAAACAGGATAGATCAAGGCAATATGAACAAGAACCAACAGAAAGAACAGAAAATGGAAACAGGACTCCCATTTATTACACTTCAGGGTGGCTTTTGACTATGCAGGATAATGGAGTTAAAGCTTAGTATGTTCATTGAGATGAGACAAACTTGAAAATCTCAGCAAAGGACTGGTTTTGTTCATTCTTTCTAGTACTTCTTTATTCTCAATTTCATTTAATTCTGCTCTAAACTTTGTTATTTCCTTCCTTTTGCTTGCTTTGGGATTAGTTTGTTGTTCTTTTTCTAGTTCCTCTAGGTGTGCAGTTAGATTTTTAATTTTAGCCCTTTCTTCTTTTTTAATGATGGCATTTAGAGATATAAATTTCCCTCTCATCACTGATTTAGCTGCATCCCATAAATTTTGATATGTTGTGTTCTCATTTTCATTTGCTTCAAGTAGTTACTGATTTCTCTGGCAATTTCCTCCTTGACCCACTGATTGTTGTGTTGTATAACTTCCATGTATTTGTGTGTATTCCAGTTTTCCATCCTTTATTGATTTCTAGCTTCATTCTGTTGTGGTTAGAGAAAGCGCCTTGTATAATTTCAATCTTTCTGAATTCGTTTAGACTTGTTCTATGACCTAGCATGTGGTCTATCCTGGAGAATGATCCATGAGCACTCAAGAAGAATGTATATCTTGCTACTTTGTAATGTTCTGTGTAAGTCCATTAGGTCTAGTCCCTCTAACGTATTATTAAAGGTATCTGTTTCTTTACTGAGCCTCTATTGAGATATTCTGTCTAATGGTGGTAATGGTGTATTGAAGTCCCTACTATGATTGTAGAGGCTTCTATTTCTCCCCTTAGTTTTGCCAGTATTTGCCTCAAGTATTTTGGGGCTTCCTGTTTAGGTGCATAAATATTTATGATTACTCTTTCTTCTTAGTTTTGTACACCTTTTAGTAATGTATAATGTCCTTCTTTGTTTCTTTTTTTAAAAAATTTATTTTTATTTATTTATCCCCTTCTTGCTGCATGTGCTTGCTGTGTCCATTTGCTGTGCATTTTTCTGTGTTTGCTTGTCTCCCTTTGTTGAGTCATCTTGCTGCGCCAGCTCATGCGCCAGCTCACCGCAACGTGCGGGCTGGCTTGCCTTCACCAGGAGGCCTCGGGAATCAAACCCAGGGCCTCCCATATGGTAAATGGGAGCCCAACCAATTGAGCCACAGCCGCTTCCCTTCTTTGTCTCTTACAACAGTTTTTCATTTAAAGTCTATTTTGTCAGATATTAGTATAGCTACTCCTGCCCTTTATTGGTTATTGTTTGCATGTAATATCATTTTCCAGCCTTTCACTTGCAACCTGTTTGTGTCCCTGGGTCTAAGGTGAGTTTCTTGTAGACAGCATATAGATGGGCCATATTTCTTTATCCATTTTGCCAACCTGTGTCTTTTGATTAGAGAATGTAATAGAGCAACATTCAATGTTATTACAATAAAAGCAGTACTTACTTTAGTCATTTTTTCTTTAGGCTTATAGATTTCATATTATATTCTTAATTCTTTTTTTATTCTTTTAGTTTCTTTTACCAATAATCTTTCTTTCTACACTCTCCTCCAACCCTCTCTCTCCTGTTTTTTCCTTTCAGTTTCCTTGCAGAACTTCCTTTAGAATTTCTTGAAGGGCAGGACTCTTGTTGACAAATCCTCTCAATTTCTGCAAAGGACTTGCAAGTATAAAAAGTGACATGTATTTGAAAGAGAACCAAATAGAAATTCTATAACAGAAAACAAATAAATCAGTTTTAAGTGAAATTAAGTTCTAAACTTGTAGGATGTAACAGCTTAAGGCAAATTGGTGAATGAACCAGATGATAATTCAGGAGAATCAATTCCAAAGGAAACAAATGAAAAGGATGGAAAATATAGAACAGATGGTAGGAGTCAGAGGATACGGGGAGAATCTTGAACATACATTTAAAATTGATGTCCCAAAATGAGAGGAAAATGAGACTGGGACAAATAAATGTTTGGAGAGCTAATAGCTGAGAGTTTTTTCAAAATGTATGAAGAGAATAAAGGCAAAATAAAAATTTCAGACCAAAAAAGGAGCGAATTCTCCACCAGCAGATCTACAATAAAGGGTGATATTCACACTGAAGGGAAATTATTGCTGGTGGAAGTGAGGAGATGCAAGAAAGAATAAAGAGTGATGAAAGTGGAAAACATGAGTATGTCTAAATGAACATTTTTAAAGCAACTATAATAAGAATAATTACAAACATATTGCATGTATTCATATATATGTAATTATTGAAATACATGAAAACTTAGTATAAGTCCAGAAAAGGTCAAATGAAGTTAAATCAAACTGTTCTACCCTCCATGAATTGTCCGTGAAGAAACAATACTAATAATACTTTTAGAGTACTAGTTTGACAACAGAGCATAGTTTTGAGTAGCAAAGGTGAATTGCTGAAGAAGTATACAGTATGTATCTATTAGAAAGTTCAAAACATGCAAAATTAAACAATATATTGTTTAGAAATGCAAACTTGACTAACCAACAAAGAAATCATGATAATAATAAGCACAACATTCAGGATAGCAGTTATCTTGGGGCAGGGGTGGGGGGTGAGAAAAGAGGGTAAAATAGGAAATAACATAGTTAGCTGTACTTAAATTGAGTGTTTGTTGAATTGTTATTCATTATATGCAAGTTTCATAAAAGTTTTCTATCTACTCAGTACTTATAAAACATGAAAGAGAAAGTAAATTTATAATGTCATATGAGATTAAGGAATAATTTAGAAATAATGAAACACTAAGAAGAAAAAATAACCTAGAGTCCAGCTAAAATGACAAGAACTCCTCTGAGCCTTACAGTTAGCAGAAAATAATTAAGCCTGAAAGATAATATAGCTATTAAAATAAAGACACAAGACAATAAAAATACTGATAAAATAAGAATGTATTACCACACTAGAAAGCAATTATAAATGTCTAGGAACAATTTTTAAAATATTAAAAATTGTTTTACTGTTAGAAATATTATACACAAAGATAGAGGGAATAGAATAATGAACCTCCATATACCATCATCCAGATTTAAAAAATAGTGAGATCTTGCCATATTATGCCTACTTTTTCCCCATCACTTTTTATGTTGCTGAAGTAAGCAGGAATGTTATAATATGAGAATTAATTTTTTTAAAACTGTAGAAGAAATAAGAGAATCCCAAAGAAAATTTGGGCAAAGAAAGAATTGTTATTGCAGTGCAAATTCTAGATTCTCTGGGCAAGTTGGAGAGCTTATATTGGATCTCCTAAAGTTCATGGAGGGTGATTTAAAAATAAGTTAGACGTGCATAAGCATTACCTCTGGGATGACCTCCTGACTCACTTTGAAGTCTCTTAGCCATATAAACTCATTTGTCTTTACCTTTTCCCCCTTTTATTCAAGGTCTTTTTCCAGTTGCATTGCTAGTTGGTGCTTGGTAATAATCCCTTGGTGTCAGGGAGGCTCATCCCCGGGAGTCATGTCCCACACTGGGGGGGAAGGTAATGTATTTATATGCTGAGTTTTGCTTATAGAGAGGCCACATTTGAGTGACATGGAGGCTCTCAGAAGGTAACTCTTAGGCACCCTTCAACACTAGGCTAAGTTGCAATTTCAAGAGCAAAGGGTCATAAGCATAGTTGCTTATGCACATCTCAGCAGGATCTCATAGACTGCCAAAGTAGATACTACCCCACATAGTGGTGCTCCTGAGGGCTCTGGAGACACCCAGGTCCTATGGTCATGGCAGATAGTTCTGGAGTTTGGTACCTTGCCAGTGGGCCCTACTTTGGAGTTTGTGCTCCCGAGTGTGACAGAGTTAGACTCAGCTGTGACTTCTCTACACATGCCTCTTCTATCCCTTCTATTTGAACCTATAGTTGGTGCTGGAGTTGGTAGGTGTACATCCAAAAGACTTGACTCTTTGGGCTGTCCATGTGTCTGCCCTGAGCCTCAGCAGAGTTGCAACACCTACTCTCCAGTTCCTTGGACTCACCCAGGACAACTAACAAGGAGGTGAGGATGGACAACCACCATACCAAGGAACCAACAGAGTCTACAGCTGCAAGCAAGAGAGTGCCATACATCAGTCATATGGGATCGAAGCCCCCTCTCAATTAGAGGTGGAGTGGGCATCACCATCGCAGAATCCTCAGGAATGGGGAATAAAATATGGACTAGAGTGGACTTACTGGTATTCTACTATAGACTTATTGGGATTCTAGTAATGGAAGAAATTAGATCATTGATGTGGAGACAGTGGCCACTGGAGGTGCTGAAGGCAGGGAGAGGGGAAAAAGAAGTGTAATATGGGGGCATTTTCGGGACTTGGAATTGTTCTGAGTGACATTGCAATGACAGATACAGGCCATTATATATCCTGCCATAACCTACAGAATTGAGTGGGAGAGAGTGTAAACTACAATGTAAACTATAATCCATGCTTAGTGGCAATGCTCCAAAGTGTGCTCATCAATTGCAATGATTGTACCACACTAATGAAGGAAGTTGTTAACGTGGGAAAAGTGAAAGGTGTGGGGAGTGAGGCATATGGGAATCCCTAACATTTTTTATGTAACATTTTATGTAATCTAAGTATCTTTTAGAAAAAATAAAAAATATATTTTAAAAAATGTTAGAGTTCAAAAGAGATTTGGTCAAGGTACTGGAGTGAGGCAAGGAACTGTAAGACAAGATCTTTGCCCTGAAGAAGCTGACTGTGGATGGAAACCACTCTGCTATGATGTGGTGGTACAGTGTGCAATGTGAGTGTTAGGCATTTTGTGTTATGGAAACAGCGAGGAAGGCATGGGGAATCATATCTGGGGTTCACAGAGGCAGCACGGAGGCTATCTGAACTATAGTTTGAAGGGTGGGCAGAATCTTGCCAGGCAGAGAAAGGCAGGAGAGAGTGGATCTATCAAGACAGAGCATTGAGAATCTCTCTACACTAAACACTGGCAAGTCAAATTCCATAACCTTTTTCCTCACCAGCCCCAAGTCCTATCACTAGGTCTCTGGAAGAATCCTGGCAGAAAGTCGTATAATAGAAAACATGAGTTAATGAAGCAGGTCAAGTGACTGTGACAGTGTTACTGTAAGGATGGCTATTTCCAATAGACAGACCCTTCCGATCTGGTGCCACAAAGGACAAACACAGCTCTTAGTGAAAAGGTGATTTATTGTGCGTGCACAAGCAAGGGAATGGGGGAATCTTCCCCAAACCAGTTCAAAGTGAAAATGGGAGTTTTTATGGGGTGGGGAAGAAAAAGGGGGTAGTTGAGAAGAAAATCAAGTAAAAAAAAAAAAGTAAAAGTGATGCCAGGGGTCTTGTGAGGAGGGTACATGTAATTTCTCAGTCCTGTGTTTGTCTCAAGCACATCCAACTTGTCCTTGATATCAGCTGCTAATAAACCACGGTTTAGATATAGTTGTTCAGGTGCAAGGCCTTCATAGCTCCTTTCTCAGACAACCACTCAAGGATATCAAGATTTTTGTCTCTGAGAAAGGTTACAGATTTGTGCCATTCTGTCTGGTTTTGCTTTGAGACGTTATCTTATTCCTGTAAGCAAAACTGAGAAGGTCTGCTGAATATCCTTCAGGGAACTAAGTGCAGAGTCAACTTCTAAAATTAGATTAATAGAAAACCAGCTCAATTAATTTTAGAATTTTCAAAGCTCCTTAAGTGAAGAAATTTCAATAAGCACATTTTCCAGATATCAGCAGCACAGGTGACAGGAAAAGCCGCCGGACAAGTCATTTTGATGAAAAGTGGGAGAGTCTGGAGACTTGAAGGTGGACAAATCTTGGCGTATTCCTGGAGAGTGGCTTTTGGGATATGTGTGTGAGTTGCTCATGAGGAGATGAGCCAAGAGGAAGAAAAGGGTGAACTTAAGAAAGCCAGATTTGATTCTTGACTGTTTCTCCTAGAGCTGTTGTTCTCCTTCTTAACTGCCCATTAGAATCAACCTGGGGCTTTTGAAAAATACCTTTGGCCAAGCTTTGTCCAAAGGAGTTTGATTTAACTGGTTTAGAGCAGCATTTTACAAGCTGATTAGGCTGTGTCTGAGATGGATACATAGGTATGTGTCTGCATAGAATTATGAGTATGGAAAAATATGAATGATTGCATTCTAGGTGGATAAAGGGGCTTATCTTCCTGTTAGGAGGGGTTAGGGCTGGGGATCAATCGGAGGGAAGGGAAAGTGGAGAACCAAGTTATAAAAATATCATCATCATCATAATGGAAATACATTTTGTCTGCATCCTACCCATCTGACAGTTATCAGATTTAGAATTCTCAAGTTTTAATTTCCATTTTGCCATAGCAACAGCCAACTAATGGAAGGACCTTCCTAAGTGAGTTAACATTGGATGATACCTCAAAATATAGACTTTTGATTGGACAACATTGGCCACATATTGGATTCTTAGTCACATAAATAAGGGCTATAAATAAGAATTGGTATGATAGTTAAACATATTAGAGAAATGCTATCCTCTCCTCCAAGAAAAATATGCAAAACATGTAAATTATTTTCTTTAAATATACTGGAATTTTTTATAAGTTAAAATCATTTATTCAATAGACAGTGATTTCCTACAACCTCTAGACTCCTACTCTCCTAGGATCTATCTCTGACTAGATTTTCATGTTAAATATTAAGGGATGAAAAAAGGAAAATAGCAGTTAATGACTTGTGCCAAGCCCTTTGTATTGGCAGTTACAGGAGTGGACTTGGGCCCCATCTCCATAAACCAGCCCTCAAAGTCATCCTAACTAAACATAAAGTCAAAGTAAAAATATTGTACTTTCTACGCAAGTACAGCCTCAAGACCCTTCTCTCACTCCCTTTACAAACTACTGCCCCTAAGATCCTCACATCTGCGTGACATCTGGAGACATCTGGAGACATCTGGAGACTGCCAACAGCACTTTATTTAATTTAATCCTCACAACAGTTTTTATAAAACTAAGGGACATTCCCATTTTATAAATAAGGGAGTAGAGTCTCAGAGAGATCCAATAGGATCCAAACTTAGGTCTTCTTACTGCAAAGTCAATCTCCTCCCACTACTCTGTATTAGTAATAACTTTGTGTTGTTACTTACAAACATCAGAAAGCACCTCTAGCTGATTCAGGCAGAGAAGGGATTTACTATAAGAGAGTTGGCTAGCTTATAGAATCACCAAGAATGTTGGAGAATCAGCCTCAGGAGTATGCAATCTTAAACAATGCCCATCATCAGACCACAGAATGGACTTCATAGGGACTCTAATTCATTGAATGCTATGATTTGGACCACTGATGATGGACCCCTGGACAACGGATGCTATCGCTAGCACTGCTGACACTGCTACCCCAGGCTCTTGAAGCTGCTGCAATTACCACTGACCCCTGCTCATGTTATCCTCTCTTTGCTTCACTCCTATGTCAAAGTCCCAGCACCTGTTTGCTGAAGTCTTGGGCTAAGCCAGGGGTTCTTACACTTCACCTGCAAATCTTAACTCATGTGCGTGCACATGTGTACACAAACACACATGTACATGGGATAAAACACTCCTAGAGTTTCTGATTCAATTGTTCTGAGGTAGGGTCCAGGAATCCCAGTTTTCAAAATCTTCATAGGTGAATCTAATATATACCCAAGGTAAAGAACCACTGGTCTATTCTTGGCCAGTGTTTGGTTCCCATGCTTCTTTGATAACAAGAATCATCTGGGGGTATTTGTTAAGGCAAACATTCCTAGTCTCATTCCAGAGCTACTATAGCAGAATCTCTATGAGAAAGACCTGTGTAGCTATTAACACAAACCCCAGGTGATTCTTATCTTCAAGGAAGTTAGGAAACTACTAGTGTAGGACAGATGCTGGTACTTCAGCAGCAAGAGAGACTGGCCCAGCAAATGTCTAGCATTTTCAGATTCTTTGAGGGAGTGATAGGTCCTGCCTCCCATCAAAACTGATGAGGTTAGGATTTACCCATACGTTGGAAGGGGGTTCATATCTTGGACTGCAAGAAGGAATGACACATGTCCAATACATTCCCACACAACTACACTATAGACACTTAGGTTTCTTTACCTGGAATGTGTATTTTCTTCCAGAAAGGTTGTTTAATTGTGACTAAAACATCAACTCTCTGTGTGTGAGAACTCTGTGAAGAAAACGAGCTTACTACTGCTTCTTAAGTTATTCATTGTCTATGTACATGCAAGAAAAAGGAGATGTTGCTTGGCCTGAGTTGGTGATTAAAGAGACTATGGATGAACTCTTGAATGCTATTCTGGCATTGATCCCATTTTGGGGGAAAGAAGCTGAACCAGCATTTAGTCCTCAAGAAATAAGGTAAAAATAAACATGATATAGCCTTTACTATTGCTGGGCTAATTAGCATAAAATATACTTCAGTTGTTTTCTCAGTGTTGTCATGTCTGGATTATGAATGATATTTAGGAGTTAAAAACCTTAGAGTATTGCATTCCTTTACTTGGAGTTTATTTTTCTTATGTTTTTAGAAATAGCCTTTCTTCAGAATGCACTCTGTACCTCTCAATAGAGCTGTACTAAATTCTTACATAGAGTGTAAGCCAGTGAAAGTGTTCCAATTCTAGTGCATTTAAATATCAACATGTTCCTTCACCCAGGAAGATGATGCTCTCCCCATACACTTTCATTGCCAATCAATTATTTTATAGTGACATATTTAGAAGTGTAACAAAGGAAAGACAATCCTCCCATACGATCTCTTGCACAATCAATTGCAAGAACCACACAACAACGAAGGTGGCCTTAGGCACATCACAATCACAAGAAGTAACCCAACCTAAGAGTTTGATAACAGTGAAAAGGATATGCTACTCAACCTTCTCTATCACCTGGGAAGAAAGCATTGACAATTTATAGTACAGCTTCACACACTCATAGCTGTATGTTCAAAGCCAGCGAGTTTATCATAATAACATTTGTTAAAATTGGTCTCAGTAACTTTTATAGCAGATCGCTCATCATAAATTGCTGTCTTGGAACCCTGATGAAGTTGCCTGGCAAAAAGATTTGATTGATAAGATGCTTTCTCCATGCCACCTGTTTAAATGGAAGGGCCAACTCTAGTAATTACTAATTAAGGAAAATTCTCTTTTAAGGGAAATAGTGTGGTCTCTTTGGGCTCAAAACATTGTTTAATGGAATTGTGGCATCTTGACTTTCTGGTGTGACAAGGCCCTTATCTAGTCATCAACCAGCACCTTTACCACAAATTGAAGTACCGTTTGTTTCATGCTTTTTTGCTGGGGCCAGGTGATTGGTGGTGCCAGGCAAGATTATATAGTCTCAAATTTGTCAGCCTGAGCTCCAACTTGTAGTACTGGGCTCCACCTAGTTGCAGAAGCCTTGAGAGGTCCATGGTAACACAATCTCTCATAGGGCTCTGCTCTCCTTTATGCTTCAGGCCTCCCTTCTCAGTATCATGGAGCCCTGGTCACAAGAGATGTTGTCACACTTCCATCTAGTTTGGGGGAAAACACTAAATTTATGTAACAATCGATTACTAGTGCTTCATTTTATAATTAGTAGTTTACAAAATGATTATATATGGATAGAGTTTTAGTTCACAATATCATTAAATAACCTTTGGACTAGACTAGGGGTCAGCCAACTTTTTTTCCTAAAGGACCAGATAATAAATATTTTAGACATTGAGGGCCACACAGTCTCTGTTGCAATTACTCAACCTTGCCGTTTATGTAAATGATAGGCATAGCTGTGTTCCAACATAATGTTATTTATGAAAACAGGCAGTTGACCTGATATTACCTGTGACATAGTCACATACCTAGTAATTACAGTAGAATTCATCTGCTCCAAGAGTTTCAAGATCTGGGCTCATATCTTGGTTCTATCACCTACAAGCTTGGGCCCTTTGCCTCACCTTTCTAAGCCTCAGTTTCCACATCTCTAAAATGGCATTACCTTCCTCTACCTACTTAACAAATTTTTTGAGGGAATAATAATAATAAAAATAATAGATAACTAAAAAGAATAATATTAATAATCATTACCATCTATAGAACACTTCCTGAGTGCTAGGCATTATGTTAGGTTATTTCCATTCATCATCTAATTTCATTCTCATGCTGTGAGAAAGGCTCCATTTGATACTACTATTAGTACAACTAACACTCGAAGTTAAAACTTGTTATTGAGTACCTAATGTGCATCTCTCCAGGTCATCACTTGTCTCCCTCCTTCCCTCCCTCCCTCCCTCCCTCCCTCCCTCCCTTCCTTCCTTCCTTCCTTCCTTCCTTCCTTCCTTCCTTCCTTCCTTCCTTCCTTCCTTCCTTCCTTCC
>JAKSZT010054138.1:14162770-14226440 GCA_026826555.1 Tolypeutes matacus | reverse complement strand
TCCTTCCTTCCTTCCTTCCTTCCTTCCTTCCTTCCTTCCTTCCTTCCATGAATATTTATTGTGCATCCAAATGGAATGAGCCAAGTACTGAACTAGATTCTAGGAATACAGTAGTGAACAGGAATGAGAGATACTGTGATGAAAAGGCTTACAGACTAGTGCGGAAGAAGAGGAAAAATATGTAAAATAATTAAGAATTGTGGTAAGTGCTATAGAGTTAAAAAATAAGCATCTTTGCTTGAGAAGGATGATGAGGTCAGTGATGGGGAGTTAGATTCATCGGGGAAGGCCTCTCTTCAAAGGTGTCATTTAAGCTGAGATCTCCAGGAAATGAGCCAGCCAGGCCTAGAAAAGGGGACTAGACTTCCAGGCAGAAGGAATAGTGTGTGCAAAGACTCTGAGGCAAGAAAGCTATTCGATTTGTTGAGGAATACCAAGAGCTAAATGTAGCTGGAGTCCAGTGAACAAAGGGGAGTGTGATAGGAGATGCGATTAGGCAAGTAGGAAGGGATCATGGGAAAGACTTTGAATTTTACTCTTATCACAGTTGGGCGCTATTAGAAGACAGGGAGCAGAGAGTGACTGATCTGAATTCAATTTCAAAGCAATTGCTCTGGCTGCTGAGCTGAGAATAGACTGTAGGGGCCAGGATGGGAGCAGAGAGACAAGATAGGATGTAAAAGGTGAAGATGAGCATGTCTTGGGCTAGAATGGTGATAGTGAAGAGGGAGAGAAGCAGGCAGAATCAGCATATATTTTGGAAATAGATGTGACAGTGCTCACTAATGGAATGAATATGGGGGTGAGAGAAAGAGAGCAGTGAAGGAGGAAGATTTGGAGAGGAGAAGAGCCAGTGAAGATGAGTGAGAAGTGACTAATGAGATAAGAAGACATTCAGACAATGGTTCTCAGAGACTGCTCACTTTCCTCAGTTCAGATCAGTGAGGTCATATACTGTTCATCCTTCAGTGCCTGGCTTGCTTCACTCAACATAAGGTCTTCAAGATTCATCCACGTTATTCCATGTGTTAGCACTTTATTCCTTCTTACAGCTGAGTAATATTCCATTGTATGTATGTACCACATTTAGCACACACCACTCAGAACTGAGTGGGAGAGAGTGTGGTCTACAGTGTGAACTGTGGTCTATGGTTGGTGGCAAGGCTCCAGGATGTGTAAGTCCATTGAGGGTGATGGGCCACACTGTGGGAGATGTTTGTGTGGGATGTGGTGGGAGGTGTGGGAGGTGGGCAACATGGGAATCCCAGTGGGTTCTGTGTAATATTTTGGGTAATCTAAGCACCTCTTAAAATATATGTGTGTATATATATATATATATAAATAACATTTTTGTAAGCAAATGCACATATATGCATATATATTTATATATCATTTTGCAAATGTTTGTATGTATTGTGAGAATTTTGATTTTTACCCATAGTAATAAAATAAAATAAAATAAAATCAAACAGGACCTGCAAAAAAAAAAAAAAAAAAAAAAAAAAAGAAGACATTCAGGAGCCTGGGTCACTCTGTAAGTATTTCTAAGTGGTTACATAAGATGAGTATAGAAAAGTATCTGTATCTGGCAATATGGATATCATTGGGGAGCCTGAATGTCATTAGTGTGAGCAGAAGACAGTTCAGAGTGGATTCAAGAGAGAATAGGAAAGGAATTGGTGACACTGTGTATCGACAAATATTATGAGGAGTTTAGCTGTACAAGAGAGGAGAGAGGTGGGTAGTGGAAGGGCATGTGTAGTCATGAGGGATTTTAAAATTATTTCTAAATTGGGAGATACTAAGGCCAGAAAGATAGGGCATTAGAGAAGAAGTAAATTGAGATGTTCAGGAAGGGAGTGGAACCCAGAAACCCAGTGGAAGCAGAAGGGTTGTCTAGAGGGGAGTAGAGAGGGGATCTCTGCTACAACCAGAAGAGAAAAAGAAAGGATGCAAATGTGGGTGGGTTTTGGGCAGGTAGAAGATGAAGCAGTTCAGGCCTAATGCTACCTGCTTTGTTCCTTGATTACAGTGTATTGATTCAGCAGCAACTATGTGCCAGACACTGCCCGAAGCTCTCGGTTGATATCAGGGAATAACACAGACACAAATCTTTACCCCTGAGGAACTGAGATTCTAGTGAGTCTAAAATTGAGGGTGGAAGGTTTGGGGAGATAAAAAGAAGACCTGAAACAAACCTGCTGGAGAAAGAGAGTGGGATCTTATCTGAGATTTGACTCTTAGTTTGAGATCCCACATTCTCTCCTGTGCAATGCAGCTTGAGGTTAGCTGCGGTGACCACCTCATACATCTCCTGCTTCTAAGTATGACTGCTTTAAATGTCTACTCACCCCTCTTGAGGCCAAGCTGCCCTGTGTGTATTAGATTGCACAAGAGGAGTAACAAATAACACCTTAATCTCTAGAAAACCCTCTGCTATGTGAGTATGGAATCACATAGTCATGTCTAGATAATGGTAAATTGCACAATCTCATTGAAGATTTTCTGGCCATATATCCTGGACTCTCTCAAATTTCACTTCGGAAAAACTGAATTCACAGTCACACCAAAATAGCATGCCACAATGTCAAACCATGGGTACTGAGTACATAATGTGAGCCAAAGCCTGCTTGATGCTCATTCCATTCCTAATCCTCAACCTGATTAGGGTAAAAATTCACTTTCCATGATTCATTTCTAAATTGCTTGAATTTTGGGGGTACATATTTCTTTTATTAAAAAAAAAATCTTCTGTTCCCTCAGACCAGGATTATAAAGGAATGTTATTAGGGGAACTAGAATGTGGTATGCATGGTAGGATGATGTCATTGATATGTTAAACTGATTTTTCCTGGTATTTCCTCTCCTTGTCTTTCCCCTCATTCAACTAGCTAGACCTGCATTATCCCATATAGCAGCCACGAGCCTTATGTGTCTTTTGAGCCCTTGAAATTTGGTTAGTTCGAATTGAGATGGGCTGTACTTGTAAAACATACACCCGATTTTATTTTATTTTATTTTTAGGGGGAGAGGTCTTGTGTCTTGATTTTTTTTATTTTTTATTTTTATTTTTTAAAGATTTATTTATTTACTTTTTTATCCATTTTAAGCCCCCCACATTTTTAATTTTTTTAAAGATACATATATTATACAAATGCCACATAAAAAACATAGGGGATCCCCACATGCCCTGCTCCCCACACCTCCCACATTAATAGCGTCCTTCATTAAGGTACATTCATTGCAGTTGATGAACACATTGTGGAGCATTGCTACTAAGTGTGGCTTGAAGTTTACATTGTAGTTTACACTCTCTCCCACTCAATTCTATAGGTTATGGCAAGATTTATAATGACCTGTATCTGTCATTGTAATGTCATTCAGGACAATTCCCAAGTCCCCAAAATGCCCCTGTATCACACTTGTTTTTCCCTCTCCCTGCCCTCAGAACCTCCAGTGGCCACTGCCTCCACATCAATGATACAATTTCTTCCATTGCTAGAATCAGTAAGTCTACTTTAGTCCATAGTTCATTCCCCAATCCTGAGGATTCTGGGATGGTGATGTCCACTCCACCTCTAATTGAGAGGGGGCTGTGATCCCATAGGGCTGATGCTTGCAGTTGTAGACTCTCTAGGTTCCTTGGTATGGTAGCTGTCCATCATCACCTCCATGTTAGTTGTCCTGGGTGAGACCAATGACTGGAGAGTAGGTGTTGCAACTCCGTTGTGATTCAGGGCCCAGCTGGCACATGGACAGCCCAAAGATTTAGGTCTCTTTGACATACACCTACCAACTCTAGTACTAATTATAGGTTCAAATAGAAAGACAGAAGAGCTATGTGTAGGGAAACCACAACTGAGTCCAGCTCTATCACACTGGAGAGCATAAATTCCAAAGTAGGGCCCACTGGCAAGGCACCAAACTCCTGAGCTGTCTGCCCTGACTATAGTGTCTGGATGTGTCCAGAGCCCTCAGGAGCCCCGCTATTTGGGGTAGTATCTACTTTGGCAGTCAATGAGATCCTGCTGAGACATGAATAAGCATAACCTCTGAAATGACCTCCCGACTCACTTTGAAGTCTCTTAGCCAGATAAACTCATTTGTCTTTACCTTTTCTCCCTTTTGGTCAAGGTCTTTTTCCAGTTGCATTGCTAGTTGCTGCTTGATAGTAATCCCTTGGTGCCAGGGAGACTCATCCCTGGGAGTCATGTCCCACGCTGGGGGGAAGGGAATATATTTATATGCTGAGTTCTGCTTAGAGAGCAGCCACATTTGAGCAACAAGGAGGCTCCCAGGAGGTAAATCTTAGGCACCCTACATTACGAAGCTAAGTTTCAATTTCAAGAGTAAAGGTTCATATGCACAGTCATCAATATCAAGGGCCCATCAGTGGACCATCCTCCTTCACTAGTCAATGTCCGTGTACTCAGGGGATTCTTGCTGATCTATTAGGGAATGTGGCAGAGCTCCCCAGGATGGGAATTTGATATTCCTTTGGTTATTGTGTGAATCTCCACCCACCGTGACAATGCTCCATGAACATTTGAACACATTTATATGCCTTATATCATATACCCGATTTTAAAGACTTAGTGTACAAAAAGTAAAATGCCTCATTAATAAAATTTTATATTGCTTATATGTTGAAATGATAATATTTTGGAGATATATATATGTTGGATTAAATACAATATTACAATTACTTTCACCTGTTTCTTTTTCCTGTTTTTAGTGTGGCTAACAGAAAATTTACAATTTCCTATGGGCTCACATTATGTTTCTGTTGGGTAGCGCTGCAGGAGGCTGCTCTGTGCTGATCACCGCCCCAATCTGGCCCTTTGCCACCTCCTTTGCAGGCTCAGTTCCAGCCACAATGGACTCTTTATTGTTCCCGTACCCATCAGCAGCCGTATGCATCTGCACACTGAATCCAACTGCAATGGAAGTACTATGCATTTTACATAGTTATGTTTATATTATCTGTTTGCCCCCATGAGGACAGGGACTTTTTTCGGGTCGTGTTTACTGCTGGAATAGTGCTTGGGATGTAGTGGTTCCTTAGTAAATATTTTTTGAATGACTGAATCAATTGCCTCAGAGGAGGGATTTGACATGGTGGGCCACAGAAACAAAGCGGTCTTGCTGGCTGTGGTATCTGAAAGCTTAAGTCTTAGGGGAACACAGGATACCTGGCACAAACAGAATGTTTGGGGGAGATTCGTAAAGTTAGCAGGGCTCCCCACTATGGTAGGGGGGACATGGAGGTCCCTTTGGAATTGACTGAGATAATTCTACTAACTTGGAAGAATGAAGTTTAAAGGTAGCCAGCAACTTGATTTGCAGAAAAGTAGTATTTCTCTAATACCTGAGTTTGTGGACTGAGATTTGCATACTGAGAGAAATGTTAGACATTTAATTGTAGGGGATCCTGTATCTTCCGGAGCAGAGAATAAGATCATTTTGGGGTCCAAATAGCTTTCTTCATTGCTTCTACCTCCACCCTCATCCTAGCACGATCCATCAATAAAATTCCACATTCAGGAAGATTTTCAAATAATTATTTGAAATCATTGAAAATAACTAAGACAACCAGATTTATATCTCTTTGTTGCCATTTCTACACCTCCACCTAAACCTACATCTATATCTGTAACTCTAGCTAGCTAGAAAGTAAGTGCACGTGACCATTGTAACTTCAAAGGTGAAATCTGAGAATGTGAGATGCAGATCATTCCAGATGCAATTGCATTTTGAGCCATCGCTAAAATGATGAATGTCACTTTATCCAATGAGAGAGTATGGCAAGCAGATGCCTCCTGGTTTTCTGTGGGTTACCTACCAGATGATGTCTAATGGCCACCTCTTCCTATACACAACCCATATCCCCTCCCATCTCTGAGACTCAGTCCATTCCCACTCTCGGATGGGGGTGGGCCAGAAGGGGAGGCAAAATGATGAGGTGAGGATATCTGTTGCACACATTTAATGATCTTTTTTTAAACTGAAATTTTAATGGTTTGTTCCAGGCATCAGAATTGCTGCATGAAAGCAGATGTTGGGAAAAAAAAAAAAAAAAAAGGCTGATTCAAAACAGCTGCATCTAAATACCACGCGCCCTCTCCCCAGCTTGCTCAAATTGTCGGCACGTGATCTTGAAGGCCTGAAGTCTGCCGAGAGGCATGTTTATTTAGTTGAATCTGTACAATTTGATAGCAAATGTCACCGGATTCCCCCCTTGACTTAGAGGATGATGAAAATGTAACTATTTTAATCATTATTGTATAGGGCTATTGTTTTTGTGTTTGTCTGATTTTCTAATTTTAAAATTAGAACAGGTCATTGCTCTGGCAACTGGTAAACTTTGCATTGCTCTGTTGGCCTTTTCATGTTTGCCCCCAGGAAAGATAGAGGCAAGAGCCTAGGAAACAAGAGTTTATTTAGCATTCAAAAAAGGAGAATTTATTTCCTTTTCAGTGAAAAGCAGAAAAGCAGAAGAGTAGTTTTGATGGCTTTCCAGGTGGTCTAAGATTAAATACATGCTCAATATCAAGTTCAAAGTTCACATGCTCTAAAGTCAAATAGAAACTGTTAGAGTTCAGTTTTTCTTCCTTTTTTTTTTTTTTTTAATCAAAAACTCATTTCATTTTCAAGAAGTTACACTGAATAATGAAGTGAACACATTAGTGATGCTTTGCTCTGATCTTTTTTTTTTTTTTTTTTTGTACTATGGAATATAAACTATGCTGCTTTTCAATTAAGGCAGTTACATGGGAAATAAAAAATGCTTTTCTAACTCAGAGATCTGTTACAGAAATTTGGGGGCATATGCAACATCTGAAAATAGGATAATCTTATTACAATGAAAGGAGGCATTCAGTAGAATGATGCATTAAACCTTTCAAAAAAGTATTTTAGTTGATTTATTCTTTGTCTTTGATCTGATGGGAAGGTGTCCAAAGCAGAGAAATGTGTTCTTCATGTGAAAAATGGAAATAATTGAGTTCTATCTTTAACTTGTCCAGATACCTTTATATATTGCCTCTTGTTTAGTATAAAATAGCTCTGGCAGTCTTGAATAGCACTCTCTATTGCCTTTCCCGTTGAGGAGGCCAGTGATCTGCTCCTTCTTGGTATAAGGTCTCTGAATGCTTGTGTCATGGTCTGCTTTGATGTGAAAATCATTCTAACCGGTTATTTTAAAATGTGCACTACTGCTGCTATCTCTATCCCCCAATCAACAATATTTAAAGAAGAAAATACTTAGCATTTAGAGCCAGTCACCTGATCGTCTGTATGCTACACAAATCTAGCCATTTCTCAAAACCATAGCCTCATGGGAATACCTGGGTTGTCGTACAAAACTGTGACTAGTACCACTTGTTTAAGCTTAAAGGCTGGAAGGTATTGTGTTCATAGACGTGGGTGTGCAATAGACTTGCAGGCAATGTCTATACATCCTCTGTCCGGAAGCCTCTGCGCTCCCCCCTCCCACTTTGCCTGGCAAACTCCTACTCATGCTTCACAACTCAATTTACCCTTCTTCTGAGATGCCATTCCATGTACTTTTGTAGAATTGTGACCATATTGCTTATCACATTCCATTGTAATTGCCTGCTTACCTGTATGTCTCTCTTCTCATCAGACTGTAAGCTCCATGAAGGTTGGCACTGTATCTTTTTCATCTTTGTGTTTCCAGGACCTGGCCTGATATAGACACTTCATAACTATTTGTTCAATAAATAAATGAATAAATTCAAAAGACCTGCTTTCACGTCCCACCTCTTCCAGTTATTAGCTATCTGAACTATCTGTCAAATGGGCTTCATCATCCATATATTACGGGCCTCTTAGGGAACTGAAGCCTAGAAAACGAAGGGACGTTTTGGATGCCATGCAGCTGAAAAGAGGCACAGTCTGGTGTAAAGTCTTCCACGTTAAGCCTCTTACTTTTCTTTTCTCTCAAGGTCAGCGTGCCTTATTCTACATTCCATGCTCTTTCCAGCACATCGCACTGCCTCTCAAGGAACTTAAAGTAACCTTTGGCTGTGATGACAACAAGGAAGAAATTATATATTGCTTCATAAAAAATATAACTTTGATAAATAAGCCAGGCAGCTTTTATTAATTCTGCCCTATTATCAACAGAAATGCTCAGAGCAGCACACTTATCTTTTTGCATAGTGACTCTTCTGTGCACTATGTCATCAGAAGACCAGGTTCAGAGTCTTGGTTCTGTGACTTCCTTGAATTTTGAGATATTCGGAAAGTTTCTCTGGACCTCAGTTTCCTTGTCTATAAAATGGAGGCAGTAACATCTTCCCCCAGTAGGATTACAGTGAGGATGAAGGGATATATATATATAAGCTATAAATCACTGCATATGGATGAGATGGTAGTATCATCATTATTCTTAAGAAATGTCAAGTCTGTCTGCCTCTGTCACAAATCATCTCCAGGAGGAAGCACCCCTCATACAATCAACAGGATAGAAGATATGGTATTTTAGTGTTTGCGATGATTTCTCTAGCCAAACAGTTTACTAGGGTGTATATTAAATATTTTGAATGAAATGATTCTCACTGTGTCTGAAAGATAAATGTCGTCTTATTTCCCCAGCTTCCCGCCCATAGTCTAAACACAGACAAATGAGCAGCTTCAGCAATAAGCAGACCCAGTTGGCAGGAAGCATTCGCTGGAGCTGGCTTCCTTTGCTCTAAGGGTTTGGCCAAATAGTGGGCACAAGAGTCAGAGGCCCACACACTGGCCAGATTTTCCGAGAATGGCTGCTCATGCTTGTGAAAAGTCAGCCTTCAAGCTAAGAGTGTGGAAAGGACATATCATCCAGAGTGAATTGTACTTCACTGTGTTAGTTTCCTATGGCTGCTGAATCAGTTACCACAAATGTGGTGGCTTAAAACAACACAAAATTATTCCCTTACCGTTCTGGAGGCCAGAAGTCTAAAATGGGTTGCACTGGACTAAAATCAAGGAGTTGGCAGGGCCACGCAACCTTTGTAGGTTTGAGGACAGAATCCTTTTCCTTGAAGACTTTCGGCTTTCTAGAAGTTTCCTGCATTCCTTGGCCCCTTCCTTACATCACTTCCATCTCTTGCTTCCATCATCACATCTATTACTACTCTTCTGTGTCTCTCTTATCAGGGCCCTTGTAATTCCATTGGGACCACGTGGATAATCCAGGCTAATCTCCCTATCTTGAGGTCATTAATTTACTCACATCTGCAAAGTCCCTTTTGCTACATAAGGCAACATTCCCACTTTCCAGGGTTTAGGAAATGGATATCTTTGGGGACTGCTCAATGTCTTCAGACTGCTGGCAATCTCTAACCCTAACTGCAGTTCCCTTCTTTGGAAGAGAGATTTTGTGTCAAATACAGTCATCCTCCCTTGCTCCTCTGCATAAATAAATCTAAAAGACCAATCCCTGTCCCAGCAGGCTCTGAGAATATCTGAAATATTGCCCACTGATGCTCATTATTTTAGCAATCTGCTTTATAGACTTTTAAATTTAATATGGCAGCCTGGAATTAGCTTTAGTCATTCTTTAATTCCTTCTAGCTGAATTTCCAGTTATTGCTACTTGGTTCTGGATTTTTCTTCGTGGTTAAGGGAGAAATTGAATTCAAATGTGACAAGACTGCTGGCTGCAGATTTAGGAGATCTGAGGAAACATAGCCAGTGAAGAGCCATGTGGACCATGGAATCCAGGTCTTCTACCATGAGTTCAGAGTTTTTCCTATTGAACCACATCACTCAGTGTTAAGGTCAGGAAAGTGTAGTTATTCAATACAATCAAGGAGTGAAGGATTTTTCCTAGGATCTGGAATCATACTGTATATCACTTTTATAGTCCACAGTGCTCTCACAGACATTTATTTCATTCAATCCTTGAGAACAGTATGTGATGGTAATGGAATTATCATCTCTTTTTTTATAAGCTCAGATTCAGGGAGGTGAAGAGCTTCATATACCTGGCAAGGGGAAAACCTTGGACTTGAACTAAAGATTTCTGTTTCCTGATCCAATGTGCTTTTCACTATTCTAGAGTTATCTGGGACCCTGAAGTTCTCCTCCTAGTCCCACCCAAATATTTGAGTCTCCTCTTTGGCATTTTTCAAATCTGTGAAGGCAGGTTTTAACATACCTTCGAGAATGTTCTGCTCACATTCTCTCTTGAAATATCTGGGTAATTGGAGCAAGAGATGTAAGTGTATATGTTTGTATATAAGAGAAATTGAATTATCTAGATAACTGCCTTCATTTTCTGCATTGTGCATGGCGAGAAAAGTAAACTCTATTTCTCTTTTTTCTATAAGTCACTTTGGTGTGATTTGTGTATGCCAGTCTTGCTAATTTAGTGGGATACAGATGAAGAAAAATGAATTCTTTTCAGGGGCTTACTCTAAGGTGGTTCTTATTTTTTTACTAGTAACCTGAATTCATTCTTCAGACTGTGTGATAAAGATCTGTTAGTGATTTGGGGTGAAAATGGGAAATTATTGAAGAAGAAATATTCCCTACAAGACTTAGATCTATTCTAGAGAGAAACCACCAAATGTGAGCTTGGAATGTAAAGGATAAAGAATGCTCTCTTGTAGTCATATCACCTTTGCTTTTATTAAAATTTATAAAATTATAAAGTTCTAAAACTGGAGAGGACTTTGTAATTATCTAATACCAACATCTCATTTCGTAGAAGAGGAAATCAAGGTCGGGAAGTCCAAGTGGCAGTTCATGGTAAAGGTGGGATGAAAACACATGTCCAAGGTTTAGGAGCTAGATGCTGTCTATCACCCCAGCACACATTACTCTAAGACTTCAGTATTATATCTCTTACTATTCTTTTCTCTCCTTCCTTCAATTGAGAGTAATTTTTCACACATGCAGAGATGATAATTTAAGGATATACAGTGTAAATCAAGTTTCATTGATTCTCTGGTTTTCGTACCAGCAGAATGTCCAACAGAATATTTAAAAAGACATAACCAACCTTGAGTTCAATCACAAGTGACAGAAGTCAGATACAAAAATAAAAGAATTGTGCCGGTTATAATTCAGAATTCAGGAGGATTGCCAGTTCATGACACAAAAATCGTTTTAAGGGAACCTATTCCCAAGGGGCCATTAATCAAATGGTTCAAGTGCAAATTCATCAAGTGAACTATTCCTCATAAGTTAGAGATAGAATCTGACAGTTTTTCTAATCTTTCACAAGAAGAATAGTTAATATGGATAGTTGTGCAGCCAGGAAGTGTCTCTATAATTGAGTCTTAAGTTTCTGGATTTGCCCACAATAGTAAAGAGTACAATTATAAAGTTACTGGGGAAATGATAATAGTTGGGTCTTTAATGAGGACTGAAACCTTTTTAAATAACGTTTTATTGAAGTATATCATTCATACATGAACAGACATAAATAATAAGTGTATAGTAAAAGTTGTGAGCTTACAAAACAAACATGCATAACATCATACAGGGCTGTCATACATCACCCCACCACCACCACCTTGCATTGTTGTGAAACATTTGTTGCAAACTGTGAAAGAGCATTGTCAAAATATTACTACTAACTATAGCCCACATCTTACATTTGCTGTATTTTCCCTCCAACCCACCCGATTATTAAAACTCCATATTAGTATTATATATTTGTTATAGTTCGTGAGACAATGTTCTCACCTTTGTCCTGTTAGCCACAGTCTATCTTCCAACCCTGGATTCCCTGTGTTATGCAGTCCCATGCTTTGTACAATCCATCCAAAGTGTACACTCAGTGGCTCACATTTTCACCACAGAGTTGTGCTATCATCACCTAAAAAGCCTGAGGCATTTTTATAAACTCTATAGTTTTTTAAAAATATTTTTTAAATTTTTAAAAAAGATACTTAGATTACATAAATGTTACATAAAAAATATAGGGAATTCCCATATGCCCTGCTCCCTACCCCTCCCACATTCACAACATCCTTCATTAGTTTGGTACATTTGTTAGAATTGATGGACACATTTTGGAGCATTGCCACTAAGTGTGGATTATAGTTTATATTGTAGTTTACACTCTCTCCCACACAATTTTGTAAGTTATGACAAGATATATAATGGCCTGTGTCTGTCATTGCAATGCCATTCAGGACAATTCCCAAGTCCCAAAAATGCCTCTGCATTACACCTGTTTTTCCCACTCCCTCCCCTCAGAACCTCCAGTGGTCACTGACTCCACATCAATGATAAAAGTTCTTCCATTGCTACAATAACAATAACTCTATAGTAGAATACCAGTAAGTCTACTCTAGTCCATTGTTCATTCCCCAATCCTGAGGATTCTGGGGTGGTGATGCCCACTACACCTCTAATTGAGAGGGGGCTTAGATCCCATGGGACAGATGGATAGGACTATCTTGCTTGCAGTTGCAGACTCTCTCTGTTCCTTGGGATGGGTGTTGTCCATCATCATCACCTTGTTAGTTGTCCTGGGTGAGACCAATGAACTGGAGAGTATGTGTTGCAACTCTTTTGAGATTCAGGGCCTAAATGGCACATGGACAGCCCAAAGATTTAAGTCTCTTAGACATACTCCTATCAACTCTAGTACTGACTATAGGTTCAAATAGAAGGGGCAGAAAAGTCATGTGTAGGGAAACCACAAATGAGTCCAACTCTGTCACACTGGGGAGCATAAATTCCAAAGTCGGGCCCACTGGCAGGGTGCCAAATACCTGAGCTGTCTGCCCTGCCTATAGTGTCTGGAAGTCTCCAGAGCCCTCAGGAGCCCTGCTATTTGAGCCAATATTTAGTTTGGCAGTCAATGAGATCCTGCTGAGACGTGAATAAGCGTAATGTCTGGACTGACCTCCTGACTCACTTTGAAGTCTCTTAGCCTTATAAACTCATTTGTCTTTACCCATTCCCCCTTTTGGTCAAGGTCTTTTTCCAGTTGCATTGCTAGCTGCTGCTTGGTAGTAATCCCTTGGTGCCAGGGAGGCTCATCCCTGAGAGTCATGTCCCACACTGGGGGGATGGTAATGCATTTGTATGATGAGTTTGGCTTAGAGAGAGGCCACATTTGAGCAACAAGGAGACTCCCGGAGGTAACTCTTAGGCACCCTATAATACTAGGCTAAGTTCCAATTTCAAAAGTAAAGGTTCGTAAGTGCAGTCATCAATATCAAGTGCCTGTCGATGGTTCATCCTCCTTCACTAGTTACTGCCCCTGTACTCAGGGGATTCTTGCTGTCCCATTAGAGATTGTGGCAGAGCTCCCCAGGATGGAAATTTGATATTCTTTCAGTTATTGTGTGAAACTCCACCCACGGTGACAATGCCCCATGAACACTTGAACACATTCATATGCCTTATCGGTATGCCCCAGGTGAACCTCCTCCCATGCATCCCCCATCATTGACACCCTGCACCAATGATCCTCCCCTGCCACAATTGTAACCCTTCTGTGATCCAAAACTTCTTAAGAAATGAAGCCAACAAAATAACTGAATACAAATAATAAGAAAATGAAATAATAATGATAGTTTAAAAAATAAATAAAATACAAAAAAATTAAAAATAAATTTGAAATAATAAAATAATATAAAATTTAAAAAATTGACATTATGTCTTTCATCACTGTAAGATCTCCTGTCTTGTATGTACAGGGGCATTTTCTTCCATTTATTCCCCCAGTGTCTTATTTTTTTTCATTTTGTCTTCAAAGAAGTTTAAGGTTACAGTAAAGTCATGTACAGAATATAGGGGATTCCCATATACTCAACATCCTCCCCCTTCCCCGTTTCCCCTATTAATAACATTTTACATGTGGTTGGTGCATTTGTTACAATTGATGTACAGTATTTGGGAACATAGCAGGACTCCCCAATATGGGAGTCTAACATCTTCCTGCTCATTATGTGGGTCTCCACCCAATGATGCAACACACTATGACAAGATGAATGCTCACACACTCCCTAGAATCTTGCTCCAGGTGTGCCCTGTCCCGAATGCCCCCCCCACATCCAACACCATAAACCACTGACCCTCCCCTGCCATATTTGCCAAAAGAACATTCCCAACCTTGTAGTTTCAACCACATACCCGCAAATCCCCAGAGTTCACCTACCCCCTCCCCCAACCCTCCCCCCATTTCCACGGACAGTCCAACCCACCCTCCCCACCCTATGCCCCTCACAAACCAGCACCATCTAACCCAACAGTATCACTGCACTACTCTCATGCCCATCCACTGCACAAATACACCCTTCCAACTTATCATAGATTTTGCCCATATGAAAATTGGCTCACAGCCTTCTTTTCCCTTTCTGTCTCCTGTAAACCTGTCTTCAGACTCTAGCTCTGTGAGTCTGCTCAATCTGCCTAATTCATATTAGTGAGTTCATGTAATATTTGTCCTTCACTGCCTGGCTTGCTTCACTCAAAATAAGGTCTTCAAGATTCATCCATGTTATCCTGTGTGTTAATACTGCATTCTTCCTTACAGCTGAGTAATATTCCATTGTATGTTTATACCACAATTTGTTTATCCATTCATCTGTTGATGGATATTTGGGTTATTTCCAACTTTTGGCTATAGTGAATAATGCCACTATGAACATTGGTGTGCATATATGTGTTCATGTCCCTGTTTTCAATTCTTCTGGGTATATACCTAGCAGTGGGATTGCTGGATCATATGTCAGTTCTATAATTAGCTTCCTGATGAACTGCCAAACTGTCCTCCACAATGGCTGCACCATTTTACATTCCCACCAGCAGTGGATAAGTGTTCCATTCCTCCACATCCTATCCAACACTTGTAGTCCTCTGTTGTTTTAATAGCCACCAGTCTAATGGGTGTAAGATGATGTCTCATTGTAGTTTTGATTTGCATTTCCCTAATAACTAATGATGTTGAGCATCTTTTCATGTGAATTTCTTCTTTGGAGAAGTGTCTATTCAAATCACTTGCCAATTTTTAAAATGGGTTGTCTTTTTATTTTCAAGGTGTAGGATTTCTTTATACATGCTGGATATTAGGCCCCTATCAGATAGTTACCAAATTATTTTCTCCCATTGAGTAGGCTGCCTTTTCACTTTCTTGACAAACTTCTTTGAGGTGCAAAAGTTTTTAATTTTGAGGAGGTCCCACTTATCTATTTTTTTCTTTCATTGCTCATGCTTTGGGTGTGAGGTTCATGAAACCATTTCCTAATACAAGTTCCTGTAGATGCTTTCCCACATTATCTTCCAAGATCTTTCTGGTCTTAGATATTATATTTAGATCTTTGATCCATCTTGAGTTAATTTTTGTATAAGGTGTGAGATGGTGTTCCTCTCTCATTCTTTTGGATATGGATATCCACTTCTCCAAGCACCATTTGTTGAAGAGGCCATTCTCTCCCAGTTGAATGGGCTTGGTGGCTTGTTGAATATCAGTTGACTGTATATGTGAGGATCTAAATCAGAACTCTCAATTCAGTCCTTGGTCAGTATGTCTATCCTTGTGCCAATGCCATGCAGTTTTGACCACTGTAGTTTTGTAGTATATTTTAAAGGCAGATAGTATGATTCCTCGAATTTCATTTTCCTTTTCAATATGTCTTTGGCTGTTCAGGGCCTCTTGCCCTTCCAAATACGTTTCATAGTTAGCTTTTCCAATTCAGTAAAAAAATGCTGTGGTAATTTTTATTGGGATTGCAATAAATCTGTAAATCATTTTGGGTAGGATAGACATCTTGATGGCTTTTAGTGTTCCTATCCACAAACAGGGAATATCCTTCCATTTATTTAGGTCTCTTTTGAATTCCTTGAATAATGTTGTGTAGTTTTCTGCACACAAGTCATTTACATCTTAGTTAAATTTATTCCTAGGTATTTGATTCTTTTAGTTGCTATTGTAAATGGAATTTTTCTTGATTTCCTCCTCAGATTGCTCATTGTTGGTGTAAGGAAATGCTACTGATTTTTTGCACATTAATCTTATACTCTGCCACTTTACTGGACTCCTTTATAAGCTCTAGAAGCTTTGTTGTAGATTTCTCAGGGCTTTAGAGGTATAGGATCATGTCATCTGCAAATAGTGAAATTTTTACTGCTTCCTTTCCCATTTGGATGCCTTTTTTTTTTTTTTTTAGATTTTATTTATTTATTCATTTATCCCCCCCTTGCTGCCTGTGCTCGCCGGGTCAGTCAACCACGCTGCGGTGGGCGAGCCCGCCCCCACCAGGAGGCCCCGGGAACCGAACCCGGGGCCTCCCATATGGTAAACGGGAGCCCCACTGATTGAGCCACAGCCGCTTCCCTTTGGATGCCTTTTATATCTTTTTCTTGCCTAAGTGCTCGAGCAGGTACTTCTAACACAATTTTTTTTTTATTTGCTTACAAAAATGTTATTTATATATATATATACACATATATTTTAAGAGGTGCTTAGATTACCTAAAATATTACACGGAACCCACTGGGATTCCCATGTTGCCCACCTCCCACACCTCCCACCACATCCCACACAAACATCTCCCACAGTGTGGCCCACCAACCTCAATGATCTTACACATCCTGGAGCCTTGCCACCAACCATAGACCACAGTTCACACTGTAGACCACACTCTCTCCTAACACAATTTTAAACAAGAGCGGTGACAGAGATCATCCTTGTCTTGTTTCAGATTTTAGAGGGAAAGCTTTTAGGATTTCACCATTGAATAAGATATTAGCTGTGGGTTTTCCATATATATCCTTTATGGTGTTGAGAAAGTTTCCTTCTAGTCCTATCTTTTGAAGTGTTTCCATCAGGAAAGAGTGCTATATTTTGTCAAATGCTTTTTCTGCATCAATAGAGATGATCATGTGATTTTTTTCTTTAAATCTGTTTATGTGGTATATTATACTGATTGATTTTCTTATGTTGAACCATCCTTGCATACCAGGGATGAAACCCACTTGATCATGGTGTATAATTAATTTGATGTGCTGTTGAATACGATTAGCAAGTATTTTGGTGAGGATTTTAGCATCTAGGTTCATTAGAGAGATTAGTCTATAGTTTTCCTTTCTTGTGGCATCTTTGTTTGACTTTGGTATTAGGGTGATGTTGGCATCATAGAATGAGTTAGGTAGTGATCCCTCCACTTCTATGTTTTGGAAGAATTTAAGCAGTCTTGGTGTTAGTTCTTTCCAGAATGTTTGGTAGAATTCACTGGTGAAGCTATCTGGTCCTGGGCTCTTCTTAGTTGGGAGGCTTTTGATGAATAATTCAATCTCGTTACTTATGATTGGTCTCTTGAGTTCATGAATTTCTTCTTTCATCAACGTAGGTTGGTTGTGTATTTCTAGGAATTTGTCCATTTCCTCTAAATTATCCATCTTGTTGGCATACAATTTTTCAAAGTATCCTCTTATGATACTCTTTATTTTAGTGGGGTCAGTGGTGATATCCCCTTCGTCATTTCTTATTTTATGTATTTGTATTTCTCCTCTTTTTTTCTTTGTTAGTCTAGCTAAGAGTTTGTCAATTTTATTAATCTTCTCAAAGAACCAGCTTTTGGTTTTGTTTATCTTTTCTAGTCCTTTCTTATTTTCAATTTCATTTAGCACTGCTCTAATCTTTGTTATTTCCTTCTTTCTACTTGCTTTGGGGTTAATTTGTTGTTCTTTTTCTGATTCCTCCAGGAGTACAGTTAGGTCTTTGATTTTAGCCCGTTCTTCTTTTTTAATATAGGCATTTATATCTATGAAATTCCAAATCAGTGCAGCTTTACTGTGTCGCATAGGTATTGATACATTGTGTTGTCATTTTCATTCGTTTCAACGTAGTTACTGGTTTCTTTTGCAATTTCCTCCTTGACTCACTGATTGTCTAAGAGTGTTTTGTTTAACTTCCATAACTTTGTGCTTAATCTGCTCCTCTGCCCCTTACTGATTTCCAGCTTCATTCCACTGCGGTCAGAGAAAATATTTTGCATAATTTCAATCTTTCTGCATTCATTGAGAGTTGTTCTGTGGCCTAGCATGTGTTTCATCCTGGAGAATGAGCCATGTGCACTCGAGAAGAATGTATATTCTGCTGTATTTGGGTGTAATGTTCTGTAAATGTCTATTAGGTCCAGATTCTCTAATGTATTATTCAAGATCTCTATTTCTTTATTGATTCTCTCTTGAGATGTTCTGTCTAATGGTTATAATGGTATATTAAAATCCCTCACTATGATTGTAGAGGTATCTTTTTCTCCATTTAGTTTTTCCAGTGTTTGCCTCATATATTTTGAGGTGCCCTGGTTAGGTGCATAAATGTTTATGATTGTTCTTTCTTCTTGATAGATTATCCCTTTTATTAATATATAGTGTCCTTCTTTGTCTCTTACAATAGTTTTGCATTTAAGGTCTATTTTGTCCGATATTAGTATAGCTACTCCTGCCCTTTTTTGGTTATTGTTTTCATGTAAAATTGTTTTCCAACCATTCACTTTTAGCCTCCTTGCATCCTTGGGTCTAAGGTGAGTTTCTTATAGACAGTATATAAATGAGTCCTATTTCCTTATTCATTCTACCAATCTGTGTCTCTTGATTGGAGAGTTTAACCCATTAACATTCAATATTATTACTGTCAAGGCATTACTTACATTAGCCATATTTTCTTTAGGTTTATGTATGCCATATGTTGTTTCTATTTTTTTAAATATCTTTTTAGTTATTCTTACACTCTCCTCCAGCTCTCTCTCTCCTGTTTTTTTTTTCAGCCTGCAGAACTCCCTTTAGTATTTCTTGAAAGGCAGGTTTCTTCTTGATAAACTCTCTTAATTTCTGTTTATCTGTGAATATTTTGAACTCTTCCTCATTTTTGAATGTCAGCTTTACTGGGTAGAGAATTCTTGGCTGGAATATTCTTCTTTTAGCACCTTAACTATGTCAAACCACTGCCTTCTTTCCTCCATGATTTCAGATGAGAAATCACCACTTAATCTTATCGAGCTTCCCTTTTATGTGATGGATCTCTTTTCTCCTGCTGCTTTCAGTGTTCTCTCTTTGTCTTGAGCATTGGACAATTTGACCAGTATATGTCTTGGAGTAGGCCTGTTAGGATTTATAGTGTTTGAGGTTCGCTGTGCTCCCTGGACATGTACATCTATCTCCCTCAGTAGAGTTGGGAAATTTTCAGCCATTATTTCCTCTAGCACTCCTTCTTCCCCCTTTCCCTACCCTTCTCCCTCAAGGGTGCCTATAATGCATATATTTGTGCATTTTGTGTTGTCATTCAAGTCCCTAAGTCCCTGCTGGAATTTTCTTATCTTTTTATCTATCTGTTCTACTATCTGTCTGATTTCAGATGTACTGTCCTCCACATTGCTGATTCTTTCTTCTGCCTATTCAAATATGCTGTTATACGCTTCCAGTATATTATTAATTTCTTGCATTGTGCCATTCATCACCATCATTTCCCTTTATGTATGTTTATAATTTCTTTGGTATGTTCTCTCAGTGTCTTTTTAATATCTTTAATCTCTTCCTTCACTTCATTAAGTTGGTTCATGATATTTGTTTGGACATCTCTGATTAGTTGTTCCATATTCTGCATCTCCTCCTGTTTTTTAGTTTGTTCACTGGACTGGGCCATGTCTTCCTGTTTCTTAGTATGGCTTGTAATTTTTTGTTGGTGTCTAGGCATCTGTTTATCTTGATGGGTTTATTCAGTTGGTTAGCTTCTATTTCTACTCTAGGGTTTTATTTTGTTGTTATTTTTGTGTGTTTGGTAAGTTTTCACTTTGACATCTCATTCCTCTTATTCTATTTCCTTATTGTTGTCTATGTTCTCTTGAAAAAAAATTAGGACCAGAGAAAAGGAAAGTGATAAGAAGAGAAAAAGAATAACAGTAATAGTAATTTAAGAAAAGGTAGAAAAGGAGCCATACAAGACCTAGGAAAATAAATAATTAACACTAGTAAAAACCACAAGAGGTACAGAGGAATAAGAATAAAAAAGTGGAATAGAAAAAAATGATACAAAATAGAGAAAAAAATATATAATGAATTAAAAGTCCAGAATGATGAGAAGAGAGGAAAAGAAAAGAAAAAAGAAAAGAAAAGAAAAAAAGAAAAAGTAAAAAAGAAATTAGAGAAAAAAAAGATTGATAGAGACAAAAAAAAATATGGATGACCAAACAAAAAGAAGTGGAACGAATGAAAAACAATAGAAGTCAGAGGATAGAAAAATGAAGGAAAGAAAAGAAAGCATGTAGGTAGAAAAAAATTGGTAAAAGAAAAAAAGGGGGAAACAAAGAAAGGGGAAACACAACAAACAAGAAACAAAACAGCAGCAACTAAAAAAAAAACAACCAGGGAAAAATAGCCTTCCCTCTTAGGCCCCTAAGGAGCTTCTCAGGCTGCTGGTGTTCATCAATTAATCACCCTGCAGCCTGCCCTCTGTAAGTGATGAACCAGGTTTTAGCAATTAAATTTTTTTAAAAATTAAAAAAGGAAACTTAAAAAAAAAAAAACAAAAAAAAAAAAAACCAGATCCAATAAAGCCTAAAACAAAAAGAATGTCTTTATGTTCCCTGTCATAAGATATCAGCTGGATGCCTGATAACCAGGTGGATCACTCTCTTGATCGACCCAGGAATTGAACCAGGGACCTTGACCCAGGAATTGAATGAGGGACCTCGGATATGCAGGGCAGGAATTCCTCCACTGAGCTAAATTGTCTCCTTAGGCTAATCAGTCTTCAGGGAGCTATCTGTCCTTTTCTCCCCAGGCATTTCAGACATCTACAGCTTGCAAGAGTCCTGCTGATTAGGTGCCTGTCCACAATTGTCCTCTATTCTAATTGCTTTTCCCCGCCGCCCCGCCCCCCCGCAACTGGGCATGACAGCCTGCCTGAGCAGATCCCCCCTCCTTTCTTCCCATTGGGTCGGGGTCCCTTCCAAGATTCAAAGGGGGCTCAGCTGGCTAAACTCACTTCCAAGAAATCACTGTTCACCCTCCATCAGACCCCTCTTCCTCCCAGGGAACACCCCCTCCCAGTTCATTGGCAGTTGTGAGCCAGGGGGATTGAGGCTACTTGACCTGAGGGTGGGGTATATGTGCTGTTTCCAGCCACAGTGGTGAGCAACTCACGGTTTTGCTTTGCCTTCTTTGTCTTTCCCTACCCTCCTAGATGACTCAGAGCACCTTCCTGTTTGCCACATATATCCAAAGCAGCTCCTTTAGATAGGTCCCTGCCTTCTCTTCACTTTTTTTGTGAGAGGGTCAGACTCTGCTTACCTACTTCAGAGCCATTTTCCCCTCTAATTAGTTTTTTCATGCTATCAAACCTTTTTGAGTCCTGAAAACTTATGGGCTGTATTGTATTTACTATTTTTCATCATGTTATCCTTCTATGACCAAAAACCAGATTAGTTAATGGAAGACTTCATCTATCATAATGGGATTAATGTTCCTCATAACCAGAGTCACTTGCAGGAGGTGAGCTCAGGGCCAATAAGTTCCTGAAAGATTTCAGCATGATCACTGGGAACATTACTGAGGTGTACCTCATATCATGTGGCCAGTTACCCTGCTTTGGGTTCATATGAACAACTCGATCAACCCCCCATAGGATTCGACACAGAGAGGAAAGCCACAATTTCTTTAACTTATAAAGATAACAGCCTTGGGGGATAGGCAGGTCAGAGATCCTTACTTCCTTTTGCTAGCAGAAGAATCTGAAGCTCACAGAGGTGAAGCAACTTGCTGAAAAGGAGTTGAAGACCAGATCTCAGGCTCGGAGCTGACTTTCTTGCCATTTTCTTCAGTTGCTGAAGTTAACCTCACACCAAACATATACTTGTGGCTTAGAATTGAGTAGTAATTGTATTAAAGATCTCACCACTGTGCTCATACATACAGATTCACAATTACTTTTCCCTTATGATGTGTGAAACATAGCTGTAACTTTCTGAATTTAAATAAGGTTCCACATACTCTGATTTATAAGATTCAAGGTTGAAGGATAGCATATTCTTTACTTAGGAGAATCCTTCATGGCTTTCAGATTTATGATTCATTTAGAAGGGACTTACAAAAGTGTTTCCTTCAATTCAGTGGCATTCTAAAAGAACATTATTTTAGTGACTCGACAGAACTTTAATAGAATTAGACTTTTCTGCCCCAACACTCCCCCCACCCTGGTTGAGACACTAAAAACAACTCAAAGATTCAGGAAAATCAATACTGAGATCCAAAGTCTTGATTTTTGAGTATATGAATTACTAGAGCCAAGAAACACTATTGGGGGAAGCGGATGTGGCTCAAGCAATTGGGCTCCTGTCTACCATATAGGAGGCCCAGGGTTTGATTCCCGGGACCTCCTGGTGAAGGCAAGCTGGCCTTCATGGCAAGCTGGCCCGAGCAGAGAGCTGGCCCGTGTGGAGTGCTGGCCTGCACAGGAGAGCTGGCCCAAGTGGAGAGCGGGTGCAGCAAGATGATGCAACAAAAAGAGACACAGAGGAGAGACAATAAGAGACGCAGAAGACCAGGGAGCTGAAGTGGCACAAGAGATTGAGCACCTCTCTCCCACTCTGGAAGGTCCCAGGATTGGTTCCGGGTGCTGCCTAAAAGAGAAGACAAGGAGACAATGAAGAACACATGGCGAATGGACACAGAGCAGACAGTGAGTGCAAAACAACAAGGGGGGTGGCAAATAAATCTTAAAAAAAAAAGAAACACTTTGGATTCCGTCATCCCCAGAGGAAAAAAATGCCACAAAATAGCCAATATTAGTGCCACAAAATGGGCTATATTAGAACATTTGCAAATCTTTCACCTAGCTAAATAATGAGGATAATTTATTGTCAGAGCACACTGTGGACTGAGAGAAACATTAATATACTTTCCTTATTCTTGAGGGTTCCTAGATTCCATAGAAGGAAATATCCTGAAACTTCTCAGAGGCTTTCCTAAAAAATACCACCTTGTTTCATAATTAGATCTATTTGGTCTGGCTTGGTGCTGAAGAACAGACCAGTTACAACCAGTTTTTCTGGTAGGGAAAAATCAGTTCATTTTAATTTTGGAGGGAAATGTCTAGGGGTGTGAAGAAAGTTTTCCTTCGCTATCTCATACAAAGCATACAGTCGTGATGTGTGATTTCTGGAAGCGTGGTGGTGGCTTGAGAAGGACACAGCCCCAGGTTAGAAAGACTAAGTATTTTGGAAGTGAATTTTTTTTTGGCTTCTTGAGGCATTTTTTAATGCCAAAAAGAATATTCAGAAATTTTCTTTGAGCTGTAAATATGATATTAATTTATTAAAGTTATAATTCCCCTGACCTAGTTTTTCCTTCACTTTTGAGTTCTGCATACAAATCTTATATTTTGTTTATAAGTCTAATAGATTTTTACCAACTTAGTTAATTAAACACCTTCAAATATTTTAAACAGCATTTATACATTTAATATGCAGTATTTGTTTCCTTTCTTAAGTATTTTCATTGTCTGATAACAAACAAAGCCTCCTGAATATTAAAGAATTCTTATAAATTCTTATAAACAATTTTATTTATTTATACAGTGAACAGAAAGTTCACAGATGTTCCAATAGTGTTAAAGAATGCAGTAAAATTCCACTTAAAATCATGATTACTGTAAATAAAAATAAAAAAATCATAATATAATTAATTATTCAGTTACACATTTTAAATTGGAGTTACAATGTTGTCATTTGAAGAGGCCAAATTCTTTTAAAATTGCAAGCATATAAGATACCAAAAATATACAAAAATATAACAATATAGTTTGAGTATTTTAAACCTTTATTTTCTTAATTTTAAATCTTTCTGTATTTAAAGGATCTGTCCCACTAAAAAAATAAGTTACCATTCCAAATTCCCAGGGTTACACCAGAGATGTTGGCCAGGTATGAGACCTGAAGCTGAAGGTTTTTGGACCACCCATGCTTTCATTCGTAGCCCTTTTTGTCTACTCACTGTATTACAGACTTAAAAGAAAATGGGTGACCTAGCTCACACTACCTAATTTTTTGTTTCTCACAGAAGTTTGCCGATACCCACCCGAGTTGATCACTTACAATTCTGTGATTCTTAAAATATGTACATGTTGAGAGGCAATTGTGCTTAGTGCCTAAATGTGGACTCTGGAGCCAAATTATATAGGTTCAGATCTCAGCTCTACTTCTTACTAGCTGTGTGACCTTGGGCAAGGAGCTTACCTCTCTGTGTCTCAATTTCCTCATCTGCACAATATGGATAATACCAGCAACTACCTTGTGGTGGATTAAATTGTGTACCCTAGTTTAGACATGTTATTATTGGTCTGCATTCTGGTGGGTGTAGAGCCATTGTAAATAAGATCTTTTCTAGAAGTTACTTCAGTTAAGGTGTGGCCCACCTGAATCAGGTGGAACTTTAATCTGAATTACTGGATTCCTTTATAAGTAGAAGTGAAAGTCAGATGGAAAGAGAAGCTATGGGGAGCTGCCAGAAGCTGGAAGTCAATGGAATCTGGAAGAGAAAGGAGAAGATGCTGCCATGTGCATTGCCATGTGACGGAAAAATGAGGGAAGGTCAAAGGTTGCCAGCTAGCCAGAAGACTCTGATCCCGGGAGGAAGCAGGCCTTCTAGCCTCTAACACTGTGAGCCAATAAATTCCTATTTTTTAAATTTTTATTTTTATTTTTTAAGGAGGCACCAGGGATTGAACCCAGGACGTCATACATGGGAAGCACTCAACCACTGGGCTATATCTGCTCCCCAAATTCCCATTTTTTAAGCCAACCCACTGTGTGGTATTTATTTTAGCAGCTAGGAAACTAAAACACTACCTCATAGATTTGTCGTGAGACTTAAATATGTTAATATATGTAAAACCCTTAGAATAGTGCCTGGCTCATAGTATGTACTATATAGGTGCAAAATGTTATTATTGCATATGTTTTCCTTCCAACTCTTAAGATCTTTGAACTGGAAGTTTCCTAAAATAGATGAAAGTCTTTTTCCTTTAATATTAAATATTTTTTATCTTGATGGAACGTTGCACTCTTTTTTATTTATAGGATCATATAATTCCCTTAGATATTAAAATTATATCCAATCTAATATTGTATATTTCTTTGAATTTTTCCCTTCTATGCTCACAGTTTATTAAGGCAGCATACTGAATGGTTTTAGACTGAGCTCTGTGCACTTAATACATGTCTTGCACCAGTCATTTAACCTCTCTGTGCCTCAACTTCCTTATCTGAAAAATGGGGATAATAATCCCTGACCTGTGCTATCTACCTCATTCAATAAATATTCCATATTTATTGAGCACCCACTCTATCCTTGGCATTATTCTAAGTTCTTGGAATAAATTAGTGAATAAAGCTTACAAATATTCCTGCTTCTTGGAGCTTATATTCTAGTGGGGCCAAACAGTGAGGAAAGAAGACATAATGAATTAATAAATGAATAAATGACTTGCTAAGGAGAAAAAGAGAAAAGGTTAAGAGGAATCAGACTATTGTGGGAGGGGTTTGGGGGCCTGTTACACTATTAAACAGGGCAGTCAGTGAAGGCCTCACAGAGAATGTGAGAATTGTGCAAAGACTTGAAGGAGACAAGAGAATAAGCTAAGAAATATCTGGGGGGAAGAGCATTTCAGAAAGAAGAAATGATATATTAGTTAGTGTCTCCTGCAGTAACAAACAACTCTAATATCTCAGGCTCTGACAAGCACATTTATTTCTTGCTCATGTTACATGAAGGTTGTGGGCTGACTGCAGCTCTACTGGGCTCTTTGCTGGCCTCTGCTTGGCTGGCTTCTGGAACCCAGGCTGAAGAAGTAATCACTATTTGGGACATACTGTTCTCATGGTGGGGGGCAGGGAAAATAGGGGCAGAGCCAAACTATGCAAGTATATTTACAGCTTCTGGTCATACATGACATACATCATGTCCACTCACATTCTATTGGCAAAAGCAAGTCATGGAGCCAAACCCAAAATCAGTGGAAAAGGGAAGCAATGAAAAGAGCAGGGAAAGAATGAATATTTGTAAGCAGAGAATCTATCATAGTCCACCCACTTGGTTACAAATATTTTCTTTCCACTCACTAATAAAATATATTCATTCCCTTCCAGAGATACTCCAAAAGTGTCATGCAATCATAGTAGGATCTTGTGAAATACTGTTATCAGATGTGCCTCCTCTTGATGCAGAGACTTATGAGCTAAAATGACAAGTTATCTGTTCCAGTCAACATGCAACCATAGGGACAGAATAATCAAAGTTAATTTTCTCATTCAAAAAGAGGAAGAATGGGAGATATGTAGCAGTCACTAGCTGTGACAGTTTGAATTTTGTGAATCTCAGCAAAATATTATGTTCTTAAAGTAATCTATTCCTCTGGGTGTGGTACCCTTTGATTGCATTAAATTCAGTTAAGTTAAAGGGCGTTTGATTAGATTACTTGATGACATCACTTTAAGGATGTGTGTGTGCGGCCACTTTGGGTCTCCGCCCTCTTGCTGGGTCTGATATAAATGGAGACACACAGAGAGACAGGCACACACAGGAGAAAGGAAGCCGCCATATTGATCCTGCCAGGTGAGAGAGAGGACTGCAGGAAAACAGAGAAGTCCTCATGGCTGAGAGAGGTCCTGGAGTCTGGAACCAGCAGAGCACACAGGCTCGGAAAGAGGCCCCTGAGAGGCTGGGCCCACGGAGTAGCTCATGGCTGAAGAGGTAAGCCATATGCCTGAGAGCTCGCAGCTGAACTCAGGGAGAAAGCAGAGCAGCTGAGACTGAGAGAGGAGACCCCGTAAGAGACAAGCCCTCTGCCTGGGTGGCTACAGCTGAGATCCTGGAGACAGTAGATTATGGAGGGGAAGGCAGGGACCTCGGTGGAGATCAGCAGCCATCTTGCCTCACTATGTGACAGGACAACAGGATCAACAGTAGCTGATTGGTGAGAAAGCACTTCTGATGGTGTCTTGCTTTGGACATTTCACAGCCTCGGAACTGTGAGCTTTTACTCTAATTAAAATCCCCATTATAAAAGCCAACCACTTCGGGTATTTTGAATCGGAAGCCCTGTGGCAAACTAAGACACTAGTCAATGGTGATTCTGAAATAATTCTGGGCAAATGTTGGGAGATTCCCTATGCTGTGGGTAGGAAATGGTCCTTGAAAAGCCTTTGAAAAGCTTTTTGGGAAGGAAGGGCTCTCTGGTCCATTTTTCTCCAGGATTCTTGGCTATACTCTCTGGAAGGTCACTTTTTTTCTGTCATCCTCCTTGAAAACAACACTTCTGAAGAAGGCATTGGAGAAGGCCGAACAACTTTCTCAGGCCGCTTTCCATCCTTAGAAAGCTGGAGGTTCAAAGTTCAATTTATATTATGAGCAGTCAGTCTCTTTTAATCCACTCTGGCAGCTCTTTCGGCATATAGCTCTCTCAAATTCTTTTTTTAAACTATATTTTAAAGAAGTTTTAGATTACAGAAAAGTTACACCGAAAATATAGGGGATTGCCATATACCCACTCATCCCCCTCTCACATTTCCCCCTATTAGTAACGTTTTACATTAGTGTGGTACATTTGTTACAATTTTTTACAATATTGAAGCATTGCTACTAACCATGGTCTATAGTTTATATTATGGTTTACACTTTGCACCGCACAATTTTATAGGTTTTGACAAAATGTATAATGGCCTTCATCCATCATTGCAGTGTCATGCAGAACAATTCCAAGCCCTAAAAAATGCCCTGTGTTCCACCTATTCTTCCCTCCTCCTCCCCTCAGAACCTCTGGTCACCACTATCTTTATGTCAATGTTAGAAGTTCTTCTGTTACTACAATAATTATGTCTACTTTAGTCCATGGTTGCATTTTCCCCCTTATGTTTGTTCATTCCTCAATCTCGAGCATTTGGGGATGTGATGCCCACTCTGCTTCAGATATCTAATATATTCTAATCCATTCTATGTACCAATAGCCACTCCCACAATTCTTTTAGATGCTTACCTCTTTCCAGACTTAATTAGAAGTACTTTAAGTTTGTTAGTGGCAGGGAAATATATTCCACTATAGAGAAGCATGGCAAGATTAGGGAGTGTGAAGAAAGAGTTAACACAGCACGTTTGGTTGCTCGTTCCTTGAATGTCGCTAAGTGTCCTTGATTTACTCTTGGCCAACCCCTGGAAATGTGGCCCTCAGAAGTGTCCTTATATTACTGATGGATCGATACTTTTGTGGAGTACACCTGGAGAAATAAATCATACTGGACCAGCTTGTCAGGATTACTTTCCACAAACATCAAGCTTGTTTATATGCACCTGGTTTCATTGTTGGGCTCCTGAGTTTCAGTTGTCATGGCTGATTGCTAGGAAGAGGTGCCTATGTGACCAGACCCCCGTAACAGTCTCAGGTCCTGAGACTCAATGGGTTTCCATGGACAGAGACGTTTCACATGTGTCCCTTTAGTTTATTGCCAGGAAGATAGTATGCTTTGTGTGACCTTAGATGAAGAAAGATATCAGAAGCCTATGCTGGACCTCTCTGGACTCTGTCAATGCACCTCTTTTTCCTGCTGCTTTTATCTGTATCTTTTGCTGTAATAAATCTTAGCCATGAGTATAACCTGTTATTGAGCTGTGAGTCCTGATAGTGAATCATTGAACTTAGGGTGTTTTGTGGGACCTGCGATACAGGGAGATAATTGGTAATTGTAGATAAATGATGTAAGTTACCACAAACAGCTAGAACAAAGGCTTAAAAGCAGGAACATATCTTGTATGATCAAGGAACAGCAAAGAGCTAGTGTTTGTAGAGTGATATGCATGAAGGGGAGAGGAGTAGGAGATGTGACCAGTCAAGGGGCCAGATCTGGTAGGCTTTGTAGGTCCAATAAGGACTTTGGCTTTTCCTCTGATTGAAACAGGAAGCCATAGGAGGGTTTTGAGTATAAGAGAGACACAATCAAACAATTTTTTAAAAGAATCACTGGGGCTACTGTTTGGAGAATGGATTGTAGGGGAGCAATGGTGAAAATAGGGAAACCCATTAGGAGGTATATTCATGTTCTAGGGCTGCTGTAACAAAGTACCACAAAGCGTGTGACTTTAAACTACAAAATTTTATCCTGATATAGTTATGGAGACTAGAAGTCTGAAAACAAGCTGTCCAGGGCCACGCTTCATCTGAATTCTCCAGGGAAGAATCTGTTCCATGCCTCTTTCCTAGCTTCTGGTAGTTCCCTTTTTTCCAGAGTTGCTATGACAAGAATTTATTGGATCACAGTTTTAGAGGCCAGAAGTCCCAAATTAAGATATTGGCAAGACCATGCTTTCTCCCTGAAGTCTGTTGCATTCTGTTGCATTCTGTGCTGGCTTGCCTCAATCCTTGGGGTTCCTTGACTTGCATCTCTGCCTCCATCACATGGTGATCTCCTCCTGTGTCTTTTTCTGATTTCTGGATTCTACATCTTCTAGTTCCAATTATGTCCAAATTTCCACTTTATAAGGCCTCCACTAATATGTATTAAAACCCATCCTGATTCAATTTGGCTACTACTTAACTAATAATAACATCTTCAAAAGATACCATCTACAAATGAGTTTATACCTACAGGAATGTGGATTTTTGTTGGGGTACATGAGTCTTCCACAGTTGGTGTTTCTTGGCTTGTGGCACCAGCCCTCCAGTCTCAGCCTCCATGTTCACATGGCTGTCTTCTCTCTATGCTTGTGTCTGTGTCTCTTCTCCTCATGTTATAAGGATGCCAGATATATTGGATTAGGCACCATCCTAATCCACCATGACCTCATGTGAACTTGATTACATCTGCAGTGACCCTATTTCCAAATCAGGTCACATTCACAGGAGATTGTGGTTAGAATTTCAACATATCTTTTTTGGGAACACAATTCAACCCATAAAAGGAGGCTATTGCTTTAGTCCAGGTGAGAGACGACTGTGACCTGGACCAGGTAGCAGCAGTGGAGGTGGTAAGAAGTGGTCAGATTTTGGATATTTTAAAGATGATTTTAAGGATCAAGTGCAATAATGTGTGCATGAAAGTTTGCCATGCATCAGCACCATACATGGGTAAATGACTATTAATTGTGTTTGGCCTATTGTTTTGGCCAGGGTGATGAATGGGATCTGAGAATTCTGAGAAATAAGGCAAGCTCCCATTTCCCAGGCTATTCCTGAAGCTACAAACAAATTTGTCTCTATGAAAACCATGAGAAACCTCATTTGACTGTGCTCTTGCCTTACATTGTTTCTCTGTGGCCAAGCACAATACCAGCAGCCCAGACACATTTGCGTGGAGGAATATTCAATAGGGATCAGACATAATTTTAATATTTTCCCCAAGATTGTGTCTGCCTACTGGGATAGGGTTTTTTTCTGCCCTTACTCACTGGCAGGCATGTAACCAGTGTGGCTTCAAGTGTGGGTGTTTTCTGTCAATTTGTATAATTAAAATCACATGCTGAAAAGATGCTTTGTATCACTGGTCATCAGGGAAATGCAAATCAAAACCACAAGGAGATGCCATTTCACACCAACTAGGATGGCTATTATTAAAGAACAGAAAATAACAAGCGTTGGCGAGGATGAGGAGAAATAAGGACACATTCATCATTGGTAGGATTGTGAAGTAGTGCAGCCACTGTGGAAATCAGTTTGGCAGTTCCTCAGAAAGCTAAGCATAGAATTACCATATGACCTAGCAATCTCACTTATAGGTATGTACCCAAAAGAACTGAAAGCAGGGACATGAACAAATATTTGTATACCAATGTTTGTAGTGGCATTATTCACAATTGCCAAAAAATGGAAGCAACCCAGTCATAAAGAGATGAATGGGTAAACAAAATGTGGTATATATTCAAAATGGAATATTATTCAGCTATGAAAAGGAATGGAATTCAGATACATGCTAAAACATGGATGAACCTTGAAGATATCATGTTGAGTGAAATAAACTAGACACAAAAAAATAGGTATTGTATGACCTCACTTATATGAAATACCCATAATCAAATTTATAGAGACAGATAGTAGATTAAAGATTACCAGGGGCTGGGGGTGGGTGGGGAAGGGGTAGTTATTGCTTAATGGGTGTAGTTGCCAAAGGGGTGCTGATGCAAAGTTTCAGAAATCTGTTGGCCTTTATAAATGGAATTTATTTGGGATAAAGCTTACAGTTCTAAGGCCAAGAAAAGTCCAAACTGAGGCACCGTCAAAGATGCTTTCTCACCAAAGTTAGCTACTGTTGATCCTGGCGTGTTGCCACATGGTGAAGCAAGATGGCCACCAATCTCTGCCCAGGTTTCAGCCTTCCCTTCTGGGCTAACCCTTTCCTCTTGAGCTCCGTGGACCCAGCCTTTTGAGGTTCCGTACTTAAGTGATCCTGTAGTCCTCTGTCTCCTGGCATAGAGTTTCTTTTCCAACCTCCTATATCAGTCTTGGCAGGTCTGTGCTTTTCCCAATTTCAGCTGTAAGCTATCAGGCTCATCTTTCCCAGGGTTCTCAGCTGTTTGAGCCTCTCCTTTCTGTCACATGGCAGGATCAAAAATGACAGAGTTCTCTCTTCTTGTGTCTGTCTGTTCTTGCGAGTCCATTTATATCAGACTCAGTCAGGGGGCATGGACTCAAACCCATCACACTACTGTTGTAGTCGAATCTAAAGTCTTAAACTAAGCCTAACAGGTAATCTAATCAAAGACCTCTTAACTGACTTAATGCAATCAAAGGGTATTGCACCCAGTGGAATAGAATAGTTTACAAACATAATCTTTCTCTTTTTGGGGATAACTTGGAGTTGGAGTGGACATCACCATCCCAGTCGCATCTGGATTGGGGGAAGAACTATGGACTAGAGTGGACTTGATGGTATTCTCTTGCTCACATATGGTGATTCTTGCAATGCAAGAAATTATAACAATGAGGTGGAGCCAGTGGCCACTTGACAGTTTTTTGGTTAGGGAGGGGATGAGCAGTTGAAATACAGGGGCTTCTTTGGGAGTTGGAGGTTGTCCTGAGTACTGTTGTGGCAATGGATGTAGGCCATTTTAAATCAGCACACACCACTCAGAACTGAGTGGGAGAGAGTGTGGTCTACAGTGTGAACAGTGGTCTATGGTTGGTGGCAAGGCTCCAGGAGGTGTAAGTTCATTGAGGTTGGTGGACCATAAAATAATCTTAAACTGCCACAATGGGTACAGAGTTTTTGTTTGAGGGGAAGAAAAGTTGGGTTAATGGGTATATGGTAGCACAATATTGAGAATATAATTAATACCACTGAATTGTATACTTTAAAGTGGCTAAAATGGGAACTTTTGAGTTGTATATATATATTAGTACAATAAAAAGTTTTTAAAAATATCACTGCCACATATATTTTGAAGCTTGCTTTTGGGTGGAGGTCACCAGTAGAGATTTTGCCTATGCCCCCACTTTCTGGTTGCTTAGTACTTCTCTTGTGTCCCCTGTCTCTTTTCCCAGTCCTCCCCCCCCCCCCCCCCCCACTTATCAGCGTTTGGGAAGATGTGATTCCCTCTTATGCCCTGAGGTTACACTGCTAACTCAGATGCAAAGGAGAAATTTGAACTGAATTATTTCTATTGCCTGTGTTCTAAAAATATCACTTCCTCTTTGCCTAATGTGTGCAGGAAATAGGTGGCTTTGTTTCTCTATAACAGATGCAAAAGCAACTCAGGTAAAGCGGTAAACCCCAGGTGTGAACGCATTTTGATGTACTTGGAATTGCCACAATTAGAAAACTTAATCCTGCTAGAAGACCCAGAGCTAATTATACCAGAAAGAGTTAGGAAATTGGTTTAACAAAGAGAATTTGTGCTATTATCCCTGTTGACAATTGGATTAGGGAATGTTCCCAGCTCTGTGGTTTAGAGTATTTTTCTACACATCATTAGCAAAAAAAAAAAAACAAAAAACAAAAGTCAAACTCTTTGTTCCTCACCTTGAAAGAAAGCCACAGATTCTTTAGGGGATCTGAGTGCAGCACACCAAAGCGAGCAAATGCATTTAAAAGTTGCCCAGCCAACAAGTTGCTTTGCTACCTGACCCCTGAGACAGCACCTGACGAGCTGGATAAAGCAGCTTGCATAATGATCTGCTACTCGCGATGCTTCAAAGGGAGAGAGTACATTTTCCTGAAAATGTCATTTACTGCACTTAAGAAGCTTTCCATTTTGAACCATATGAATGAGTTTTTCTTGTTTGGTGCACGGTAGCATTACTGAAGTTTTAATGATGTACAGGGGCTCTTTAGGAAAAAAAAAGAAGCCTTTGAGTTCTTTTACCTGTCAAAAGTAAAGTGTGTGCAGGAGGGCGAGGATAGAAGGGGGCAAAATGGGAGTCGCTTAAACTGATTTTCATTACTGTATTTAGAACTAGAGAGTCTAAGTGGACTAGACTTGGATTCCGCCCATCGCTCTACTGCTAACAAGCTGTGTGACATCAATAAAGGCACTTAACTTCTCAGGATTTTAGTTTCCTCGACTGCTAAAAGAGGCTGCTAGTTGGGTTAGATTCATTCAACAAATATTTACTGGTAGGTGGTTGGGATATATCAGTGAGCAAAACAGGCAAAGATTCCAGTGGGGGATAGGAGAGTAAATAAACAAAAATGTAACAAACAATAAATACAAATATGAATAAATAAAATAGAAATAATTAATAATAAGGTTTTTATTTTGTCTTAGAAGGTGATAAGTACTATGGAAAAGAGAAAAAATAGAGCTTTGGTGTGCTGGCAGGGGTGGGGCTGAGAGTTGCAATTTCAGATCATCTCTAAGGAGCTTAGTAGCTCTCATGAGCTGTAATTCTATGGTGTTTATTCTTTTACTGCTCACGATGTTTTTATATTAAAAGATTTATCTCCAAAGAAACTTGAAAAGCCATCATGTCTATTAAGGTGTCGCTTGGGCAAGCAATCTCTTTGGAGCCCCTTTGCTCTGTCTTCAGGGTCTGAGGCCCTGTGCAGTTCAGGTTCTCTTTTTTCCCTCCTGGCTTTGAGGAGGATATGTTTCTCTATTTTTCCTTTCCCTTTGTTTCTGCCTCTATGATGATGCTTCTCTCAGTCTACCTTCACTTCCACTTTAGGCTGTGGGCTCCTCCAGGGCAGAGATCAGGCCTGGTAGAGAGTATTTGTTTTATTAATATTTATTAGTTCCGAGAATGAACATTTCAGGCTTGCAGGCTTATTCCACAACTTCATACGAAAGATTCCCAGGCTAATGTTAGCACCTCAAATATTCCAGTGAACAGAGTGAGCAGAGGTTTGGAACTACTCATTCTGCATCATGTATCTTGTGCCTTGGTAGTGTGTGTGTATGTGTGTGTGTGTATTTGTGTCTATATTTTAAGTGTCCTTTGAGGTTCAGACATACAAACCCTTTATAACCAATGATAGAGCTTCATAGTGCTTAGAGGCCATTAAGAGGACAGAAGATCACTTTGGAAGTCAAAAGACTCAGTGGACCATTTACCATACTCACTCTTACTTATTCATTCCTTTTGTCATTTGTTTATTGAGCAAATATTTCTTGAGCAGTAGGAGCGGTGAACTACCGCTTTTCCTAACAAACACACCAGAAAAGGATGATGTTGCTTTTCAGGTTGCAGGGTTACCGGGATCTGGAGTCATGGCACTAGATAGGCCATTGTGCATCCAATAAACATAGAATAGGTGGAAGTCAGTTACATGAAGTTGAGCATGGTGGTTAATTGTGTACGTTCCTACGTGAGGAACTAAACCAAATTGAAGCAACCAGGAAAGATTTGTTGACTACCTAGTATGTTCTAGGCACTGGATATTCAATGAGGAAGAAGACACTGTTCTGAGATGGTCACTGTATATAATGGTAAGACATGTGAAATGTACAAATTACAGTAAAATATTGTATGAGTTATTACCAAGACAGGTACAATAGGAAACTAACTTTGCCTGGGGATGTAAAGGAAGATGCCAGTTAAAAGGTAATGCTTGCAACTCTGTTGAGATTCAGGGCTCAACTGGCACATGAACGGACCAAAGACTTAAGTCTCTGGGACATATATTTAACAAGTATAGTGCTAATTATAGGTTCACATAAAAGGGGCAGAAGTGGTATAGAGTACCTCTGCTCACATTCTATTGACCAGAATCCGATCAAATACCCACACTCAACTGCAAGGAAGCTGGGACATGTAGTCTATGTGCCCAGAAGAAGAAGAAATGGGTTTAGTGAATAGCTAGCAAGTCTCTATCACTCTTTCATTGTGTTTCTACTGCTTAGCACTTAATAAGCACTCAGTAAATGTTTGCTGAATACATGAATGGACAGTTTTTTTTCCTGGCAGAGCAGTGATGTACTCTTAACTTTTATTTACAAGAGAAACACATTCTTGTTGTAAAGATTTAAATAAATAATACAGGAATGTACAAAGCCAACGCTGTTACGATACCTGATGGTTGTGGAAAAGGTTGACAAGTGTTGGAAGGGACAGGTAAGCAGTTAAGAGGCTGCTCCAATATCCAAAGAATTTGGAGAAATATCTAAAGGAAAGATATCTGAACCTGGGCAGTAGGAGTGAGTGTAGGAAAGGCTGGGTGACACATTCCCCAAGAATCATTGAAAGGACTTGATAGAAAATTTAATGTGGGGAGTGTGAAAGGAGGGGTAGAGGATGATACTAAAGGTATCACAAAAGCAACATCAAGGTGTTGGCCGGCCTGAACTCTTATCTGAAAGCTCTTGTGGGAAGATGTGGAGAATCTGCTTCCAACCTCATTCAACTTGTTGACAGAATTCTGTTCTTTCTCATGGTTTCCACATGGCCCCCTCCGCCTTCCAGTCAGCAATGGTGGGTGGAGTCTTTCTCAGGCTTTAAATGTCTCCTCCTCTTCTGCTGCATCTTTCTACTTCCTGTTCTGTTTCAAGAGCTCATATATTCACATTGAATCCACCTGGATAATCTAGGACAATCTCCCTATTTTGAGGTAATCTGCAAAGTCTCTTTTGTTGTGTAATGTCACGTATCCACAGATGTAGCACCCAGTCCTGGGGGCCAAAATTCTGCTCACAACATAGAGTGTGCAGGAAATTGTGGGTTGTTTCATTTAATAGTCATTCTAGCCTCCTTGGAGTTAGTTTCCCCATAATGCAGAGATGGAAAACAAAATAAAACCTCCCACATTTCCAAGATTCTCTTGCAGCTGAGGTCCTGGATGTGATTTATGTTCTGCCAATCAGACGTGCCTCATGAGCTTGAATTTGGAAATGAGGTAAAGGGGAGTGAGGTAGTGTTTGAGACATCTGTTTTGGCTGGTGAGAATTGGAATAGCATTGGCATGGGCCTGGAACCGGCAGCTGTAGTAGTGACTTCTTGATTCAGCAGGCAGCTATAACGTGAGCCAGCCAACACACCAGACTGTCCTCGATCGTTTTCAGACACAACAAACAGCTATTTAATGCCTTTATATGGACCTAGTAATTTGCAAAGGTTACTTTATTTAAAGGAGGTGGCACGCTCCCATTTTGACAACTGAATAAATGAAGAATCAGATATTAAAGGGAAAAATTCTCTCTTGTTTGTAGACAATCAGAGCCATTTTGCTAACTTCTTTGTAGTTTATAGAGTTTATGGCCACATTCTGGAGTGTGACTTTGGCTTTATAAGGAACTTATCTGTTTTCAAAGAGCTTTTTATATCCATGGCTTCATTTAATGTTAGGAGAAGTAACTAGGGGCTCAGAGTGATTATGGAAGATGGGGGAAGGGAGGATAGCATATTCCCACTGAAGTAGTTAGTGATAAGCAGTAATAACCAGCACTGAAACCTACAATGTCCAGTTTTAACTGATGTAAGAGACAGCCTCAGCTTTCTACTCCCAGCCCACACAGACTGACTTCCCAGAGACCACCTCATTTCAGGCCGACTACTCCAGAAGCATGCAAAGAGCCCAAATCCCATAGGCATAGCTGCACCTGCAGCTGAAGGAGTTACATGAGGTGCTCTGGCAGGCCAGCCTAAAGAGACAATGAGCTGGGCTGTCACACTTGTACAGTGACTGATGCCTATGTTATGTTCATGCAATGTGAGATATACTCTCTGGGACTGGAAGAGGCAGGGAGATGCCACATTTTCATAATTTCCTTAAAAAGGCAAAGGATGTTGCAAGGTTGTCATATAAAAGTTGGTGTCTTATTAAAATAGAATAGCTTCTTTTAGGAAGGCAAAGCATGTCATAGAAGGACTTCGAGTGTTCTCCTGACAAAGGTAAAAGCAGCCTCAGAGTGGGCCCGTGGGCTAAGTTTGGATGTGCTCTGGGGCCTGGGTGAGGGAGGAGTAAGAAGGAGGCTTAGGGAGAGAGGGCTGGCACCTCACCTTGGAATCTTGTATCGTATTCCTACACCTACAGTAGAAGCTCGTGGAGAGCAGAGCCTTTGTCTTTCTCATTCACCACTCTATTCAAAGGAATTAGAAAAGTGCCTGTCATGTTGTAGGCTCTCAGTAAATAATTGCAGATTGAGTTGGAGGTAGTCAGTGGAGCTAGATGGTGTAAAGCAGGGGTCAGCAAACTACAGCTCATGGGCCAAATCTGGTCCACTGACTGTTTTGGTAAATGAGGTTTTATTGGAACACAACCAAATCAGCTCATTTAAATATTGACTATGGTTGCTTTCCCACTGCAATGACAGAGCTGAATATCTGTGACAGGGATCATATGGCCTGCAAATGCTAGATTATTTGCTATCTGGCTCTTCACAGGAGAAGTTTTCTGAACCCTGGTTTAAAGCAGTATTCAAAGAAAGTTACCACATAGAGGATTGGGAAAAAATCCTCTCTTTTGACTTCACATACCCTTTCAGATACTGACACATTCCTATGCTCCCATTTGAAGAATAACTCAAAAAAGTTCACTGTACTGTCTTCAATTTCTCTCTTCACATTTTTTGTTAAACCCAACCCATGCAACCTTTTACTCTCATTGAAATTGCTCTTGTCAAGATCACCAGAGCTGTGAAATCCTTGGTCAAATACTCAGTTCTTATATTATTTGACTTAGCAGCAGTGTCTGACTGCTGAGCATACCTGGAACATTTTTGTACCTTGTGGGTCACCACATTTCCCCTGGCCTCTAGTTTTTCCTTCTCAGCATACTGGCTGGTTTCTCAGCATCTTCCCAGCTTCTTAATGTTGAGTGCCCCAGGGCTCAGTCCTTGGCCCTTTCCTCTTGTCTATCTAAATTCCCTTGGTGAGTCCATCTAGTTTCATAACATTTAGTACCATCTATACAATCATGACTCCCAAATGGTTATCTCCAGTCTGGATCTCTTCCTTGACTTACTCAACATTTCTACTTGAATGTCTAGGAGACATCTTCCGTTTACTCTGTCGAAACTTAAATCCTGATAATCTATCCTCAAACCTGCTCCTCCCACAGTCTTCTCCATCATGATTAATGGAAACTCCATTTTTCCCCAGTTTCTGGGGCCAACACCCTTAGAATCATCCTTGACACCTCTCACTCACCCTTAACATCCAATCCAAAGGAAATTCTGTTGGCTTTAAATTACATATCTAGATTACAACTACTTTTTACCACCTCTTCTGCTACATTAATGATTCAAGCCATTGATATCTCTCACCTAAATCAATGAAATAGTCTTTGACTCTTCTCCATGCTTTGCCATTCATTCCCTTTATTTATTCTCAACATAAAACAGCCAGAATGTTCCTGTTAACGTTTTGTTTAGAACACATTGCATCACTGTTCAAATCTCTACAATGGCTCCCATCTCATGCAGAGTGAAAAACCAGTCCTTACAATGGTCTACACAGACTTATGTGATCTGGCCCCATTATCTCTCTGTTCTTATATACCACCATATCGGCGGTCATGAAAATGCCCTTCTGAGATCTTCTGCTGTAGATAGCAGAGGTGACAGACAGCACCAGCTGCTGTGCTTTGAAATCCATTGCTAAGTTCATGCCAAGGCCATGCTTCCCATGGGCTGCACTCAGATAATGACTAAGCATGGCTCGGTCCTTTCCTGGAAGATGTGGAATTCCTCTGAGGAGAGACTTTGCCTCAAAGACTCTCAATTGGCCTGGTCAGAACTTTCCTAGCACTGTGCTACTATCTGAGACTCATCCTACAGTCCTTCTTTCTCTACCTCCTTTACAGGGATCAGACCTGCATCATGGTCGGAGGCTCTCCCCATGTCCTCTGGCCCCTCTTTTCTCTCTCACAAGTGTTACTCTTGCCAAATAAGTGGCATATAATTTGTCATTTTCATTAAACTATTGACTTTAATTTGAAAATTTTCAGTTATTTTAATGATTTAGGCAGTAGGTTCCAGAATTTACTTATTCACACTGAAATTTGTTGGCTGTACTAAATCAAGGGCATGAATATTTCATATTAAGCTCAGAAACAAAACTCTATCCTTTTGAACAAATAGCTCCATTGGATAAATCTCTCTCAAATATTAAATGGTTGTACCAACTTGTATATTTTTGTGAAAATTCTAATGAGCAGGACAACCTCAATTTAGCAATGTAGGGCTGAGAATTACTGTGTTTATATCTTTATATATCAGTGTTGAAACTGGTATATAAATTTCTATTCAATATGCAAAATCAAAATAAGTAAATTTGGCTCTTTTAAAATATTGAAGAACTATTTGATAAAGATAACCACTGAGGAAACCGAAATTTTATCAAATGTCATAGTTGAACTTCTATGGGTATTTGATGATAATTGAAACAAAAATTTTTTTTTTTTTGGTTTGGTTTTCTCATAAAAAATGAAGATTTAGATGGATGAGGACCCATTCATTGACACTCTCCAAAGTAAACTCTCTGAAATTAAGGAGTCTTAGTGTTTGTTAGAGATTATTAATGAGTCACTTTCAACACAATAATTGCCTATCACTATTTTGCCTCTTCTGGATCAATTTAATAAAAGAGTATACTGTATTGGAAAACCAGGTTGTAAACAAACTAAGAAACAGAACTGTTAACATGTAACCATTTATCTTCATGCATTAAGACTTTCTTGATTCCTTAAAATTCTGAACAAAATAAACTGTAAACTCAGGCTGATATAGCTGTCATAGATATTCCCAATTTTACATTTCGTTCTTTTTGAAGTAGCTTTATTTTTATACGTAACCTTAAAATAAGTAAATGATGTTTATATATATAATTTATTTATTTGTATTTGAGAAGTTGTGAGTTAACTAAACAATCATGCATGCCATACAGGATTCTGATACATTGCCTGACCACCAACACCTTACATTGTTGTGACACATTTGTTACAATTATGAAAGAACATCTTCATAATATCACTGCTATCTATAGTCCATAGCTTATATTTGGTGTGTTTTCTCAGAAACCATCCTATTGTTAACACCATGTATTAGTATTGTATATTTGTTATAGCTCATGAGAGAATGTTAACCACAGTCCAGCATTCACCACAGGGTTTACTGTGTTATATGGTCCCCTGCCTTGTACAGTCCATCCAAAGTGTACACTCAGTGGCTCTCAGTTTCATCACAGAGTTGTGCTGTCATCAGCTCAGTCCATTTCAGGCAAAATCCCATACCCCATTATACCCCCCATTATTAACTCTTAGCATTGATATAGTACCTTCTTTGCCGTTGCTGTAAAATATTACAATATTAGTGATAACTATAGTCTATGCATTTTATTAGTTATATTTTCCCATATATCTCCATATTCTTAACACCTTGTAATAGAGGAACATTCTTGTATTTGTACCATAAACCATAATTATCATCCACCACTGAAATCACTGTTATGCAATCCCTAGATTATCCTCTAGCTTTCTTTCAACTGACACTAACTTCCCTAGACTAGCCCTCTCAGCCACAATCACATTCATAAATCATCAGTGTTTATTATTCTCACTATAACGTGCCACCATCAACGCTAGCCATCTTCCCACAAGGTAAATGATGTTTTTAATGTAGCAAAATCTAATGCCATTTATCTTCACGAGTTTACCCTGGATGTCATGTTATTCACCAATATTTCCTTTTATTGCTTTTATGCTTTCATTTTTTTATATTTGTATGGGGGAATTTATTGATTTTTGTATATGTATTTTAAAACTGATATCATCCTGAACTCTCTTATACATTACAGTTATAAGTGTGTAAAATTTGCATATAGAATATAATATGAAAAATACTGTGGCTGTGTGAGGTCGAATTAGGTAGTGGGATTATGGGAAGCTTTCTTATTCATTAGGAAAATTTTAAAAAGTATGATTACATTTTTTTTCCAAAGAGGAAGAGAAAAACTGCGAGTTAGAATGCCCAAGCTCAAGTCCCAGTTCTGCTTTTTTCTAGCTGGGTGATCTTTGGTAAGTCTCCTCTCCATTTCTTCACCCAGGGATACGAGTGTGTTGGACCAGATCATCTCCAAGGTCTCTGGTAGCTCCAGCATTCTCAGGTTGTACAGTTTGTGCAGATCTTATTGATAACTGGTCAGCTCAGGTCAAAACAGAAAACTATTTTGAAGTTCATATAGATGGAGTTCTAAAATGTCTTTTGGCATCTTTAAAAAGAAACTTATCCTCAGTCTTGCTTCCAGAGTAGGTCACTGTGAAGCCAGACTTTGGAAAAGGTAACTGCAATGATGATAATAAGTTGTTTGATATTTTTTAGGAATATTAACCATGCTGCAGAATTCATATATCTGTGATGATTTTCAGAGTTCATTCTGGAGAAATAAGTCTGAGCAAGCATGGGGACTAAAATATATGCCATGCTACCCTTCTTTCCAATTCTCTCATTAGCAACAGTTCATGGCAGACGTGAAATGTTCATTATATTTGCTTGGGGCACATTAATTTCATACTCTCCTACGTCTCACCTCTAACTGGCCACGATATCTACTTGCTTTGTCAGTTAAAAAGCACCAAAGTAAAGTTGTCAAAAACACTATAATGTTCTTATGGTAGTTGGGTTTTCTGCTCTGAGCTGGGAACATAAGAGATCTAGTAAATGGAACATGCCAAAATGCTAAGGCAGCATGAAGGACACCATCTGTCACAATATTTTTCTAGTTAATTTTAAGTGAGCAAAAGATTAAAAATATTTTTTCTTAGTCTTCGCATCTTCACAGAGGGACTCTACTAAAGCAGGAGCTGTGATGTTTGACTTTCCCTTATCTGTCTCCCTAAGTTACCGGCATCCAAATATGGTTCTGAATCATCTAGGAAGAGAAAAGGGGTTTGCAGGAAGGGGCTGTTGGAAACGTGATAGAATTCTTTGTTGACTGTACTAGTTTCCTATTGCTGCTGTAACAAATTACCACCAACTTAGTGCTAAAAACCACATAAATGTATTATTTTACAGTTCTGTAGGTTAGACATTTGAAATAGGTGTCACCAGGCTAAAATCAAGGTGTTTGCAGAGCTGCGTTACTTTCTGGAGATTCCTGGTGAGAATCCCTTTCCTGAATTTTTCCAGTTTCTAGAGACCACACGTTCTTTGGCTTGTAGCCCCCTTTCTCCATCTTCAAAGCCAGCAATGTTGTCTCTATCTGACAGAAAGGGCCTTGTTTAAATTCCTAACGGGTGACAAGTGGGTCCAGAACAGAATGTGTTAGAAGAAAATGAACTATGGCATTAAGCCGTTACCTAAAGAAGTTTATTTCAAAACAAACTTGATCAAGTTTGTTCAACCCAGATTATATCTCAGAGGCCTACTTCAAAAGTGGATGGCCAGTTCAACTTTCATTTTTCATAACCACTTTAATTTACCCAACTTGTTTACCTCTATAAGATTGATGGTGTTTTTTGTGGTGAAGTCAAACAAGCAATTGGTGAATGAGTGAAACTTTTTTTATAGCTTTTATAGAAATTTTTAGAAAATGGCCATGAGCAAAAGGAAAAATATAAAAGCAATTCTACCATCCAGAGATATTTGTTGATAACATTTTGGTACATATTTTTCCAGCATTTTTTCTATGCAAATAAACAGAAAATAAAATCATATAATACATTCTATTTTAAAAACCTGTTTAGTTTACCTAGAAAAATTGTTTCATTTCATTATATTGTCTTCTGCATTATAATGTTAATGGCTGCATACTATTCCATTATGTGAATGCACCACAATTTACTTAACCATTTCCCTAATTGTATACATTTACATTATTTAACATTTTTCTTTATTGAAAACAATCCTGCGTTGCAAAATTCTTCGATCATTTTCATATGAATAAACTTCCAGAAGAGGCGCCACAAAGTAAAATATTATATGTATATTTAAGACTTTTGATGCAACTTGTCAACCTGGCTTTCAGAAGAATTGAATTTGTGAGGTTAATCTATGAGTCTTCACCTTTTAAGATGGTTGTTCTGAAGAATTTGGGATCATGAATCCTACACAAATCTAGGGAAACTTAAGAACTTTATTTCTAGAAAAATGAGTCGGTGCTCAAACATGTAAATTTTGCATCCAATTCCAGGGAATTCAAGGGATTCTCTGAAGTACACACAATGGCCACCCCCATAAGCTGGAAACTTTTTGCTATGACATGAAAATAAGTTGAGTTACCATTTTTGCCCAATTTAAAAATGTGTTACTTTTATACCCTTTCCATGTGAAATGTGCTTTCAGTGGCTTACATTCCAAGATATTTTTGCAGCCATGTTACTACATATATAACCACACAGATGGACTTATCATTAAATATGTGGGAAGAACAGAGGTCTTGCAGCTCCTATTATTCAATCAAAAAAGAGTGTTCTCTTTGTTTTTTGAAAAAAGCGCTAAAAGAAAGTCAGAGGATTATAGGCACCACGATTGCTGTGTGTTTACATTGCGTCAGGTTCTGTGCCAGGCATATTATAAGTAACATCTCCTTTAATAGTGCAAGTTTGTAAGAATGGTGATTATAGCACTGGGTAGGTGTTCCATTAATTGAGAAGCAACGAGGGGACATAGAGTTTGAGTTTTGGCACCAGAGAGACCTGGACTAGAATCTTGATTTTTCTACAACATGATCTTATACACTGTATTTAACCTTTCTGACTTTGTTTCCTTGTCTGTAAAATGGGTATAATATTAAATCTTATCTCTTGTGGTTTATGGGCATTAAAATGGATAATGAGCAGCACTAAAATATATATCTGAATATGATTAAAAGGGCAAATGTTAGATTGCATGTATGGTAACAGAATAATTTTTTTTTAAATGATGGAAATATGCTACACAAACAGGTAACCCTAAGTGAAACCATGGCCCTTAGTTAATAGTACAATTATAAAAATGTGCTATCATCAATTGAAACAGATGTTCCACGCTAATGCAAGGTATTGTTGGTGGGGTTGTATATGGGAATACTTTATTTTATGCATGATTGTTCTGGAAAGCCCCAACTTCGCTAATAAAGAAAAAAAGTTTTTAAAAAAATCTTTAAAAATTGATAATGTATGTGAAGCCCTTGCTTTAGTACCTAACCACAATAGGCCTCAATAAGTTGTTATTGTTTCCACTTCTTTTTTTTAAAGATTTGGAAACAGACCCAGAGAGGTAACTTGCCTGACTGTCACACAGCTAAAAACTTCCCAAGGTCATAGAATTGATATCAGGGTCTGTGTCAAGTGAGAGATGATAGTACACAGATTATAATTAGATTAATTTCAGAACCTGTACAATTTTCTGCCTTCTCAATCTGCGTACCGACATCTATCAACAAAATGAAATCTCACGCCTGGGGGATAGGGATACCCAATTTGACAAGAAATAGGAGAACAGCTGTAGCTCTGACATGTTGAGAATGCTCCAAGAGCTAGGAAACACTTCAGGGAAATCTGAGTTGCTGACTAGTTCCCTGAGCTTTCGCCATGGTGCAATAGCACAGCCGGCTCCTCTGCATCGATACAACTGTATGCTAAGGGATGTCTGTTTATTTTGCATACATTTTCTCATTTGAGCCCCACAGCTGAAGAGGTACACTTCTCCCCATTTTACAGAGGATGAAATGGAGGCTCTGAGAAGTTAAAGAACTTGTTCAAGACCACACCTGAGAAATAGCAGAGGCTGGAAAACTGTCCAGGACTGGCTGACTCCACCTTACCTAAATAATAAAGATTATTATAATTTCATAACCATAATAACTGTTATAGATACCAAATAGTAAGTGCTTGCTGCATACACTCTCTATAAGGTATCTCTTTTTAAAATATATATATATATTTATTTTTATTTTTAAAAAGATACTTAGGGAAGTGGCTGTGGCTCAATCAGTAGGGCTCCCGTTTACCATATGGGAGGCCCCGGGTTCGGTTCCCGGGGCCTCCTGGTGAAGGCAAGCCCGCCCGCACGGCGTGGTTGGCTGACCCAGCGAGCACAAGCAGCAAGGGGGGGATAAATGAATGAATAAATAAAATAAAATCTTTAAAAAAAAAAATAGATTACATAAATGTTACATAAAAACATAGGGGATTCCCATATGCCCCACTCCCTCCCCCGCCCACACTTTCCCACATTAGCAACATCCTTCATTAGTGGGGTACATTTGTTACAATGTACCACACTAATGAACACATTTTGGAGCATTGCCACTAAGCATGGATTATAGTTTACATTGTAGTCAAGGTATCTCTTTTCATTCTCACTGGACTCAGAGGAGATAGGCACTATTTTTACCCCAACAAGGAAGAGGGAACAGAAGTTCAAAGAGACAAAATAACTTGTTTCAGTCAGGATCAGACAGCTAGGAAGTGGTTAAGCTAGATTTCAAACTCACATAATCTTACTGCAAGAATTAAGAATAGGTGAAAATGCAGATGGTTTGAACTTGAATACCAGGAAAATGCATCATTCAAAATTATTAAAAAATAAATTTGCTGTGGTACCAATGATTTTATTTAGAACAATGCAACTTTCACCCTTTACCCAAAGCAAGTGCCTGCTATAAATAAAGCTAAGGGCAATTTAGCATTTTACATAATTTTGTTAGAAAATGATATAGAAATAACAGGCCGTGAATATCTTTTGGCTATTTTAGAAATCTTTTTGATATGTAATAGAACATGTATGTTCATATAGAACCAGCACTAAAGTTCAAAAAAGAAAAGAAAAGAAAAGAAAAGAACACTGCTAGAACTCCAGAGGTCCCAGAAAGTCCTTCTGATCACGTACGCCTTCCATATGTACCCATCATTTGTACTTCTCTGTCAAGTGACCATTTGTGTCTTTTGCCCATTTTTTTTTCTTATTTAATTTTTGGAGCTCTCTATTCTAGATATGAGTTCTTTGCTGATTATATGTACTGTAAATATCTTGTATTCTATAACTGTCTTTCACTCTATCATGCCTTTTTTGTGAACTGATATTTAAAATTTTAAGATAGTTGAATTAATCAATCATTTATTCTTATTGCAGTTATATGAATATATATGGGTCTGTTTGTGGGATCTCTATTCCATTACTTTGCATGTCTATTCCAGCACCAATATCACATTGTTTTAATTACTAATGCTTTTAATAAATCTTGATATTTTACAGAGCAAGACCTCTCACTTTGTTCTTCCTCAAGAGTCTTGGCTATTCTTTATCCCAAACATTTCCATTTAACTTTTAGAATCAACTTGCCGAATTCATACACACACACACACACACACACACTCACATACGCACACATACTTTACAGAAACAATCTTTTGGGATATTATTTTATTTTAAGTTTTCATTATTAAATGCCATACAGTAAAATTAAATATTTTGGTCATACACTTATATGAGTTTCGAAAAATTCATAAAGTTGTGTAACCATCATCACAGTCAAGATACAGAACAGTATCCTTCACTCCCCATATGGCTCTAATGCTGCTCCTTTGTAGTTAAATACTCTCCACACCCCTAATCCTTGGCAATCCTTGATCTTTTCCCTATCTCTATAGTTTTGTCCTTTCCGGAATGCTATATAAATGGGTCATATGGCATGTAGTCTTTTGAGTCTGGCTTCCTTCACTCAGCATGATGCCTCTGAAATTTTTCCAAGTGTTGCGTATATCAATAGTTCATTCCATTTTATATCTGAGTAGCCTTCAATTGCATGGACAAACCACAAATTGTTTATCCATTCACCCACTGAAGGGCATTGGGTGGGTAGTTCCAGTTTGTGGAGATTGTGAATAATGTTGCTATAAACATTCATGTTTTGATATGACCATAAGTTTTCATTTCTCTCGGGTAAATACCCACAAGTAGGATTGCTGGATATATGGTAAATGTATATTTAACTTTATAAGAAACTGCCTAACGTTTTCTCCAAAAAAATCTGAGCCATTTTGCATTCCCACAAGTAATGTAGCAAAGTTCCAATTGCTCTGCATCCTCATCACTATTTGGTATTGTCTTTAAAAAAATATTAGCCATCCTAATACATATGTAGTGGTATCTCATTAAGGTTTTATCTTGAATTTGTCTAAAGAGGAATGATGTTGAGCATCTTTTCATGTGTCTATTTGTCACTTGCATATCTTCTTTGGTGAAGGGTCAGTTAAATCTTTTCCCATATTGTATTGGGTTGTTCATTTTCATATTATTGAGTTTTGAGAGTTCTTTATATATTCTGGATACAAGTCTCTTGTCAGATAGATGATTTGCAAATATTTTCCCCCAATCTGTGGTTTGTCTTTGTATTCTCGTATCTGTGACTTCTGAGAAAAAAAATAATTTTAAAGAAGTCCAATTTGCCAATTTTTTTTTGAATCATGTTTTTGCTGTTGTATCTAAGAACTCTTTGCTAACCCAAGTCACAAAGATTCTCCTTTGGAAGTTTTGTGCTTTACATTTAACTCCATCACCCATTTTGAGTTAATTTTGGACAAAGTATTAAATATGGGATTAGATTCTTTTTTGCATACGGATAGCCAATATTTCCAGTAATATTTGTTAAAAAGACAATTCTTTCTCCATTGAATCACCTTTGTACCTTTGTCAGAAATCAGTTGGACATATTTGTGTGGGTCTATTTCTATACTCTCTGTTCTAAATATTGTTTGTATTCTATTTTAATGTCTTTTAGCTTTTTGGTGACATCTCTTTGTATTTCATTATTTTATTGGTTGCATAGAAAAAGCCTAATTATTCACAGTCTACTTAATGTTTTATAACTTCATGTAAATTGGAGAAGCTTTAGAACTATGTAAATCCCATTGCCCTCAAATTTTACTTCTATATACATTGAAAATACCACTAGACAGTGTCATAATGTTTTGCCTTCAACAGCCATATACCTTTAAATAAATTTAAGAGGAGAAGAAGAATCTATTACATGTACCCAAGCATCTCGTTGCTCTTCCTTTATTCCTGAAGTTTGAAGTTTCCTTCTGGAACATTTCTTTTCAGACTAAAGTAGCTCCTTTAGCTCTAAAGCAGATGAATTCTTTTCATTTTCCTTCATTTGAGAATGTTTTTATTTCACTTTCATTCCTGAAAGATATTTTCCCTGGATAAACAATTTGGGATTGTTTAAATATATATTTAAATATATATTTACTTTCAGACCTTTGAGATGTTATTCCACTCATTCTGGCCTTCATAATTTCTTTTTTTAAAATTAATTTATTTAAAGAAACTTCAGATTACATAAATGTTACATAAAAATGTAAAGGATTCCCATATGCCCAATGCCTTCCCCCTTTTCCCCTCTCCCCTATTAATAACATTTTACATGTGGATAGTACATTTGTTACAATTGATGTACAAATAGTGAAGCATTGCTACTAACCATGGCCAGTGGTTTACATTATGATTTACATTTTGGAGTGCACACTTTTATAAATTTTGATGAAATTTTGAATGGCATGTATCCATTACTGTGAGATCATGCAGAACAATTCTAGTACCCTAAAAATGCCCTATGTTCCATCTATTCTATTCCCTTCATATTTCTGATGAGAAATCTTCACTACTTCAAATCAAGTTTGCTCTATCTGTAATGTGTCATTTTTCTCTGACTGCTTTCAAGACTTTTAAAAATCTTTGTCTCTTAGCAGTTTGATTATTATGAGTTTGTGCATGATTTCATTGAGCTTATCTTGCTTCAAATGATTTAAGTTTCTTGAAAATTTATATATTTGCCCCAATTCAGGAAATTTTCAGAAATTATTCCTTCAAATATTTTTCTTCACTAATTTATTTCTTCTCTCCTCATGACACTCCAATGACATGACTGTTACACCATTTGTTATTGTTCCCCCAATTTTTGAGCCTCTGTTTACTGCTTCAAATTTTTCCCTCTCAGTTCTCCAGGTGGGATGATTTCTATTGAAAATAGAGAGAGAAACGCATTTGGAACTCCTTTCACGTTCTTTGGACCACAGGGTCCCCTCTTGCTGTTTTTTTCCTGACAAGAAATATGAAATTCTCTTCAAGTTTTAACTGCTCATGCTTTTGTCACACAAATCCCTTGGGGAATGGCAGAGCAAGAAAAAGGTGGAAAACGAGGAGATTCTCCTTTCATTCTTGACAGTGGCCCCCTCTCTCTATCCTGGGGCCAGAAATACAGGGCTGAGCCTGGGTCTTAGGCCAATCTATACACAGAATTATGGGATCCTTTCTCCAGGTCTGTGTTCCCCTCACACTTCCCATCTCTTGAGCCCCTTTTTTCTGGTCCTCTGGCTAAAAAGACAGGTTTGCTTTCAGATTTTTGGCTGCCTCCTCCCATGGTGTGATTCCATGACTGAAGTCACATTTGGTCAAAACCGGAAGATGAAAGAGGAAAAACAAACCTGAGAAAATCAATTCTGTATCAGTTGCTTCTGTAAGTATCAAATCACTTCCCCAATCTGTATGTTATTATTTGCTTTTCAGAATCCACAGGTAGTTGCTTTTGTATTTTCTGCCGAATTTTTAGTTGTAATCAGTGGGAGAGTTAGGGTGTCAGGAGCTTGCTGAATGATGGCTGGCACTGGAAGTCCTCCCATTGTGATTTTTTAGCATTGTATCAAATCTACAGATCAATTTTGGGAGAAATGACATTTTTAACAATAATGAGTCTTTAAATCCTCCACCATAGCATATCTCTTCATTTATTTATGTCTCCTAAGTCTCTCAAAATAAATTTTGTAATTGCTCCCATGTTTTTGTTAGACTTATTCCTGGGTTCCTGATATTTTTATGTTATTCTACATGGAATTAAAAAAGATTTTAAAATTGTTATTGCTTATAAATAGAAATATAGTTGATTATTTTATATTGTTAATTCATCCAGGAAACCTGCTAAGCTATCTTATTAATTCTAATGGTTTAGCTGTAGATTCTCATAGGTTTTCTATCCACACAATCCTATCAATTGTGATTAATGACACCTATGTTTCTTCTCTTCCAATTCCCTTACATTTTATAACTTTTTCTTGCCGTGCTAGGCTGGCTGGGATGATGTTGAAAAGAAGTAGTGATAGTGGGAATCCTTGTCTCATTCCCAAATTCAAATGGAAAGGTGATGTCTATTATAGGTGTTTTGAAGACTTCTATCATCAGGGTAGGAAAGTTACCTTCTATTCCTGATTTGCTAATAGTTTTTTTTTTTTTTTTTTTTTAAATAGTGACTCCATGTTGAAATGTATCAAATGCTTTTTCTGCATCTACTGACATGATCAGTTTTGTTGTTTTCTAGTCTAACCTATTAATGTGGTGAATTATAATTTTCTATTATGCAGTGTTAAACCAACCTTGCAATCTTGAAATAAATCTGCCTTGAGTACCATGTGTGGCAGGTTGAATTATGTACCCCTGCCCCCCAAAAACACATGTTCTTGGTCTAAGTCTGCATTCCTGTGGGTGTGTGCTGATCGTAAAGGGAACTCTTGAAGATGGTTCAGTTAGGGTGTGGCCCAAATGAATGAGGGTAGGCCTTAATCTTATTACTGGAGTCGTTTATAAGCAGAAGAAATTCAGACAGAGGGAGAGAGCCATAGAGAGGTGCTGGAAGCCAAACATCAGCCGGAACCTGGAAGAGAAAGAACAGGACATCATCATGTAATGGAAAAGCCAAGGAACCCAAGAATTGCTGGTTTGCTGGATGCTACTGACCCTAAAGGAAGCAAACCTTCTAGCCTCTGAAATCATGAGACAATAAATTCCCATTGTTTAAGCCAAGCCATTGTGTGCTATTTGTCATAGCAGCTGGGAAACTAAGACACCATGTGTTATCCTTTCTATTTATTTTTGTATTTGGTTTGCTAATATTTTGTTTAGGACTTTATATCTATGTTCATTAGTAAGTTGGTATGGCAGTTTGATACTGTTTATGAATTCAAAAAATAGATATTGGATTATGTTTAGTAAACTAGTCTGTTCCTCTGGGCATATTAGATTATATTGGATTCAGAGGTTTCACTTTTACTTATTAAATTATGATTAGGGCTTTGATTGGGCTACATCAGTAGGACATTGAGTCCCCGCCCCAGTGGGAGGAGGGAGTTTTGATCCTGGAGCCCAGGAAGTAAACACACAGAGAAGCAGATATTTGGGTAAGGAGAGAAGGCTACATTAGACATGGCAGAGGCCCCAGGAAGAGAGACGAGCTATTAGCCTGATAGTCTACAGCTGGCCTTGTGGAGAGAACAGAGCAGCTGAGCCCAGAGAGAAGCAAGCCCCGGGGAGAGAGGAACCCAGGAAGCCATCTTGCATTAACATGTGGTGGCAGACTTTGGTGAGGGAAGTAACTTACACTTTATAACCTGGTAACTGTAAACTTCTACCCCAAATAAATACCCTTTATAAAAGCCAACAGATTTCTGGTATTTTGCATCAGCACCCCTTTGGCTGACTAATACAGTTGCCTTTTGATTTTCCTTTATAAAACTGTCTTTCCAGGTTTAGGTGTTAAGTTGGTAGGTATTAAGTAGTGTCAAATAAGTTAGTGAATGTACCCTCCTTTTAAATTTTCTGGAAGAGTTGTGTAAGCTTGGAATTTTTTCCCCTCAAATGATTGACAGACCTTGTCAACGATGGCTTCTGGTCCTATCACTGAGCTCTCTTGCTAGCTCGCTCGCTCTCTTGCTCTTGCTCTCACTCTGTGTGTGTTTGTGTACATAAATTATACATTCAGTTTTGTGTGTGTGTGTATACACGTGTGGTGGTTATAGGAGTGTTCTCCTTCTTCTTGAGGCCATTTTGGTAAGTTATATTTTTGGAGGAACTTAAAATATAAGTTCCACTTTTATACATTTTCAAAATTGTTGGAATAAAGTTATTCTCAAACTTATTTTTCATGTAATATTTGTAGTGGGTACCTGTTCATTTCTTATATTTGATAATGTGCTTTATCTATTAATCAGTCTCAGCAGATTACATATATATATTTTAATACTTAAGATTTTTAAAAATGCTTTAGATTACATAAATGTTACATAAAAAAATATAGGGGATTCCCATATGCCCCCCTCCCTACCCTCCCCCTCCCACACTTTCCCACATTAACAACATCCTTCATTAGTGTGGTACATTTGTTACAATTGATGAACACATTTTGGAGCATTGCTACTAGGTGTGGATTAGATTATATATTTTATTCATGTTTTAAAAAACCATCTTTTGGTTTGTTGATCATCTGTATTTTTATGTTTTCTATTTTATTATTTTCTTACCTCTAATCTTTTTTGGGGGTTATTTTGCTCTTCGTAAATTTTAAGCTCATTCATTTTCAGATTACCTTATGTAAAGATGATTTTAAGGCTGTACATTTTTCTCTAAGTACTGATTTAATTGCATCCCATGAGTCTTGGTATGTAGTATTGCTATTATCGTTTAGAAAAGCACTAAAAAAATTCCATTATTATTTATTCTTTGACCTATGGACTATTTATGAGTATCTCTTTTTAAAACATATGGGGATTTCCTAGTTTTTTAAATAATTTCTTTCTTAATTGCTTTGTAGTCAGAGAATGCACTCTTTAAGATTTCAATGCTTTAAAATTTGTTCAGAATTGCTTCATAGCTCATTATATCATATTTTTGTTGGTAAAATATTCTACATTTTCTTGAGGTGAACGTATATCTTGAAGTTGTTTTATGCAGATATCTAAATATTTCCACTAGGTGGTTTTTGTTTATGATGTTGCTAATATGTTTCCACATTCTTACTTGTTGATTATTCTATCAATTACTGAGAGGTGTAAATTGTCCAGCATCATTATAGATCTCTTTTCTTTATAGCTCTGTCAATTTTTGATTTATATATTTTCAGGTAAAGGCATTGTTTTAAACAGTAGCCAGTGAGTTTTTCAGTGGAGATCTCTAATACCTATGAATCTTTTGTACAATTTAGAATATCTCTTCCCTGAAAGGCCTAAATATCATATGGCAAACCAAGCACTTTCACATCTCTGTTGTTATGCATGAATCCAGCTAACTACACTGCATCATTTTTGCTTCTTGGGTAGAATGAATCTTCCTTGTGGCCTTGACTCAAATGCTTGGATTACAGAAATTTTCTGATTCCCACTCATGGGAAATTAACACATCTTTTTGGTTTGAACTGGGGATTTCAGGATAAGGGTGAGCAGAACTGGGAGCTTCAAGGAAAACCAGGATATTTTCCCACACTTAAGGTGAACCAGTCTTTTCCCATCAACCACACACCAAGAGATGCCCAGCCCTCTTAAAGGAAGACAGAGGTTTAGCTTCAGAAAGCATGAGAAACAAGCTAACGACTTGTGGATGAGCAGAAAATGAGGCTGCTTATTTATACAACTAAATAATATAACATTTTTGGGCTGACATGTAAACACAACAAAGGTATTCCCCCAAGCAAACATATGACCCCTGCTCAAAGATTTCCTTATTAACTAGCGATGATTTGTGTCCGTTTGACCAAATTGAAAGGCAAGACTTTTTTCAAAACTAAAATTTAAGTTTGATTAAAATGAGTATGTACCTATTTCCAAAAATGTACAAATCCAAGTAAACATACAGAAAAGTACAAAAATAATTGATACTGTTATATCTACTGTTATATGTTGGTGCAGTTTTTCAGTCTTATCTGTATGTGTGTGTACATGTTTTTTTTTTTTTTTTTTTTTACGAGTTTTGGATACTAATGTATAGGCAGTTTTATATCTTGCTTTTTTCACTTGACTTTTTATATGCATTTTATCATGTCCTTAAATGACTATACCATAATTTAATTACTTTTCTATTATTGAATGCTTATATTGTTTCTAACATTTCACTATTATATACTTAAATGTATATACATATTTACACACACATATATATTATTTGTTTTGTCTCTGATTACTTCCTTAAGAGAGAGCTGTAGAGATGGAATTATTGGGTCAACAAATATACGGATTTTATTATAGCACATTTGATACATGCCGCTGAAATGTCATCCAGGAAGCCTATGGTAGTGATTTGAACTCCCACCAACAGTGTGTGATAGTAACTATTCCTTTGCCCCCTAATTACCATGAATCAGCACTTTCCAGTAGAAATATATAAGCCACATCTGTAATTTAAACTTTTCAAGTAGCCTCTTTTAAAAGTAAAAAGAAACAGGTGAGTTAATTTTAATAATATATTTTGTTTACCCTAGCATATCCAAAATATTATAATTTTAGCATGTAGTCAATATAAAAATTATTGATGAGATATTTAAATTCTTTTCTGCACTAAGTCTTCAAATGGGGGTATTTTACACTTATAGTACATCTCAATTCATACTAGCCACATTTCGAGTGGCTAGCCACTACCATATTGGATAGCACAGACGTAGTGAATTGCATTAAACATTTCTTTGCTAGTCTGATAGGTGAAAAATGTCCTTTCCATGTTGTTTTGAATTGCAGTTCAGATTACTGCAAATCTAAATATTTTTGTGCATGGATCTCAAGACGTATGAGCTATCTCCATATTTGGATTGTAACGCGGGTAGAGACCCTGGCCTGCCCACTAAGCCAATTGTAAGGCCAGCAGTCAAGCCCAGCTAATTTGATATTCCAGAGAAAGCACACGGGAGCCCAGGGACCGTCAGGCCTTTATTACTTACTCACACACAGGACCCAGTGGCGGCAGGCTGGGTGAAGCGCCGTGCCCCCTGCACCCTGCCCCGTGCCACCTAACCGACATGGCCAGCTTTTATAAGGTTCCAAACAGTGGGCCACAAGGGTCATTAGTTAACAATTACAAGACCGCCTGATGATGATCTCAGGTGCTCCTTCATGCTTACATCCAAACCCCCTGTCTGTGAGGGTCAGGTGGCTGGCCAGAGCAACCCAGCCTCATTGCAGGGCCTCGGCTCACAGAAAGGGCGTTCCGTCTTCATTTACCCTACAGGGATGTTAACCCCTTTCCTGTCATACTTGCAGGAAAAAATTCTTCCCTTCTTTTGATATTTTCCCCAATTGTTAGTACGGGATTTAAAATTTTCTATATAATAAAATTTATGTGTTTTTATTGTGATTTCTTTTATTAATTCTATGCTTAGAAAGTCCTTTCCCATTCCAAGACAGTTAAATATATATTCACTTATGCTTTCCTATGGTTTCAGGATTTGTTTTTTTTTTTTTTTTAAGTTTAATCCTTTGATCCACCAGAATTTTATATATTTGGCCATGGCATGGAATGAGGATGAAAAGTTAGTTTTGATTGTTCACAAATAGCTAATTTTCCCAACACCATTTGTAGAATAATCTTTCTTCCTCTTTGATTTGGGATAATCTCTTCACTATATGTTAAAATTATGTGTGTGTTTGGGTCCATTTCTGGCCCTCTGATCTTTTCCTTTGATATTTCTCTGATTTCTGGGCTATTAACTATTTTAATTATTACAGCTTTATAATAAATTTGAATAATTTGCAGGGTAAGTTTCCTTTTTATTTTTTGTGTTGTTTTTCAACTATTTCATACTTGTTCTTGCTTGATATTTCTTCCAGATAAAATTTAGAATAACTTTGGAAAATTCCAAAAAATCCTACTGGTAATTTTTTCCATTGGTATTATAATTAGAAATTTTTTTACACCACATATTATTTTGGGAACAATCTCCATCTTCCTCATAGTCGCTCTCTCCATCCAGATACATGGTTATTGTTTACATTATTCAAACCCCTTTATATTTTTCATCAATGTTTTATAGTTTTCTTCATAAATTTCCTTGCATTTCCTGTTAATTTGCAGGTTACCATACCTTCTAATTGGTTATTTCTATCATCAGGGAAGTCTTAATTTTAGTATACTTATTTTTTAGCTAAACATTATGTGTAACTTACACTATTTGGGGGGCTTTTTTTGTGAAAATAAACTATTATGTTAAGAAAATCACTAGCTCAAAGAGGGACTTATCATTAGCAAAGGATATAAAAAGAGTATGTTATTAGGCTTTAAGTCAAGGATAAATGACTCCCAAATGTATGCTCATTTTCCTCCTCTGTACCCTGTGAGAAAATATTCTGAGTTACAGCACATTTTGCTTTTAAACCTCTTCTTCTAATCAGAAGCTTTCCAGTGTTCCTTTGCCCTGCACCTCTGCCCCCGCTTCCCTGAGCTGCTGAGTTTTAAATCTTTTGGGAACCACAGCTGCCTTTTCATTTCACTAACTGACTTCTCCGTTTATTTGAAGGCTGGTTTTTTCCTGCTACAGCAGTCTTGAGCTCTTCCTGTGCTTTCTCGCCACTTGATTCAGTTTTGACTAGATTCAAAAGGGAGAACATGGCAATGGCCCAAACCACCCGCCCTGTGTTTTTCTGCCTCAGCTAAATGGCCTGATCAAGAGCTGGAAATGTGTGGCTGCTGGTCTGCTTTCAGTCCATAACACCCTTAACCTCAGTCCTCCTTCACGTTGCCTCCCTTCTCTTCTCTGCTCCCCATCACTGTCTCTGCCTGGGCTCCTAAATGGCTCTCTCACCACAAGATGGGTTTACCAAATCCTTCAGCTTCTGTAAAAGCAATTGAGCAAGTCTGCTGCTGAGAAGTGTTTTAAATATTTTTTCTTAAGGATAAAATCTTTTTGAACATAAATGATTTTGAACAGTTAAGCAGCAATTTTCATAGTGACCTCGTTAAATTCTGCCTCTGTGTCAGGCTTTCCTTCAGCTCAGGGTCCCACATGTGACAATTGGTTCAAATCACTGAATAATTTATCTTTGAAAAAGATATTCTATGGCATCTTAGTTCAAAGCATAGTAAATTCAAAGGATCAGTTTTATTAATTGAAAATACTCTGTGTGTATACATAAAGTCATATTACACAATAACTTCTTGATAAGCTTGCATTGATGTTTTGTGAGAAAACATTTAGTAACATATGTCTAGTTCTGTTTTGTGCTTATCATGAATTCCTTACCTAGGTTTAGCACTTTTTAAGCATCTGCTATATTTCCCAAGAATTTACGATATGATAAGAGTTGGTTGGACAGTGGGGAATATATTCTTTTAGAAACTGTGTAATCCTGGAGATTTCTTCATTACCATTGAAAAATACTAATGTTGTCTCTATGTGAATGTATATATATATACAAGCCCATAGGGAATGCTAATTTAAAACTAAAGGTGAACTGACATTTTAACACATTCATAACACAACACTAACACTTCTTTCAGCTTTTTAAATGCCATCTCCATGAATTTACTAAACACTGAAATTGGTATGGCATTGTGCACATTTGATTTAAACAACAGGTCTTGACCTTTCCACCAGTATCAGGTCTCTATATCCCCACTGGGCCCCCAACTGTTTAAAAATTAAACCAGGGACTTGATCACAAGGATTGACATCTCTATGTTTTCTCCATTGGGACTCTAACATCAAATTCCCTCAGGACTCCAGTAAAACTGTATATAGGATAAGTCATTAAAACAACCCAAGAGTGAGAAGCTACCTCTGTTGTAGCAAATAGTCCAGTCTAGAAGTAAATTATAAAGCAGCCTCTATATTTTCCATGCAAAGGAAACACAATTTTTCATTTCATACATCATTTACAACACGATTCAGTGATGCCACAAGATCACTAGACTTTAAAAAGAACAAATGAGACAAAAATATTCCTTTGCCAGTTCTAAATGTTCTATAGGGTGTGCTACAGTGTATAAGGGTAGGAATGTTGGTATACATTTCATTTTATTGTCTTGTATTTAAGGAAAAGATAAGATTAGTAAGAAATAAGGGTGTGCTGGAAACATACCTTTTGTTGCAAAGTCTGCATTATAAAGGTCCTTTATTGGGAGAACTGAAGATGTACCTTAACTCTAAATAAATATGATCTTGTGAGAGAGGGAACCCAGGGCATCCTTTCTATGCCAAACTGAATTAGTAAAAGTGTGACTGATTAATTCAGTTGGTACATTAGAAAGTATTTAATCTGCTTTTCCCTCAAAAGTTAGGAGTATGTGTCAGCAATTTTACCCAGTTCCAATGATTCATTCTATTAACAAAAATTTTGCTTGAAAAAATAACTGGTATTGCCAAGATATTTTGATAAAATTTTATGGATCTTAATTATGCAGTGGTATTACATTTGGGGGCTGTCCCTTTGTTTATCCAGTGCCATTGCAGCTTCCACTCACTTAACAATCTCAATAGTATCTTTTTCATTAGAATGTTTAGTATGTAATACATTCACATGGCAAAAAATAAAAAAATAAAAGCATAAAATAAGGGTCTCCAGAGAAAAATGTTACTCTCTCTCCCCAATCTCCCAGTTCCCTATTTCCAGTCCCTAAAGGAAACACTGTCACTGGTTTCTTGTGAATCTTTGCAGAGATAAGCTATGTTTATAGAAGTATATATGCATGTGTGTTTGTATTTACCACATTAATTTTTATACAAATGGTATACACACACACACACACATACACTTTGCTCTGCACCTTATTTCACTAAACAATATGACCTGAAGATCATTCCATTTCAGTACATACCAAGCTGTCTTTGTAAGTTCTTTTTAGCAGCTATATAATATTTCTCTTTTTGACCTAGTCCCCTACTGATAGACAGATTATTTCAAGATTTTGCTATTACAAACAACATTTAGTGAATGACCTTGTCCAACCTCTTTGTATGTGACTATATCTGTTGGAAGATTTCCTAGAAGTGGAATTGCTTGGTGAAATGGTTTATGGCTTCTTAAATATTGATTAATATTGTCGAATTCCTCTCATATAAACCATACTAATTTGCATTCAGACCAACAATTTATGGTACTGTTTCTATATATATTCATCAATACAGTGCAAATTAAAATTTTTAATCTTTGTTAATCTGGTAAGGGAAAGCAGTATGTAGTAGTTATTATTTTGCATCTCTTTAATAATGAATGAGGCTAAATATTTATTTTTCATATGCTTAAATCTTTTAGTATTTTCTCTTCTGTGAACTGTCTGTTCATATCCTATACCCATTTTTCTATTAAGAAATATCAGTGGTGGTATAAATTCATGATCCTTTGTGCTAAATAGAGACTGTAGAGGATAGCTTGGCTACATACCACTCGAAAGAACCCCTGGCCAAGAGGACTGCCTGATACAGTGACAGTTCCATGAGAAGGAGAACAGGAGTTGAAAGGCAGTGACGTGGGATTGTGTACCAGTGACGTGGGATTGTGTAGGGCACAAGTCCTTTGGGAGAGTTCTCTGAAGAACCTACCAATGTGCCACACAAGAAATGGGTAGCACTTGGATGTCTCCCCATGATAGAGGACATTTGATGGCCAAGAGAAAATTACAAGCAGCACTAGTGAAGTAAACAAATAATTTTGCCCCTTTTCTTTCTCCTCCTGTTCCCATTACTGGAGATACCAAAAGCAAGTTTGAAAGATGTTAAACAAAGAGAGTAAGGTAATAGACCCTGAGCTTTCTGACACTGTAGGTTAGGGACCCTGGGTCCTATCTCAGCTAAGTGAGAAGCAAAGGAGTTTTAAATTGGTTTTAAGATGAAGGTTTTGATTTAGACTGGGCTGGACTTTTAGATACATATAAATTAGGACATTTTCAATAATAACTTAAAGGCCATGTGATCTGCCTGAGATATTGGTTAAGGGAAGGGAAGGCAGATCTGGCAGAGTGAGTTTGAGAGAAAGTGATGGGAGAACACATAAAGCTATTTCCTGCTTTTCCTTGACCAATTCCAGTCTATTTAATAAACTAGTTTATTCCTGGTATAATGAGAAGTAATGATCATGTAATAGAAAGGATGTGACTATATGAATGTGAGTACCCATTCTGTGATCTTGGCCAAATTACTCACTACCCGTCTCTGAGCCTTATCAACAGAAAGCTATACGAAGCATTCCTGCACTAGAAAGAAGGTATGACTGAGGACTTTTAAGGCTCATCCAAAACCCAATATTTTGTGAAATCTCTCCCATTTTCATTATCTAACAACAGACAAAACCACTTTAATTATTTTGTCTACTCATTTCTGAAGTGAATTCAAATGGTGTAGCCATTGGCTTCCCTGAATAGAGTACACATTAAGACGTGTACCTTGAACTTACTATATACCCTTTCTGCTTCTGGCTTAATGGCTGAGATCCTCGTTCCTCCAAATGTGGACCATGGAACAGCAGCAGCAGCTCATGGGAGCTTGTTAGAAATGCAGAATCTTGGGCCCTACCTTAGACCTTCTGAATCTGCATTTTAACAAGATACGTGGGAGATTCTCATGCACATTAAAGTCTGAGAAGCATTGAGCTAGAGGTGAAAAACACACTTTTGTCTTTTAGCCCATCACTGTAGATTTAAAATAGATACTGGTCAGTGGAAAGAAAAGGTGGGAATACTTCCTGGTGATTGTGTTGGAAGAGTATTTTTAAGGTCAATGGTCTTTCTGGTCCATTGGTCACATTTCCTATGTATATCCTGAACCCTAGCCAATTTGAAATCAGATAAAATGATTGTTCTCATTTTTAATAACTACTATTTACCAGGCATTTTCCAAGTGATTTCTAATTTAGGGCACACCACACCAATTCTTTTAGGTAGTTGTTATTACCCCCACTTTATAGAAGAGAAAAACTTAAAGTAAGAAATTAGATAACTTTCCTAGGTTCACACAGCTAAAGTAGTGGAGTCTGGATTTCTACCCAGTTTTGTTTGAATATGTTCTTCAACTGGAAGACTCATGAAAGGATGGTGGGTGTATGAGTAATTTAAGGAAAAAGAGCGAAGGATTAGATTTGGAGAGCTGGAATGGGATCATTTGAATAAATGAAGAAGTTAATTTGGATAATCAATGTTTAGATATGTTAGGCAAATAGATAATAAATACTATGGTTAGTGACCCATTGTACTGGTTGGTTTTTCAACTCTTAAAGACACTACACAATTGCTTATGACAGTATTATGGCTACCGAGTGGGATTTGGTTTTAGAAGCTTTCTGTTGCTTTCCTATGTGAGGTCGGAAAATACTTTTGCTCAAATTTTTCACTTGTAGTTTGGCTGTTTTGATGTCACGTAGGCTTTGTTTTAGACAAGTGAACATGGTGACCAACATTTGCTACCTGCGTTCTCTGAAACAATTTCCCCTGCAAGAAGGGGTTGGGGAGCATGATTTGGACTAAACAATGAAGAATAATTTGAAAGCAGATTTAACATTGAGGTTGCCTGTGGTACTGAGAAGTTCAGAGTGTCACAGAGATCTTCGAAGTCATCTATTGTAACTGTTCATATTATCGATAAGGGCTCTGAAGTGGCAAGGGCTTAGCTAACTCTTCCTGCCTGGGTTGTAGTTGGGTATAAGGCTGTCTTTCTCCCCTCTAGAATGTGAGCAATGTGAGAGTAGGCATTGATTTTTACTCATTTTTTTGAAAAATTATTTTTTGAAGTTTTATTAGACAAGTTGTAGTTTACAAAAAAATGATGCTAAAAATAAGGAGTTCCCATATACTCCCCTATTATTAACACTTTGTATTAGTGTAATTAACAGCACTGAATTATACATTTGAATGTTGTTAAAAGGGGAAATTTTAGAGTTCTGGGAAGATGGTGTCAGAGTAGGTAGGCAAGCCTCAACTCAAAAACAGCAGAGGAAGAGCAGAAACTGTCTGAAGGAGTTGCTTTGGGGATTTGCCAGGAGAGTGCCATGCATCATCCAGGAGGGAACGGGGACAGAGATATGGAGAAGCCAAAATAAAGACCGTGATTACTTGCCCCCCATGGCTGGGAATGGCACCCATACCCCACCTTTGAGGTAAATAGCCTTGGTAAAACCCATGGCTGAGGGTGGCCAACTGACAGGGGAATGGATGACTTCCTGGGAAGAGGGAGGGCATGGTGGAAGGCTGAGTGTGGTTTTTCTTCAGCGAAATTAAACAGCAGGGTCCCACTTTGGAATCCTGGCTCTAACCAACCCAGAAACACCAGTCAGTGGAAGTGGAAAGAGCCACCTCCGTGGGAAGTTTATCAAAGACACCATCTGCTGGCAGGCCAGTAAAGTGAAGGAAGAAAAAGGCTTTTTAGAGTATATCATGTCCCAATCCCCAGGCCACCTTGGATCTTGTTGGTGCCCAATTAGAGGGTACCTGGCCCTGCTTTGATACTTTAAACAGGGAAATTTTAAAGATTTACAATAAGTTGAACCAAAAATCAAAGAAGACATGAAACAAAACCAGTAGATAAGAGAGAGAAATTGACCATCATAGTAAACTTACCAAAATAATCAGATGCCTAGACATCAGAAAAAATTACAAGCCATGATAAAAAACAGGAAGATATGGCTGTGCCAATGAAGCAAATTAAAAATCCTGATGAGACACAGGATTTAAAACAACTAATCAATGATATTCCTGCAAATATCCTAAATCAATTCAAGGAGTTGAAGGAAAATATGGCTAAAGACAAAAAGGACATTAAAAATACACTTGGTAAGCATAAAGAAGAATGTGAATGCTTACAAAAAAAGTAACAGATCATATGGGAATGAAAGACACAATGGATAAGATTAAAAATATTTTGCAGGCATATAACAGCAGATTTGAAATAGCAGAGGAATGAATCAGTAAATTAGATGATAGAGCATCTGAACTTGAAAAGACAGAAGGACAGAGAAAAGAATGGAAAAAATTGAACAGGGTCTCAGGGAATTGAATGACAGTGCAAAATGCACAAACATACACATTATGGTTGTCCCAGGGGAGAATAGAATGGAAAAGGGGCAGAAAGATATTTGAGGAAATGATGGCCCAAAATTTCCCAATCCTTATGAAAGACATAAATATCACTATCTAGAAGGGAATCAACTCCAAACAGAATAATCCAAATAGACCTATTCCAAGACACCTACTACTCAGAATGTCAAGTGCCAGAGAAAAAAATTCTGAAAGCAGCAAGAGAAAAGAAAGTTATAATATACAATCTATGCTCAATAAGACTAACTGCAAATTTCTCATCAGAAACCATGGAGGCAAGAAGGCATTGGTATGATATATGAAAAAAACTGCCAGCCAAGAATGCTTTATCCAGCAAAATTGAACCTTCAAAAATGAGGGTGAGTTTAAAGTCTTCACAGATAAAAAGAAACAGAGAGTTTGTCACCTAGAGACCAGACTTACAAGGAATACTAAAGGGAGTGCTTCAACCTGAAAGGAAAAGACAGGAGAGAGGGAGGGAGGGGGAGAGAGAGAGAGAGAGAGAGAGAGAGAGAGAGAGAGAGAGAGAGAGAGA
>JAKSZT010054138.1:14123796-14162760 GCA_026826555.1 Tolypeutes matacus | reverse complement strand
AGAGAGAGAGAGAGAGAGAGAGAGAGAGAGAGAGAGAGAGAGAGAGACGAGACAGAGAGGCTTGAAGAAGAGTGTAGAAATGAACATTATTAGTAAGAGTAATTAAAAGGATAAAAAGACTGATAATAGTAAGGTATGACAGTGGAAACCCAAAGGATAAAAAGGATGATATAAGTAATGCTTTTACAGTAATAACATTGAATGTTAATGGATTGAACTCCCCAATCAAAAGATACAGGCTGGTGGAATTGATAAAAAAAAATGAGCCATCTATATGCTGTCTACAAGAGACTCACCTTAGATGCAAGGACACAAATAGGCTGAAAGTGAAAAATTGGAAAAATATATCCCATGCAAATATTAACCAAAAAATAGCTGGAGTAGCTACACTAGTATTGGACAAAATAGATTTTAAATGCAAAATTGTTATAAGAGATGAAGAAAGTCATTATATATTAATAAAAGGGGCAATTCACCAAGAAGAAATAACAATAATAAATATTTATGCACCTAACTAAGGTGCCCTAAAATGTATTTATTTAGGGTAGAAGCTTACATTTACCAAGCCTTAAAGAGTCCAACTCAAGGTACCATGAGAGATACTTTCTCACCCACAGTCTGTTGCCACGTGTTGACACAAAATGGTGGGTGATGTCTGTGAGAATTCAGCCTGCCTTCTTCCTCTTAAGGCACTGAGATCCCAGCTTCTCTGATCTCAGCTGTAGCCTGGCATAAAGCTCATCACTCTCCCTAGGGCTCATTTCTTTCTGGGCTCAGCTGCTCTGTTCTCTCCACAAGGTCATCTGTAGACTATCAGGCTCATCTCTCTTCCCCAGGCTGTGTCTATGGAGCACTTTCTCTTCTTGCATTATCTGCTTCTGTGTGTATTTACTTCCATGTGAGAGTCTGTTTTATCAACCCAAGAGGGCTGGGACTCAATGCTGAGTCACACTCTAATGATGTGGTTGGATCAGAGCCCTAATCTTAACATAATTTAATCAAACATCTTAGCTGAATCTAATACAATCAAAGGGTTATCACGCCCAGAGGAAGAGACCAGTTTACAAACATAATCTGTATTTCTATCTGGAATTAATAAATAATATCAAACTGCTACACCTCCCCAAAATGAAAAACCCAGGTGAATTCACAGGTGAATTCTACCAATCATTCAATTAAGATATAATACTAATCTTGCTCAAACCTTTCCAAAAAATTGAACAGGAGGAAATGCTATCAAACTCATTCTATGAAGCCAACCAACATCACCTTAATGCCAAAGCCAGATAAAGATGCTACAAAAGAAGAAAATTACAGACCAATTTCTCTAATGAATATAGATGCAAAAATCTTCAACAAATTACTTGCTAATTGTATCCAAAAGCATTTTAAAAGAATTATACATCACAATCAAGTGAGTTGTATCCCAGGTATGCAAGGATGTTTCAACACAGGAAAATCCATCAGTATAATAAACAACATTAACAAATCAAAGAACAAAAATTACATGGCCATTTCAATTGATGCAGAAAAGGCATCTGACAAAAATACAGCATCATTTCTTGATAAAAACACTCCAAAAGCTAGGAATAGAAGGAAACTTTTTCAACACGATAAAGTGCATATATGAAAAACGCACAGCTAACATTGTACTCAATGGATACAGATTAAAAACTTTCCTGCTGAGGTTAGGAACAAGACAAGGATGCTCACTCTAACCACTGTTACTCAATATTGTGTTAGAAGTTCTAGCTAGAGCAATTAGGCAAGAAAAAGAAATAAAAGGTACTCAAATAGGAAAGGAAGAAACTTTCGCTGTTCACTGATATGATCCTATACTTAGAAAATTCCAAAAAGTCCACAACAAACTACTAGAACTGATAAATGAGTTCAGCAAGGTGGCAGGATAGAAGATTAATATGCAAAACTCAATAGCGTTTCTCTACATTACTAATGAGCAGTCTGAGGAGGCAATCAGGTAAAAATTCCATTTACAATAGGCACTAAAAGAATAAAATATTTAAGAATACACTTAACCAAGGACATAAAGGACATGTATTCAAAAAACTACAAAACATTGCTAAAATGAAACAAAGAGGATCTAAATAAATGGATGGACATTCTGTGTTCATGAATTGGAAGACTAAATATCATTATGATAAATAAATATCAATATCTACCCAAAACTGATTTACAGATTCAATGCAATCCCAATAAAAAATTCCAACAGGCTTTTTTTTTTTAAAGATTTTATTTATTTATTCATTTATCCCCCCCTTGCTGCTTGTGCTCACTGGGTCAGCTAACCACGCTGCGCGGGCGGGCCTGCCTTCACCAGGAGGCCCCGGGAACCGAACCTGGGGCCTCCCATATGGTAAACGGGAGCCCTACTGATTGAGCCACAGCCGCTTCCCAGGCTTTTTTTGCAGAAATGCAAAAGCCAATTATCAAATTTGCTTGGAGTGTAAGGGCCCCGAATAGTAAAAAATATCTTAAAAATGAAGAACGAAGTTGGAGGACTCTCAATTCCTGACTGTAAAGCATATTTAAATCTTACTTTTGCTACAGTGGTAAAAACAGCATTGAGCTGGTATAAAGATATACATATCGACCAATGGAATCGAATTGAGTGTTCAGAAACAGACTCTCACATCTATGGTCCAGTGATTTCTGACAAGGCTGACAAACCCACCCAGCTGGGTCAAAACAGTCTATTCAACAAATGGTGCTGGGAGAACTGGATATCCATATCCTAAAGAAAGAAAGAGAACCTCTATCTCACATGTTATACAAAAATTAACTCAAAATGGATCAAAGACCTAAATATAAAACCTAGAACCATAAAACTCCTAGAAGGGAAATATCTTCAAGACCTGATGTAAGTGGTGGTTTCTTAAAGCTTACACCCAAAGCATGAGCAAGGAAAGGAAAAATAGATAAATGGGACCTTCTCAGAATTAAATACTTTTGTGCTTCAAATGGCTTTTCAAGATGGTGAAAAGGCAGCCTACTCAATGGGAGAAAATATTTGGAACCAAATATCCGATAAGGATTTGATTTCCATTTTATATAAAAATATCATACAAATCAACTGATAAAAAGACAAGCAACCTAATTTAAAAATGGGTAAAAAGATTTGAATAGAGATTTTTCCAAAGAGAAAATACAAATGGCCAGAAAGCACATTAAAAGATGTTCAACATCGCTAGCTGTTAGGGAAATGCTAGATCAAAATTACAATAAGATATCATTTTACACCTTATAGAATGGCCATTTGTAAAAAAACCCAGAACACTACAAGTGCTGGAGAAGATGTGGAGAAATAGGAACACTCCTTCACTCTTGGTGGGAATGTAGAATCGTGCAATCTCTGTGGAAGACAGTTTGCTGATTCCTCAGGAAGCTAAATATAGAACTGCCATATAATCTGGCCATCCCACTTTAGGAATATATTCAGAAAAACTGAAAGCATGTCCTCAAAGGGACATTTTCACATGGATGTTCATGGTGGCATTATTTATAATTGCTAAAAATGGAAATAACCCAAGTGTCTATCAATCAATGAATGAATAAACACAATGTGGTATATGCACACAGTGGAATACTATTCAGTTGTAAGAAGAAATGAAGTCTGGGTGCATATGAAAACATGAATGAACCTTGAAGACATTGTGTTGAGTGAAATAAGCCAGACACAAAAGGACAAATATTGTAGTGTCTCACTAATATGAATTAAGAATAAATGAGCCAATTAATGAGTTAAAGTGTAGTGTATAGGTTACTAAGAGAAAGAATAAGGGTTGATAAGGGGTAGCTGATGCTTAATGTATGAAGAATTTTTTAGTAAGGTTGATTGTAAATGTTTAGAAATGGATAGAATTGATTATAACACATTATAGTGAGTATAACTAACACATTTATAAATGTGATTGTTGCTGAAAGGAGTAGTCTAGGGATGTAAATGTTAATTGAAAGAAAGAGGTTAACCTAGGGACTGTATAACATAGTGAAGGTGGAGGTGGATGAGGATAGTTGTTAATAATAAAAATACAAGAATGTTCTTCTATGAACTTGAACAAATGTATGTCAATAATACAAGGTGGTAAGTATATAGTTATGTATGGGGAAAATACAATTAATATAACTTATGACTATAGTGAATAGAAATATTGTAATGCTTTTGCATCAGTGGCAAAGAAGGTACTATAGCAATGCTAAGGGTCAACAATAGGCGATATAAGGGGATATGGGATTTTCCTTTTGGAGTAATGAAAACATTCTGAAATGGACTTCGCTGATGACAGCACAACCCTGTGATGAAACTGAGAGAGCCACTGAGTGTGCACTTTGGATGGATTGTACAAAGCATGGGGCCGTACAATACAGTGAACCCCATGGTGGATGATCGATTGTGGTAAACAGTACAAATATGAGAATGTTCTTTCATGAACTATGGCAAATATACAGTACTGGTACATGGTGTTAATAATTGATTGGTTTATGGGAAAATTACACCAAAAAGGAACCTATAGACTGTAGTTAGCAGACATATTTTGATGATGTTCTTTCATCATTTGCATCCACAGTAATGCAAAATGTTGGTTGTGGTGTGAGATATGGGAGTCCTGTATGTAATGCATGATTGTTTTGTAAACTCACTTCTCTAATTAAAAAAGGGGGGGAAATGTTAGCTTGTATATAGGATAAAAATAGAAACAAACATAGGACTGTCAAACACAGATAATGAATCCCCATGTAAACCATTGACTATAGTTACTAGTACAATTATAGTAATATTCTTTCATCGAAGTGTAACAAAAATTCTACTTACCTTTACACCACCAATGACCCTTGTGCAGGGACCTTCATTCAATAGGAACTCAATATTTTTTGAATGAATATTCTTAAATAAATACTAAGTGGAGATGAATTTTACAGGTCACTAAAATCAGATATTGAAATAGCATAACTATTTTTATATAATTCAATTCAGTCTCCACTTTGAACTCCTTTCACCTACAAAGGAGAAAACTTAATCTTGCCAATACAAGGTCAAATCAGTAACTTCAGTTTTTCTCAGCTGATTTGGAATAAACAGTGAATTTAGGGTCCATTGCCCATCTTGTCTCCAGGATGAAACTTAGTTCCTATGTGCTCATGGTGTATTGCCCATTTGTCTTGCATCCATTCAGATCCTCTTCTTCCCTTAACCACCACTGAGAACTTTGCAGGTACAACCTGATATCATCTCTCATCTTATTGATGCTGAAGTGGGAGGTGTCTCAGAAATTACTCAGTGCCTATACATGTACAGCATAGAAAAAGGAGGAACTTATGTCCCCTGGAGCAAAACATTGACCCATGGTGCATGGAGGTTTGTGGATAACTGCTTCTCCCCTTCTTCTTCAGGAAGATTCTTTTCATATGACTGCTCAGACATTGCCATGGGATCAAGCAGCAAGTTGTCCTTTGTGGTGGCCAAGTCAATAACACATTCTTGTTTTGGCTCTTCCATCTTCCTTGCTTCCCTCCTCTGTACCTCATCTGTGATCCCTGAGATCACAATTCCCAGAAAATTACTGACATCTAAGCCTTTATGCCAGGCTTTGTTTTCTAGGGAATGTGGGGAACACATAGCACATGGCCTGGGTGGGGATGGCCATGCTCTTGTGCTCTGAAATGTACTTATTTTTGTGTTGTTTTGGTTTTCATAACTCCTCCATGCTGATACCTGCTGAGACATTTACATTCCCATCTAGTCCCATCCTTGGAGTTCTTGTTGTATCTGCTGAGAGCAGCCTTACATCCAGATTCTGAGGCCTCTCCAGATCCATGATACTGTGGCCCATAGGGGAGATACCAAGCTACTTCCCATATGCTGTTGGGATTTTTGGGGGATTCTGTGGGACCCATCTGCCTAGGTGACCCATGAATCCATCATTCCTTTACTTTGCCATGCCATGGTGGCTTCAAGATATCTCTGTGAGGCTTTTTGCCTTCCAGAGCAACCAATAGAAGAAATGGGACACAATGTTGATAATCTTGATTTCAGATTTATTTGGGAGTGCTATAATCTCCTGTTCCTGTACTGGTTTAAGAGAATTTACCAGAGCCTAACTACCTAGCTTTTGTTATTGGATGTGTTCCCCTACTCTATGCCCACCTCTTGAGGCACATGAAATTTTAAACTAGTCTGGGTGGGATGAGTGAACTTAGTTCTGAGAGATGGGTATTATTATTTTCCTATGGTTTAGAAGGCCTTATCTTCTGAGGCTCAAAACACACAGACTCTTGCAACATGAACAAAGTATTTTCTCTAAAGTCAATTGTGTTTGTTGTTTTTTAACTTTATTTTTAAAGAAGTTTTATATTGCAGAAAAGTTACATTGAAAATATAGGGGATTCCCATACACTGCACCCCCCTTCACGTTTTTGGCTATTAATAACATCTTACATGAGTGTGATACATTTGTTACAATTGATGAACAAATATTGAAGCATTGCTACTAACCATAGTCTATAGTTTACATTATGGTTTACACTTTGCACTGTATAATTTTATAGGTTTTGACAAAATGTATAATGGTCTGTATCTGTCATTGCAGTGTCACGCAGAACAATTCCAACTCCCTAAAAATGTCCTATGTTCCACCTATTCTTCTCTCCCCCTCCCTTCAGAACATCTGGTAGCCACTATCTTTATATCAATGTTATAAGTTCTTCCGTTACTACAATAATAATAAGTCTACTTTGGTTCATGGTTGCATCCCCCCCTTATATTTGTTCATTCCTCAGTCTTGAGGATTTGGGGATAGAGATACCTGCTCTGCTTCAGAATGAGAGGGGGCTTAGATCTCATGGGGCAGATGGAAGAAACTGTTTTGCTTGCAGTTGTAGATACTCTGTTTTTTGGGATGGGTGTTGTCCATCATCATCATTTGTTAGTTGTCCCAGGTGAGTCTGATGAACTGGAGAGTAGGTGTTAACTGCAACTCTGCTGAGATTCAAAGCTCAACCAGCATATGAAAAAACAAAAGATTTAAGTTTCTGGGACATATATTTAATGGGTATAATGCTAATTATAGGTTCAAATAAAAGAGGCAGAAGAACCATGTGTAGGGAAATTGTAAATGAGCCTGACTGTTACAGTGGGGAAATAGGTTATCATGTATTCCAATATAAAACCCACTGAGGGGGTGCTCATTTCATAGGGTTGTGTGCCTTGCCTATAGTGTCAGATATCTCTAGAGCCCTTGGGAGCACCCCTGTTTGTGGCTGTTTACTCTGGCACTTGGTGAGATCTGCCTGAGGTGTGCTTAAGCATAACCTCGAGAATGACCTCCTGACTCACTTTGAAATCTCTTAGCCATAAAAACTCTTTTGTATTTAATCGCCCCCCCCCCCGCTTTGGTCAAGGTCTTTTTCCAAATGCATTGCTGGTAGGTCCTTGTTAATAATCCCTCGGTGCCAAGGAGGCTTATCCCTGGGAGTCATGTACCACACTGGGAGGATGGTAGTGAGTTTATTTGCTGAGTTTGACTTAGAGAGAGGCCACATTTGAATAACAAGGAAGTTTTTAGGAGGTAACTCTTAGGCAATAGCTATTATTAGGGTAAGTTTCAATTTTACAAGAATAAGGTTCATAAGTACAAGAATTAATATCGAGGGCTTGACGTATTGGTCTGTTTTCTTTAATTAGGCATTGCCTATGTACTCTCAAGATTCTTGCCACTCTAGTAGAGGATGTAGCAGGACTCCCTAGGATGGGAATTTAATATTTTGTTGGTTATTGTGTGGGTCTCCACCCCCTGAGATAACACCCTATGACCACAAGAACACATTCATATTCCATAGAGGCATGCCCAAGTTGCACCCTTCCCCACACATCCCCCTACTTTGCACCAGTGATCCTCCCCTGCCATAGTTGCCAAAAGAACACCCCAATAATTGTATTTTCAACCACCAGTCCTCCACCTCCCCAGAGTTCACCTGTTCCTTCCCCTAGCTCTCCCCCTATTTCTATGGATTGCCCAAACCACACTGCCAAACTCCCCCCATCCACCTTATCATAGATTCTATCCAGAATGAGTATTAGCTCACCACTTTCTACTCACTTTCTATATCCTGGTAACCTATCTTCCAGATTATCCATTCATCCGTTGATGGACACTTAGGTTGCTTCCAACTTTTGGCAATTGAGAATAATGCTACAATGAACATTGGCATGCATATATCTGTTCGCATACCTGCTTTCAATTCTTCTGGGTATATTCCTACTAGTGGGATTGCCAGATCATATGGCAGTTCTATAGTTAGTTTCCTGAAGATCCTACAACCATCCTCCACAGTGGCTGCACCATTTTACATTCCCACCAGCAGTGGATGAGTGTTCCTATTCCTCTGCATCTTCTCCAACACTTGTAGTCCTCTGTTTTTGTTTTTTTCAATAGCCAACCTAATAGGTGTAAAATGATGTCTCATTGTAGTTTTGATTTGCATTTTCCTAATAGCTAGTGATGTTGAGCACATTTTCATGTGCTTTTTTGCTATTTGTATTTCCTCTTTGGAAAAGTGCCTATTCAAATCCATTGCACAAATTTAAATGGGTTGTTTTTTTTTTTTTTTTGAGATGTAGGATTTCTTTATATATGCTGGATATTACGCCCTTATCAGATAGGTAGTTCTTAAATATTTTATCCTATTGAGTAGGCTGCCTTTTCACTTTCTTGACAAACTCCTTTGAAGAAGAAAAGTTTTTTTTTTAAATTTTGAAGAGGTCCCATTTATCTATTTTTTCTTTCATTGCTCCTTGTGTGGGTATAAAGTTTATGACACCATTTCCTACTACCAGATCTTGTAGATGCTTCCCTACATTATCTTTTAGGACCTTTATGGTCTTGACACTTATATTTAGGTCTTTGATCCATCATGAGTTAAGTTTTGTATAGGGCATAAAATGGTGATCTTATTTCATTCTTTTGGATATGGATATCCAGTTCCCCAAGCCCTATTTGTTGAAGAGACTATTCTGTCCTAGTTATGTGGGCTCAGTGGCCTTGTTGAATATCAGTTGTCCAAATATGCTCAGGTTATATCTGAACTCACAATTCAGTTCCATTGGTCAGTATGTCTACCTTTGTGCCAAAACCATGCAGTTTCGACCACTGTAGTTTTGCAATATGTTTTAAAGTCAGATAGCATTATTCCCCCAATTTCATTTTTCCTTTTCAAGATGTTTTTGGCTATTCAGTGCCCCTTACCCTTCCAAATAAATTTGATAATTGGCTTTTCCTGTTCAGTAAAAAAATGCTATTGGAACTTTTACTGGGATTGCATTGAATCTATAAATCAATTAGCGTAGGACAGACATTTTAATGATATATAGTCTTCCATAAACATGGAATATTCTTCAAATTTTTAGGTCTTATTTGATTAACTTTAGCAATGTTGTGTCTTTACATCCTTAGTTAAATTTACTCCTCGATATTTGATTCTTTTAGTTGCTGTTGTAAATGGAATTTTTTTCTGATTTCCTTCTCAGATTGCTCATTATTAGTGTACAGAAATGCTACTGATTTTTGTGTGTTGATCTTATATCCCGCCTCTTTACTGAACTCATTTATCAGCTCTAGAAGCTTTGTTGTAGATTTTTCAGGACTTTGTACATATAGGATCATTTTATCTGCAAATAGTGAAAGTTTCACTTCTTCCTTTCCAATTTGATTGCCTTTTATTTCTTTCTCTTGCCTAGGTGCTTGAGCAAGTAGTTCTAACAAAATATTAAATAAGAGTGGTGACAGTGGACATCCTTGTCTTGTTCCAAATCTTAGAGAGAAAGTCTTTACCTCTCATCATTGATTATGATGTTAGCTGTGGGTTTTTCATATATGCCCTTTATTGTGTTGAGGTAGTTTCTTTCTAAACCTATCTTTTGAAGTGTTTTTATTAAAAAAAAATGATGTTGTATTTTATCGAATGCCTTTTCTGCATCGATTGAAATGATCATGTGATATTTTTCCTTTGATCTGTTGATTTTCTTATGCTGAAACATCCTTGCATACCTGGGATAAAACCCAAATGATTATGGTGTATAATTCAATTGATGTGTTGTTGGATTCCATTAGCAAGTATTTTGTTAAGGATTTTTGCCTCTAATTTAATTTGAGACAGTAGTGTGTGGTATTCTTTTCTTGTAGTGTATTTATGTGGCTTTGGTATTAAGGTGATTTTGGCATCATAGAATGAGTTGGGTAATGTTCCCTCCTCTTCAATTTTTTTGGAAGAGTTTGAGCAGGATTGGTATTAGTTCTTTCCAGAATGATTGGTAAAATTCACCCATGTAGCCATCTGCTCTTGGTCTTTTCTTGGTTGAGAGGTTTTTGATGACTAATTCAATCTCACTACTTGTGATTTGTCTGTTCAGTTCTTCTATTTCTTCTTTAATCAATAAAGGTTGATTGTGTGTTTCTGGAATTTTGTCCATTTCTTTGAATTTGTCCTTGTTGGCATAAAATTTTTCAAAATATTCTCTTATGATACTCTTTATTTCTGAGGGGTCAGTGGTTATATAACCTCTCTCATTTCTGGTATTATTTACTTGCATCTTCTCTCTTTTTTCTTTGCTAGTCTAGCTAAGGCTTTGTCAATTTTATTAATCTTCTCAAAAAACCAGCTTTTCATTTTGTTAATTCTTTCTAGTGTTTTTTATTTCTCAATTTCATTTAATTCTACTCTAATCTTTGTTATTTCCTTCCTTCTGCTTACTTTGGGATTAATTTGTTGTTTTTTTACCTAGTTCCCCCAGGTGTGCTGTTAAGTCTTTGATTTTAGCTCTTTCTTCTTTTTAAATGTAGGCAAGTATGGCTATAAATTTCTTGCTCAGCACTGATTTAGCTGCATCTCATAAACTTTGATACATTGTATTCTCATTTTCATTCACTTCAAGTAGTTCCTGATTTCTCTAGCAATTTCTTCTTGACCCATTGATTTTTTAAGATTGTGCTGTTTAACTTCCATATAATCGTGCCTATCCCAGTCTCTGTCCTCTACTGATTTCTAGCTTCATTCTGTTGTAATGGGAGAAAGTGCTTTGTATAGTTTCAATCTTTCTAAATTCATTGAGACTTGTTGTATGACCTAACATTGTTCTATCTTGGAGAATGATCCATAAACAGTTGAGAAGAATGTATATCCTGCAGCTTTTGGGTGTAATGTTCTGTATAAGTCCATTAGGTTTAGTTCCTCTAATATATTATTCAAGGTCTTTGTTTCTTTATTGAGCCTCTGTCAAGATATTCTGTCTAATGGTGATAATGGTGTATTAAAGCCCCCCACTATGATTGTAGAGGTATCTGTTTCTTCCCTTAGTTTTTCCAATATTTGCCTCAAGTATTTGGGGCTCCCTGGTTAGGTACATAAATATTTATGATTGTTCTTTCTTCTGGTTGTGTACCCCTTTTATTGATATATGGTGTCCCTTTTTTCTTTTACAATAGTTTTGCATTTTAAAGTCTATCTTGTCTGATATTAGTATAGGTACTCCTGCCCTTTTTTTGTTATTGTTTGCATGTAAAATCATTTTCCCACCTTTCACTTGCAACTTGTTTGTGTCCCTGGGTCTAAGGTGAGTTTCTTGGAGACAGCATATAGATGGGTCATATTTCCTAATCCATTCTGCCAATCTGCGCCTTTTGTTTGGAGAGTTTAATCCATTAACATTCAATGTTATTACTGTAAAGGCAGTACTTACTTTAGCCAATCTTTTAAAGCTTATATATGCCATATTTTATTTTTATCCTTTTAATTAGTTTTACCAGTAATCTTCCTTTCAGTACTCTGTTCCAACCCTCTTTCTACTGTTTTTTTCCTTTTAACCTGCAGAACTCCTTTTAGTATTTCTTGAAGGGCAGGACTTTTTATTGATAAATTCTCTCAATTTTTGTTTATCTGTGAGTATTTTGAACTCTTCCTCATTTTTGAATCACAGTTTTGCTGGATACAGAAATTTTTGGCTAGCAGTTTCTTTCTTTCAGCACCTTAATTATGTCATACCACTGCCTTCTTGCCTTCATGGTTTCAGATGTAAAATCAGCACTTAATCTTATCAAGCTTCCTTTATATATGATCGATTTCTTTTCTCTTGCTGCTTTTAGGATTGTCTTTTTGTTTTGAGTGTTTGACAATCTGATAAGTATGTGTCTCATGGTAGATCTGCTAGGATTTATTGTGCTTGGAGTATGCTGTGCTTCCTGGACATGTACATCCATGTCTCTCATAAGAGTTAGGAAATATTCAGCCATTGTTTCACCAAACACTCCTACTGCCCCCTTTCCCTTCTCTTCTCCCTCTGGGATACTCACAGTGTGTATGTTTGTGCATTTCATGTTGTCATTCAATTCCCTGAGTCCCTGCTGAATTTTTTCTATTTTTTCATTTATCTGTTCTACTATCTGTGCAATTTTGGATGTTCTATATTCTACATCACTAATTCTTTCCTCTGCCTGTTCAAATCTTCTGTTATGTGCCTCTAGTGTATCTTTAATTTCTTGCATTGTGTCTTTCATCACCGTAAGATCTGTTATCTTTTTATGTATGCTTACACTTTCTTCTGTATATTCCCCTAGAGTCTTCTTGATATTCTTTATTTCTTCCTTCATTTCATTGAATTGATTAAGGATATTTGTTTAAAAATCTTTGATTAGCTGTTCCATGTTGTGCATCTCTTCCTGCTTTTTAGTTTGTTCATTAGACTGGGCCATAACTTCTTGTTTTTCAGTATGGCTTGCAATTTTTTACTGATATCTAGGCATCTGTTTATCATGATAGTATTATTCAGTTAGTTTCTCTTTCTAGTCTATGTTTTTATTTTTGTTTGGTTTTGTGTCAGGAGTCCTCTTTATCACTTGGTTCCACTTATTCTATATCGTTGTAGTTTCCCGTGTCCAAAGGAATAAAATACTAGATACACAAAAAAGGAAAGAAAAAGAGAAAAATGCAAAAGAAAAGAAAGATTGAAAAAAGAAGGAAGGGGAATGGATGTGGCTCAGGCAGTTGGGTGCCTGCCTCCCACATGGGAGGTCCCAGGTTTGGTTCCTGGTGCCTCCTAGAAAGGACAGACAGGTGACAAGCAGATGGTGAGCAGATGTCAAGCGAGGGTAGCGAGTGGACAGCAAGCAAAAAGAACAAGCAGACAATGAGAAAAATCAATGAGCAGACAAAGAGCAAAAAAATGAGCAGACAACAAGCAGACAGTGGGTGGGAACAGATGAGTGGGGAGTGGATGTGGCTCAGGCAGTTGGGTGCCTGCCTCCCATTTGGGAGGTCCCAGGTTTGGCTCCTGTTGCCTCCTAAAGAAAAAAACAATGAGCAGATAGTGAGCAGATGGTGAGCAGGGAGCAGTGAGCAGACAATGAGCAAAAACAATAAGCAAAAATGGTAAGCGGACAGACAAGGGAGCCATCTCAGCAGGGAAAGGGGGGGAAGAAGGAAGGAAAAAGAACAAAAGAGAGACAATAAAAATAAATAATGAGAGGGGAAAATAGCAAATGGGAATAAAAATTTTAAAAGGTGTAAAAAAGGAACAAGAAAAAATAAAATAAAGTAAAATGAAAGGCCAGATAAATGAGAAGAGAAGAATGAAAGACCAAATAGGAAAAGGCAGGATGTAAGAAAAGAAGAGGGAAAAATGAAAGATAAAGAAGAAAGAAAAAAATAAAAAGAGGAAAGAAGGAGAAAAAAGGAAAAATAGGTTAAATTAATAATAAATAAAAGATAAAAAGGGGGAAAAAGAAAAAGAAAATAAAGGGGAAAAATATAAGACGAGAAATGGGAAGAGAAGAAAGAAAAGTATTAAAACAGGAGAAGGAAGAATAAAAATAAGGAAGAGGAGAAGAAGGAACAAACAAGAAAAACAAAAGGAAACAAAAATCTACATCTCCCTTTCAGATTCTCAGACTGTTTTGGCCAATCGATCACCTACAATACATACATACATACACACATCCATACTTACTTACATACAGTAAAAGCATGAAAAAAACAACCAGGCCTCCCTCTCAGGCCACCAGTGACTCACGAGTCTACTCCTCTCCAGCTGAATGTACCTCCCAATCAGTCCCCACACCCAGCCTCCCGGCTAGTACCCGGATAAAGAAAAACAATAATAAATAAATAAATAAATAAATAAATAAATAAATAAATAAATAAAATAGGGGGAAAAACCCCTCCAGCTATGTTCCCTCAGCTCTTCTCACATCTCGGCCACCTCTCCCCTCCCTAAGCAGGCTGGGCACAGGCCTGCCTGTGGGATTGCTCCTCAGCATCTCCCTTCTCCCCCAGAACTGGCTGCATAGCTCCCCCTTTCCCAGGGCAGGCAGGGCAGTTTTCCTCTCCTATCGTCCCTAGGACACCCAGCTTACCTTAGGCCTGGCAAGCTTGCCTACCTTCCCACAGTTTCTAGAGGAGGAGTGCAGCCTGCCGTTTCCTGCTCCAACATCTCGGATCTCTCTGTGTTTGTCTTGAATTCAGAAATTCGACCGAGGAAATTCAGAAACTGGGCATTGATCAATTCTTTCCTTTTGTACTTCTGTTCTAACAAACTCCATCCTGGGGCAAACGTATGCAATACTCTTGCTACCTGGACTGGAAAATGCATTGGAGAAGTAGAAAGTGGCAGTTCTGTTCATCATAGTTTAATATTTCATAATATTGTCTCACCACAAATGAAAGGCTGAACACAGCTGAAATTTAGGTTAGTCTTGCACAAAGTTTTTCTTTGGTATAACCATCACTTCCTTGCTCTGTAACCTCCTTTTCTCTCTCTGCAACTCCCTCCCTCATACCAAGACCTCCATTTCTATCCTCATTAATCTGCTCTAGGTAGTAACTAAGGTAAATTTGATAGCATCCCTGAAAGCATGATATCCTTTCTTTTTTTTTTAAAGTCGGGACATTGACTTGCAGTTCTGCTGAACTGGCCTCAGACATGACCTACCAGTTCAATTTTTATTGTGAGTTACCCACTGGGAAAGGGGGCAAATAATTAATTAACCTGACCCTGCTGTGTGCCTGGTTAGAGCATGGCCTTTAGTATATTCAAAGATCTTCCTCCTCTTTCTTCCTGTTCATTATTTCTTTATTTTTAAGATTGAGATATGTCTTAGTTTGCCCGGGCTGCTATGACAAGTTCCACATACTGGTTGGCTTAACAACAGGAAGTTATTGTCTCAGTGTTTTGGAGGCTAGAGGTCCAAAATCAAGGTGTCAGCAAGGCCTTGCTTTCTCCCATTATGGTGTTGACTTGCCACAATCCTTGGGGTTCCTTGACTTGCATCTCTGCCTCTTATCACATGGCGATGTCCTTGGTCTCCTCCTGTGTATTTCTCTGATTTCTAGCTTCTCTATGTAAGACCTCCAGTAATTATGATTAAAGCCCACCCTGATCAGTATGGCCACACCTAAAAAGGATGTTTGAAGGTCCTATTCACAATTGAGTCCACACCTTAACTGATAATACATCTTCGAAGAGTCCTATTTACAAATGGGGTCACACCTGCAGGAATGCAAATTAAGATTAAGAACATATTTTTCTTGGAGTACAAGACACAATTCACATACCATAAAATTCATCTTTGACAGTATACATTTCAGTGGTATTTACTATGTTCACAGAATTGTGCAACTATCACCAGGATCTAATTGCATAATATTTTCACCATCCCAGAAACAACCCTGTACCCATCAGCAGTCATTCCCTATTATTTCCCACCTCCCAGAACCTGGCAACCAATAATCTACTCTCTGTCTACATAGATATCCCTATTCTGCATATTTCATAATAGTGGAATTATATAATATGTGGCCTTTTGTATCTAACTTGTTTCACTTAGCATAATGTTTGCAAAATTTGTCCATATTGCAGTATGCATTTATCAGTACTTCATTCTTTTTATGGATGAATAATATTCCATTATATGGATATACCACATTGTGTTTATCCATTCATCAGTTGAGGTATATTTGGGTTGTTTCCACATTTTGGCTACTATAAATAATGCAGCTATGAACATTTATGTACAAGTTTGTGCATGAACATATGCCTTCATATCTCTTAGGTAAGGAGGAGAATTACTGGGTCATATGGTAACTGTATATTTAAAATTTTAGGAACTTTTTTCCAAAGAGGCTACAGAATTTTACATCCCCACTAGCAAAGTATGAGGGTTCCAATTTCTCCAATTTGTTATTTTCTGTCTTTTAATTACAACCATACTACCAGGTGTGAAGGGCTATCTCAAGTTTATTTTGATTTGAATTTCCTTGATCACTAATGATGCTGGGCATCTTTTCATGGGCTTCTTGATCATGTGTATATCTTCTTTGGAGAAATGTCTATTAAAATTCTTTTCCCATTTAAAATTGGGTTAATTGTTTTTTTATTGTTGAGTTGTAAGAGTTATTTATATATTCTGGACCCCAAATCCTTGTCAAATACATAATTTGCAAATATTTTCTCCCATTTTGTGGGTTGTCTCTTTACTTTCTTTATGATGTCCTTTGGAGCACAAAAGTTTATTAATTTTGATGAAGTCGAATTTACCTATTTTTATTTGGATTCTTGTGCTTTTGATATAATATCTAAGAAACCATTGCCTAAGGCAAGGTCATGAATATTTATTCTTAAATTTTCTCCTAAGTGTTTTATAGTTTTAACTTGTACATTTAGGTCTTTAATCAATTTTGAGTTAATGGTTGAATATGGTGTGAGTCAATGGTTCAACTGCATTCTTTTGTGTGTGGAGATACAGTGAAATGGTACAATGTGTTGAAAAGACTATTCTTTCCTTATTGCACTGTTTTGGCATCCTTGTAAAAAATCAATTCATCATAAATGTATGGGTTTACTTTTGGTCTTTCTTTTAATTATATTCTGTTGGTCTATATGACTGTCCAAATGCCAATACCACACAATCTGGATTACTGTAGCTTTGTGGTTAAGTATTGAAATTGGGAATTGTGTATCCTACAATTTTTTTTCTTTTTTTCAACATTGTTTTGGATGTTCTAGGGCTTTTGCATTTCCATAAGAATTTTAAGTTCAGCTTTTAATTCTTCAAAGACAGCAGATGAGATTTTGAAAGGGATTGTGTTGAATCTGTAGATTTATTTGGTATTGCAATCCTAACAATAGTAATTCTTCAATCTGTGAACACAGGATGTCTTTCCATTTCTTCAATGTCCTTCAGCAATGTTTTGCAGTTTTGGTGTACAAGTCTTGCACTATTTTGGTTAAATTTATTCTGAGGTATTTTATTCATTTTGATGTTATTGTGAATAGAACTGTTTCTTTTATTACATTTTATAATTGTTCACTGCTAGTCTATTAGACATGCAATTGATTTTTAAAAACATTTTGGTGTTTCTAATTATAGTTTTTTCCTATGCAGATTTAAAAATAATTTTTAGTGTACGAATTATGTACTTGATATAATATTAATTTCTCTTTGAACATATTTTTATTATTATTATTTGCTTATTTATTTATTCCCTCCCCTTGCTGCTTGTGCTCACTGTCTGCTCTCTGTGTCCATTCACTGCACGTTTCCTTTGTGTCTGCTTATATCCCTTTGTTGCGTCATCTTGCTGCGCCAGCTCCCCGCAGGTGCGGGCCCACAGCTCTCCACCAGGGCCTCCCATATGGTAGACGGGAGCCCAGCCACTTGAGCCACATCCACTTCCCTTTGAACATAATTTTTAATGGGCACATATTATTTCTTCTGATAATTGAACTGATGTTTAAGTTTCCTAGTATTGTTGAACATTTAGGTTCCTTTTGAATTTTCAAATTTTAAATTAAACTGTGATGAATAGAATAGATTTATGAATAAAGAGTTGATAATACTTTTGATTTTTTTCTTATAAGTTCTTACAGTTGGAATTACTGGGTCAAAATATGTGAATGCTTTTAAGGTTGATTAATTTGCTTCCCATAAATAAAGCTATTACATAATTTGCTTTCCTACAGCAGTGTATGAGAGTGCCTTTCTCTCCACTCTCTTATGGGAGCATTATTCATTGGTTTTATAATATATTTACTTCTTTTTTGCTTATTTGGTGGAGATTAGATATTTTGATACTGTTTTTTTAAACAAATCAATTTTATTGATACATATTAATAAAGCATGCAATTCATCCAAAGTATACAGTCAATGGTATTTGGTATAATCACATAGTTGTGCATTTATCACTTCAATCATTATTAGGGCATTTTCATTATCTCAATAATAATAATAAAAAACAAAAAAACAGACAAACAAATAAGAAAATTCCTCACCTCTCAATCTCCCTATGATTTTTTATATTGATCTTGTGTCCTGCAACTTTCTATACTTTGTTATTAGCCCTAAAATTTTTTAGAGGATTCCTTCAGATTTTCTACATATAGGATCATGTCATATGTGAATAGAGGTGGTTTTACTTCTTCCTTTTCAATATAAATGCCTTTTATTATGTTTTCTTGCTTAATTACCCTGGCTAGAACCTCTAGTACAATGTTGAATAGAAGTAGCAAAGGAAGCTATTCTTATTTTATTTCTGACCTTATGGAGAAAGTATCCACTCTTGTACCATTAAGTGTGAAGATAGCCATGGGTTTTTCATAAAGACCCTTTAGTTAAGTTTTATTAGGTTGAGGAAATTACTTTCCATTCCTAGTACCTGCTTTTATCATGAAAGGGTGATGATTTTTGTCAAATACTTTTGAGATGATTACATAAGTCTTGCCCTTTATTCTATTAACAAGGTGTATTACATTGATGGATTTTTATATGTTAAACAAACCTTGCATTCTTGGGATCAATCCCAACTGATCATGGTGTATAATCCTTTTTATATCTTGCTGTATTCTGTTTGCTAGTATTTTGTTGAGGAGTTTTTATGCCTATATTCATAAGAGATAGTGGCCTGTCATTTCTCTTCTTGTGATGTCTTTATTTGGTTTTGGAATTAGGTTAGTAATGCCTTTACAGGATGGTTTGGAAGTAATTTCTTATCTTCTATTTTGTTTGGAAGAGTTTGTGAATGATTGGTATTAATACTTCTTAGTACATTTGGTAGAATTTATCAGTGAGGTCATCTGGCCCTGGAATTTTCTCTATGGGAAATTTTTTTTATTACTAATTCAATTTCCTTACTTGTTTTAGGTCTCTTCAAATTTTCTATTTCTTTTTGAGTTAGGTTTGATAATTTGTGTCTTTCTAGGAATTAGTCCATTTCATCTAGGTCATCCAATTTGTTGGCATATAATTATTCATAATATTTGCTTATAATTCTTTTAATTTCTGTAAGAATTGCAGTGATGCTTCCTCTTTCATTACTGACTTTAGCAATAAAATAAATCTGAGCTTTATTATTGTATGTTTTTTTTTTAAGTGGGAGGGGTAAAGGATACTTCCCCCTAAATTTCAATGTGTGTCACTTCTACTAAGCTTAATAGGGTAATAATGCAATCTACAATTAAAGTAACCCACCTTCCTTCATCTACCACTCCTCTTTTCCTTGAATGATTTTTGAAAGACATCGGTCTAGCAAGGGTATTATTATTTGTACCTTGAAGGTAGCAATTACAGAATAGAACCACCTAAAATATGGTAGTCTGCATTTTCCCTTATTTTTTTAAAAAGAAAGTTATACCAAACAGGTTTTTTCAAAGAGAATGAAGAAGGAAAGGCCTGTTGTTTCAATCATCAAAAACATTTTTTTTTGCTTTGAGATGGGAGCATGGTCAAGTATGCTTTTGGGTTTTTCTGCATTAGGAGATCCTGGTTAATTGTTGGCATTTAAGAAAAGAATCAGTGCAGTTTGTAAGTGTTCTAAGTTTACAAAGAAATGCTTTGTCTCTTCTCTTGCACATGCTTGTGATACTGAGGGCTAAATCCTCAAATGAAAGCCTAGCAAGGGGACTAATAATTTGTTAAAGTTTTGGTGTTGCCACTAACTCATATTCCATACGTCAGATACAGAGGAAGTGTTGGTAATGGGTAAAGACCGTACATCCTGGGCAGATGAGCTCAATTTAGTAGATGAAACAGTTTGCTTTGCACGCAGTTGCCTATGAATATGGGTTTCAAAACAAAGCCTTAACTTAAAATTTCATTTAGTTTTAGAATCATCATTGCCTTAATGTTTAAACATCTATTTAAATCCTCCTAATAAAGGGAAAAATGCATGTTTATTCATGGCTTTTTGTAAATATCAATGCAGTGATTTATGGCTTTAAAAAAACACCAATTTTTTTCTGTGACAGTGGTTATTAATCCAACCAATAGTTTATTTGCAGAAAAATGGAGCATGTAATAGAATTCTTCATGTACAAGAACTGCTCTCGAAAACCTTAGTTACTTGAATTGTTCTAAGACTATTTGTAAAAACTGAAGTTCAGTGATTAAAAAGAAGAATGAATTCTAAAAAAATTGATTATTGATATAATTGGATTAATATCTACCAGGTTTGTAACTGTTTTCTATTTGTTGCAATTGATCTTTGTTACTATTTTTTTCTTCACCTCTTGTTCTGCCTTTTCTGGTTTTGACTATTTTATCTACTTCCATTTCTTCTCCTGTCAATATATCAATTATCCTTCTTTTGAAAAAGTTTTTTTTTTTTTTTTTTTTATTAGTGGATGCCCTAGAAGTTGCAGCATACACTTAAAACTAATCCAGATCCACTGTCAAATAACACTATACTGCTTCACAGGTAGTGCAGGTACCTCATAACAGAGTATTCCCAATTCTTCCTTCCTACCCCTTATAACATTGCAGATATTTATTTCACTTACCCATATATTACACTCACTCAATAGATTCTTATGATTATTATTGGACAAATGGTTATCTTTTAGATTAATTAAGAATAAAAAAAATAAAAGAGCTTACTTTACCTTAATTTATTCCTTCTCTGACACTCTTCTTTTCTTTATATGGCTCCAAGTTTTTTTTTTTGTTTTTTTTTTTGAGGTACTAGGGATCGGGGATTGAACTTGGGACCTCGTTTGTGGGAAGCCGACACTCAATCTCTCTCCTAAGCTGGGTTTTTTGTTTATTTTCCTTGTTGTTGTTGTTGTTTTTAGGAGGCACCAGGAACCGAACCCAGGACCTCCCATGTGGGAAGCAGGTGCTCAACTGCTTGAGTCACATCCGTTCCTGGTATTTTCTTTTAATGCTTTAAATATTTCAATCCTCAGGGATAATTTCTATTGATTGTTCTGTTTGTTTGTTTTTAACCTGGTAGATGGGTCATATTTTGCTTCTTTGAATGTCTCATATAGTTTTTTGTTGGAAACTGGAAATCCTAAATAGTGTAATATGACACCTATGGAATTCAGATTCTTACCGCTGCCCAGGGTTTGTTGTTACTCTTGTTGTTGCTTTGGTTTGTTTAGCGAATATTCTGAACTAGTTCTGTAAGAGCTGTGTTCTTTTTTTGTACATGAGTACTGAAATCGCTTCTCAGTTAGTTTAGTTGTCAGCTAATGATTGGATAGGGATTTCCTTTAATGTCTGGAACCAGTAAGTCTCCTGGTCTTTGCTGAAAGCCTCTCTGCATGTCGCAGAACACCTTCAACGGTCAGACTGACAGCTTAAAACTCTGACTTAGCCTTAATTTCCTACTTGATTAGGGACTCAAGTTCAGCCAGAGGTGAGAACTTAGGGTCTTCTCAAGTCTTTCTTGTGCATGCACACATCCCTATGCATGCATGTGGCCTTCTAGATTCTAAGATATGTTGGAGTTTGTCAAAGTCCCCTGTGGGCATCTAATTACCCAGTTTTTCCTTTTAAGATTTTTGGTCAGCTTGTTTGTCCCAACTGTTATTGTCACCTCAGGCATGTGGGATATTAAATAATTGTCCTTGTTTTCCACCAATGCCCATGGGAAAAAGGTTGTTTGGATGGGGTGAGCTCTTTGTAAGGTCAAATAAAGACAAGCCTTGCAAGTGGGATTTTGCAGGGAAATATTTGACAGGTCAAATAATGACAGTTATCTGGGATTGGAATTTGGAGGAAATTCATCCCCATTTTTTTTTTTCACTCCAGAGACTTCTAGAGTGCTGGGTTTCACCATGATTGTTGGAATACTGATTTTCAATATTCCATGGCTCTGTGGGTGGGCAGTGAGTTTCAGGCAAGTTAAAATAACACAAAGCTCACTCTTCTTATGAAGATTCAGCCATTTTTCTTGAATAAATGCTATCTGGAATTTTTCAAACCTTTGGTTAATTTCCAGAGTTCCAAAAAAGTTGATTGTGGCATTTTTTTTTTTTTTACCAGTATTCTTTTTCTTATTTTATTTTTTGTATTTTTAAACAATTTATTGAAGTATATCATTCATACATGAACATACATAAACTATAAGTGATTAGTAAACATCATGATCTTACAAAACAAACTTGCATAACATAATACAGGGCTCCCACACATCACCCCTCCCACAAACATCCTACCTTGTGAAACATTTGTTAACAAATCATGAAAGAGCATCGTCAACGTATTACTTCTAACTATAGTCCAAATCTTCCTCCCCTATACATTTTTTTAAGGTTTTATTTATTTATTTATTTACTTTTATCCATTTTTACCACCCCCCCTCCCGTTTTTCCTGTTTCTGTGTCCATTCGCTGGGCAACTCTCTGTGTCCATTTCCTGCCCTCTCTTCTCATCCTTCTTCTCCTGTCTTCACTGGGATTTGATCCTTGGAAACTCCGATGTGGGAGAGAGGCATCCTACTACCGCCTGCGCCACCTTAGTTCCTGGTTTTTCAGTGCATCTTGTCTTGGCTCTCCCTTGTGTCACTCTCCTGTTACGTCATCATCTTGCTGTGTGGCTTGCGGGGCCTGGTGGTGCACCCGCACACGGGGCCTGACAGTGCACCCACACATAGGGCCTGGCGGCTCACCCGCATGTGGGGCCTGGTGGCTTACCCGTGGATGGGGCCTGGAGGCTCACCCATGGATGGGGCATGGCGGCTCACCCGCAGATGGGGCCTGGTGGTGCACCCGCGCACAGGGCTTGGTGGCCCATGCACCTTCTATATTTTTCTTTTTTTAATTTTTACCAGGAGGTCCCAGGGTCAAACCCAGGTCCCTCCATAAGGGAGACGGACACCCAACCACCTGAACCACATCCGTCCCCCTGTTATATCTCTTAAGGTTGACCAAAGATACCCAAAGTTACAGTCTTTTCCCATACAGGATGGTCATATAATAAACCAGGCTTAGTTTATCACCAGCATTCTAAAAACCAGACCTAGGGAGAAAACCTAGGTCTGGGGACACATGCATGGTTTCTAATGTAGCGAATGTGTGGCCTACCCTGATTATCACAAAATCAGGACAGTGAAAATATTCGCAGAGCATTATTCTTGTTAATTTTATGGAGGAGCGATATTTGGAGGTCCTTATTATAACATTCCTGCTGACATCACTTTATTCTTTCTTGTTTACTCTTTTTTTTTTTTTTTTTGTATTTTAATCTTACAGATCTTGTTTATTCTTAAAAATCAGATTTCCCTAATGTTTATAATTAAAACTTCTGTTTGATTTTTGTTCTGTTTCTTATGGTGTCCTTATTGCTTGGAATATGTTGGATGATATGCCATGGGCAGTAATCCTAGATTTTGGAGAATATACTTTTGAAGAATTTGGATGAGGTTGAGGTTATTAGGTGACAGCTTTTTACCTATGCCCAGATTTTTACCAAAATGTAATATCTGTAGATCTACTTATTCTTTTTCATAATCCACCTCACAGTTCTTTGGAACCATAAAGACACTCTGTTCTTTTAATAAAAATAGGAAATAGATATATCTATTTATATCAAAGGTTCAGGAACATATCTATGCTTCTTTATGACTAACATTTGGCAAAGATTCCTGTCTGCTATCAGGTGTCTACTGGACCCATGGAAAATGAAAGTTTACTAAAGAGTTGACTTGGATATGGAAAATGTATATGTGCCTCGATTATCTCCAAATACATTCTACAGAGGAATAATCTTTGCCCTCTCATATTTATTTGTTGAATAAATGTAGCTGAAATCTTGGCTAAACATGGAAAATTTACAGGGTCCTAACAATTACATGACAGCTATTTATTATGATTTAAACAAAGGCAAAATAGCATGTGCAAAAGCAAACAAAAATTGTTTTTTAAGATGTAATCCAGTCTCCAAAACTAGAAACTCTTATTTGGTTTATAAACCTATAGGGGAATGTCATTATTAATTTGAAAAAAAAAACAAAACAAAGCCTGAGTTGTTGGGTGGTATATGTTTAATATAAGCATTTGAATTAAGATTTCTAAAACAAATAAAAATTCTGAATCTTAAAATAGTTTCTGATTTATAGAGCTTAGAGTATTAAAATGACTGACATTAAAGATTTATATAACAGTGATTTTAATTTCCTATTTGGCCAGTTTAATGTGGTTATTTTGAAAATATTAACCTATTTTATCTCCCCACTCCTACCTCTAAATCATGTCTCCCAGTAGCTTTTACACCATTATAGCTCCTGGGAAAGGTGGAGAGGCTAAACCTAGGAAGGAAAGGGTTAATGAGGTAGAAGAAGTAGAAATCCTACACTGTAGGGAACAGTTGACATGCTTTTGCTGCCCAGTATCTGAATGCTATTCCCATGTTTGGGGCAGTTCCTACTGTACGAGCTTTCTTTCCATTAGAGAAACTGAAAATGTCTGAGACTTGCTTCCCTAGTCTCCTCTGAAGCCAAGACTCTCCCAGTCAGATTCCTCTGCCCCTGGCCTTAAGTTGCAAATTAATGATACAAAGCAAGGATTGTACAAAATCCATTCTGGCAGTCATGGTATTGGTGTGGTGGCAGCTACATTGAGTGGCCAGCACTAGGATGTCTGGATCCAGCAGCAGTGGCAGTAGTGTTTTCTGGGGACCACTTTTGTGGTGTTGCTTCTAGCCATGCTGCCACTAAGCTTGGTTCTTTAACCCTTCTGGGATCTGTGCGCTACCTAGAAGCTAGTAATAAATTTATTCTCTGTTTAAATTAGGCAAATTTAGTTTCTATTGCTTAAAGTTAAGATATAACTGGTACACCTATACCTCTCAGGTCCTGGTGAATTGATAAAAAGGGAAGAAATCAGAGATTTGGGAAGCAGGTGGTGAAACACCTGTGTCTCAGATTCTTATCTCCAGGTTGGAATTGAGGGGAAATCCTAAACAAGAAAACTGTTTGCACTGCTTCTTATTTGTAAATCTGGGAGGTCTTACAAGCTACTCCTATGGCCACATGGTAAAGTCTCTTCAGAGTAAAATGAGTGGCACAGCACAGTGTTTTAGTTTCCTAGGCTGCTTATAGCAGATGCCATGAAATGGGGTGGCTTTTAACAATGAGAATTTATTAGCTGGCAAGCCTACAGTTTTGAGGTTATGAAAATGTCCAAATTAAGGCATTGTCAAGACAATGCTTTCTTCCTGAAGACTGGCTGCCAGTAATCCTGGACTCTTCTGTCATATGGCAAGGCACATGACAGTGTCTACTGGTCTCTCCCTTCTCTCTCTTCCTTCTGTTCCAAGGTTCATTGCTTTCAGTTTCTTGCTTCCCTGACTTTCCCTCTCTTTGTCTGAATTTCATTCTCTTATAAAAGAGTCCAGTAAGAGGATTAAGACCCACCCTGGGCCACACCTTAACTGAAGTAACTTCATCAAAAGGTCCTACTTAAAATAGGTTTACTCTCACAGGAATGGATTAGTTTTTAAGAAAATATTTTTCTGGGGTACATACAGTTCCAAACCACCACACATATATTAGGCAGAAAGAGGGTTGCAATTTAAGTCCTCCGAGTTTCTCAGTCTTCCAGGTGGCAGAGAAAGAATCCAGAAGTCCCCATGTGTCCTGAGAATTTATGTTGAAAGTAACTGATATGCTGGATGGTGAACTTATGAGAAGGATCACAACAATGGAACAAAGTGATCTTGTAATTAAGGACTGTGCAGCAGATGGACTGGGCCAGGGATCCAGTGAAAAAGAGAGAGAGCCAGATCTCAAGATGGTAAGCTATGTATATGAGAGCTGAGTTGAGGCTAAGTCAACAGGTCTTTTGAGTCCTGTATGAAGTGAGAAATAGAAAGCCATTAGTTTCTAGCCATAGACCAGCAGAATAAGCAAGGACAAGGGAAAACTACTATTCACACCACAGAAGCCACTGAAGACCTGTGGCATCCAGACCTATTGGCCACATTGACCAAGTGGGCATCACCTTAACCATAGCTGGGGTAACAAGCAAGATTACATGGTCATATGCTCATACTGCTTGGTTTTATTTAGTCATCACCCATTCCCTTGGACATTTAGAGACATAGATGATTCTTAGACTTAAATGTTGCTGAGGCAGAGAGGGGTACCAAGGAATTGAGGTAGTGGATGAGTTAGGACTTATTCATAACTTGGTTGCCTGCAGTGAGTGAACCTGTATTTGTTGGAGATTAAATCCATCATCACTTAAATTTCATGCCCATGGGTTTAGGTTGTCCACCTATATAATTAGTAGCACTGTTACCATGCCACAGTTCTGAGGTGACATTTTACCTCCAAGGAACTGATAAAAGTCATTTGGTTCATTTGATTATATATGTGAAAGCCCTTTTGCTGTATAATCATTTATTTGAACACTTTTAAATGAGATTCTGTATTTTTCCCAGAGGACCAAAATATATTAAGGTGTGCATTTGTGTATTATATATATTATTTCAATTTTCATTGTCTAGAGACAATGCTATTTAATCAGCTTGATATAAAAGATAGCTCTGGGATAATGATAAAAATAAACATTTTTATAGATTTACATTTTTAAAATTCACTACTATTGTCAAGAAAAATCATAAATAATCAAGCTGTCTAGATTCTTTTAAACACAAGAATGTGAATTTGTAATTTATAAGATCAAAGTATATGAAAGTGTGACATACTAGTGATGATTGAACTGTTATTATCAGCCATGATTAAAATTTTGTTATACATTGTGTAAAAATAACCCGAAATTATCATAACTTTAGTTTCTGAAGTGTGATCCATTTAAATGTCATTGGAGAGCATTAAAGATTCTTTTCTTTATTCTTTTCTTCTAATTATGAGAAAGTTATTTAAAATTCATAATCTTTAAGTTCCATTTTATAATAGTTAACTTTATACAGTAATTATATGACTTTTTCTCTTTTCCATATGTGTAATGACTCTCAGATATTTGTTTAATAGGCATCATGCCAAGTAATGCTGATCTGAATTTCAATGCATTCACAGTACATGACTATACAGATAATTAAACGCAACTGTTGCAAAGTTGATTTTCTTGATACCTGATGTTATCATTGTTTGTAAGACATAGGCACAAGGTATTTATGAAAGTAATTTGTGAAACAAAATCTAGACCAGTGTGAATATAATTCAATAAATTTCAGAAAATGCAGATAAGGCTACAAAGGAAGAACATCTCATGGTGCATCACATGAAGTAAAATCCCAAATATTTTATTTCCCTCATGAGAATCCTTTATGAAATAAAATAGAACCAAATTCAATTGCATATAAAAGGATGTCATTTAAGAATATTCATCTGCTTGGAATCCCACTACAAGTCATGGTACTTGGTTCAAGAAGCAGGATAACTTGATATTTGCAATCATTTTTAGGTGGAAGATGATAGACTGTTTGCATAAGTTATTTGAGGATTGTGGTGTAATCCTCTAGTGTAAAAGGGCAGGGGCAAGGAAGAATTCAGGTGTTTTCTCAAGTCTGATAGAATACTACTCATGTATAGAGTATCACCAGCTTCTTTATTGATTGGGCTGCTAGGTAGTGGCTGTGCCAAGATATGTGGTGTCTGTTATTGCTCTGTATGGTCTCTTCCCTTACATTAAGTTCCATACATTTGGCCAGATAAATGGGGACTTAACAACTGAAAAAGAGAGAGAGAGATCAGTAATTTCCACCTTTAATTCTATACCAGCCAAATTATCAATTAAATATGAGGATAGAATATAACCAGTTCAGAAATTTTAGGCCTCGTAAACTTTTGCCTCCCATATACCATTTCTCAAGAAGCTATTAGAGGCTGTTCTCCACCAAACAAGAAAGAAAAGTCAAGATGGAGAGAAAACATGAGATACTATTCCAGTTCCAATAGGGGATACCAGAAAGGGGTGAGGAGAATCCCCAGGAGATTGGTGAGTGCAGTTCCAGAATGACAGCTGTACCCCACATGTAGATGCTAACCAGTCCCAATTGGAGCAATGTGATTTAAGAGATGATGCCGCCATTGTACCTTCTTCTATAACCTGAGGACAGAATGCCCAGGTGAGCCTAAGCCCAGTTTTTTTGTGTCCTTGGCTTGACCATTTGTTGATAGACTTTCTGCTCTGCTTTCCAGGTCCTTTCCAGATCTGCTTTCCAGATCTGTCTGGATCAGCCAATAATGCCATTTAATCCCACAGAGGTGTTCTGCTTTTTCTCTAGGAGGAACCTGGGGGCAAAAATTAAAGAGCAACCTACTCCACTGGTCCAGACCACAACTATAGCCCTGTCAGATATCCCAACTCCGGTGAGACTTTTGTTTCCCAGGTCTTACTCATGACCAGAAAAGGCTCTTGTAAACTCTCAGTGAAGACAAAATTATACTTTGTTCAGTTTACCATCTCTTGAGTGTCTTCATCTAACAATGACAACATTGCTCATACTTTATACCTAGGGTGGTGCTCGATACTTGACTTTTCAAAACAAAGCAATGTGTGGGTGGAGGGAGAAGGATGTGATATGGGAGGGGATCACATGTCTTTTAAGGTACTGATAAGAGCCTATTTCTCCGCTTGGGTGGAGAGTACATGATTGCTCATTTTATTAGTATGAGTATGAGTATATTTTATTAGTATTTATTAATATTCCTTAAACTAAGGATCAGAAAACTTTTTCTGTGAAGGACGAGTTAGTAAATATGTTTGGCTTTGGGGACTATATGGTGTCTGTCACAACTACTCAACTCTACCATTATGGTGCAAAAACAGCCATAGACAAAATGTAAACAACTGGATGAGGCTTGAAAAAAAAAAACCTTATTTACAAAAAAAGTCAACAAGCTAGATTTGACCCACAAGCTGTAGTTTGCCGACCCTGAAAATGGTACATAAATGTTTTATATATGCTTATAAATGTATGATCCATTTTATAAAAATATAAAAAACAAACAAGATGATCTGCACACAACCCAAGGTGCCAATAGTGACTCCATGGTAAATTATAAAATGTCTTTTCACCCTGTCCTCTTTCTACGTACTTTCTTCCCTTCTTTTGTATTTTAGTCTGGTCTGCTGTCATATGCCTTTTCAATTATTGTGATTTTTGGCATATGCGCCAAATAATAGGATGGACACTGGATTGGGAATCAGGAAAACAGGTACTATCCCACACCTACCCCACATCTCTGCCACTGACTAATTAAAATACCTTCCCATCTTCAAGCCTCAGTTTCTTCCTCTATAGAACAAGAGAGATGGATTAAGTGGCTTCAGAGGCTATTTACAACTTTAATTTGAAAAGGACTATCTCAAGTCATGCATGAACATTCTCTTGGGTTATTTCCATTTCCATTTCCATTTTCTAGGATAGAGGATTCATGAACTAATCAGCATTTTAGATCTCACAACTTTGGATTTCTCAGGAAGCCAGTTTTTTTAATTTCACAGATGAACTTCTAAGTAAAGAATAGAGAGTTAATAATTGTACTGACTGCAGAGAAGAATTACAAAATCTATCCAGAGTCTGTCATAGTTTCCTAATGGTGTTGGTTGCATTATAAAGTAAAGTCTTGTCAAGTAATCTATTCTAAAAACACAAGATTTTTAGGTGTTTATAACTCCCAGCATGCTGATACTTTTCCCATTGGTTGTCAACTGCAGTATATAATTTTACTTCTATAGGTTTAGGTTTATAGATGCATTTGAGAAATGAGAAAATAAACCCTAGAGTTCTTTGGTAGAGAGCTGGACCATACTCAGGGAAGAGAGAGTGATTCTTGATGATGATTTTCTCCAAAAATGAAGATGTCCTGACCAAGCTACCTGTGTAGTAGCTTGGAGGCAGCACATTTGAAATAAAATATACAGCAATCTTATGCAGGGAAAAATGTCAAGTTTGTGTTCTAATAAATAAAAATAAAAAAAAATACATCAAATGAGAAGACCGAGTGTAATTAGATTTCTGTATGCTCAAATATTTAGAATGACCATCTCAATAAGGGAAATCCTAATGTATTCAATTCATACTTATGCATCAGCTGACTTCCCTTGCTCAGTTCCAGCAAATCTAAAGAAAAGAAGTGTCAATTCACATTATACTTTAAGTACCATGGATGGGGGCTAGAATAGGAAAGTAAAAGTATTTTCAGAAAAGAAAAACAATTTGTCCCAATGGGCAGGACTTTCCCATACTGGCCTAGACAAGTACCGGTTTCTTAGGGGAACTGATTATATTATTATGTCCTTGTCTCCCCCCATCTCTCCATGATCTTCCATCAAGCCTGGAATGGGGTTTTGCACAGAGTAGGTGCTCAGTGAAGATTTGTTCAGCTGTATTCTCTTAAGGCTGGCCTTCTTTCTTCAGAGGAGCTTCTCTTGCTTGAGCATACTGTACCTGGGGTAGGCAAGATGTAACACTATTCCTCTAACTGGAGATTTGAGGCTGGCAATTCAATTTCAATTCACTGTTTACAGAGCTCCTACTCCCCCGGGAATGAGGGAAGAGCAAGTGAAACTCTGGGTATTGAGGATGTGAGAGTAATACATCAATGCAATTCAATTTTATTCCATTTCAATCAATAGGCATTTATTGCATTTATACTTTGTGCCTGACACTGTGCTAGATTTTAAATGTCAATTACTCTTCAAAATAAGGCATAGTGGTGTTTGTAAAGAAAAATTCCCGTGTTATAGATGAATTTAGTGCACCTCAGAGAGATGACAAAGCCTTACCTAAGTGATAATACACATAGTAACTTGTAGGGTATGGAATGACGTGTAAGTTTTTTGACTACAACCTGCATATTTTTTCCACCCTACCACACTGCTTTGTAACAAAGCTTTACTTCTTGGATGCAGTTAAACAGAAGCTCCTTAACCTGGCTGTTTGCCTACTCTCTAGCCTGGGAAAGCCCTTCAAATATTGACCAGTGTTCAGACTCCCCGTTCCTGAGCCATTCCTGTCTAACTAGCAAGTAGACCAATAACCTTAATCCCACGCATTAGACCTGGGACCCATGATCCACTGGAGAATGTAGCTAATTTGCTTGTTTTTCTTATTCTGTAACAAGTTACTGAATTTCTATGAGCCTTGTTTTTCTTATTTCTATAATGGGTATAAAAGAGTCACCCATATCCCAGGGGGTACTATGAGTATTTACTCCGTCCAGTTTCTGTAAATAAATCTGTTTTGGCCACTGGTCCTTCTTAAGTCTATGCCACTCCCCTTTTTGTTTGTTTGTTTCTTGATTGATTCATTCACTCACTCAATATTTATTAATTACCTATGCCAGCAATGTGCTAGGTACGAAGGATTCAACTGTGAATGAGATAGGCACAGCTTCTGTCCTTATAAACTTATAGTCTGTAGAGGAAGATAGGCCTGAATCAAACAATTACAAGAGTTATGATAGGTGTTGTGATAGGGCAGTAGATGGTGCTAAAGACCACTCCCTAGAAGAAGTGATGTGTAAGCTGAGAACTAAAGGATGAATGGAAGATATTAGGCAAAAAGGACAGAGTGTGGGGCAGGTTAAGCATGGGGCTGGTTATAATGCCAAATTGCTAAGGATGACAAACAGTTGTTCTCTTCTGCTCTTTCCTCCCCATTTCTCCAGCCCCAACGTCAGAAAAGTACAGCAGCCAGGCTTCCTACACAGACACAGAGCCTTCCTAAGTCATCCAACCCTATCAGCCTATCAGGTGTTGTCCTTGGCCACAGGGGAGCAGATGTGAGGATTAGTGACCTTGCTGGAAGAAGGTCCCACCCTAACTGATCAAGAAAGGCATACCTTTGGCCACACCCATTCAGGATTTTACACAACTTAATATGCTCACTTGGTTCTTGTATAAGGACCACATTTTCCTTGGGTGTTTAAAGACTTTGCTAGAAAACAAGTTCAATGGGAACTTTGGATAGGATGGAAGAGGTGGGGTAACAATAGAGCTGGCTGCTAAATAAGGCAACTTTTCTGCTGAAGTTTTCTATCTGTGTGAATGTGGATAGTGTGGGAGATGTGTGAATAGATCTTTTCATCCCTCTTATGGGAGCCAGTACTCATTTACTTCAACCTTCACACTTCCTATTTGTTTTTCTTTTGACTCAGATTTTATCTATGTTCCAGGAGCAGAAAAAACTAATGGTTACTACACAGGTAGCCTAGTCAGCAAACATTCTCCTGTCTTGCTGGTGATCGTCCAGAAACTTAAAATAGCTCAATATGTGTTGGGGGCTGACAATGATTTTTCAAAGAAGAAATAAATGGTTTCTGAAATCTTTCAATAGTCTCAAAAGACACCTTTATATCCCCCCCATTAAAATATTAGCTAAGTTTCCCATATAGTCTATGTGTTTTTTTCCCTTCTCTCTTTCTGCCAGTTGAGTAAGTTCTGTAGCTTAATGGACTTTTGGTGTCTTCATTATTTAGGCTACTCTTTGCATGAAAAGGGAATTTTAAAAAATCTTCCGTCCTTTTTGGCTCTTTTCTCATTAACTGTGCATTTATTTCCTTATTCAGTTGTCCATCAAATATTTCTTGTTCAAGGATCTGGAGAGGTGCTGGGGAGGATCTTAAAAAGAAAAAGACAAGGTCCCTGTGCTTAAGGGATACAAAGGACATCCACAAGCAGATAACTCATGAGGCACTGTGATAAATGGTACCACCATGATGTGTACAAATTTCCCACAATCCCTATAGGGGATGAGAGGGTTTCATTAAATCACAGTGTGGACAATTTTTGAATAACCATGTGACGGATGTTTGCTACTCATGTTGTGAGAATATGGCCTTTGAGAGCTGAAGTTACAGTTTGATGGAGTCTGTAATATAAACACATGGTCACAAGTAATGTTAACTCAGGGTCCACCAGCAAAATCCCTGGGCCCCATATTCCTACCCCACTCCCCACCATTATTTTCCCTCTCATTCAAGAAGTACCTAAAGGTAACCTGCATCCACACTTCCTCTGTAGTTTTTAGCTTTTATCTGTGCTAATTCTCTTCTCCTACTGTGGCAGTTTGGTATTGTTTATGAATTCCAAAAATAGATATTGGATTGTATTTGTAAACTGGTCTGTTCCTCTGGGCATATTAGATTGTATTAGACTCAGGTTTCACTTTTACTTGATTAAATCAAGATTAGGGCTTTTTTGCCTTGCCAGTTGTGGTTTCCCTACGTATGACTCGTCTGTCCTTCTATTTGAACCTATAATTAGTACTAGAGTTGGTAAGTGTATGTCTAAGAGACTTAAATCATTGGGCTGTCCATGTGCCAGCTGGGTCCTGAATCTCAGTGGAGTTGCAACACCTATTCTTCAGTTCATTGGTCTCACCCAGGACAACTAACAAGGAGATGATAATGGACAAGTACCATACCAAGGAACCAAGAGAGTCTACAGCTGCAAGCAAGAGAGTCCCATCCATTGGCCCTATGGGATCGCAGGCTCTCTCAATTAGAGGTGGAGCGGACATCACCATCCCAGAATCCTTAGGATTGGGGAATGAACTATGGACTAAAGTAGACTTACTGGTATTCTACTATAGACTTATTGTGATTCTAGCAATGGAAGAAATTGTATCATTGATGTGGAGGCAGTGGCCACTGGAGGTTCTGAGGGCAGGGAGACGGAAAAACAGGTGTGATACAGGGGCATTTTTGGGACTTGGGAATTGTCCTGAATGACATTGCAATGACAGATACAGACCATTATATATCTTGCCATAACTTACAGAATTGGGTGGGACAGAGTGTAAACTGCAATGTAAACTTTATTCCACACTTAGTGGCAATACTCCAAAATGTGTTCATCAATTGCAATGAATGTACCACACTAATGAAGGATGTTGTTAATGTGGGAAAATGTGGGAGGTGTGGGAGCAGGGAATATGGGAATCCCCTATATTTTTATGTACCATTATGTAATCTAAGTATCTTAAAAAAAAAAAAAAAGATTAGGGCTTTTATTTGACCACATCATTAGGGGGTTCTGTTTGAGTCCCCGCCTATAGCTAGCCTAGAGTTGTGGGCTATATAAACAGATGCTCAGTCAAACAGAGGGAAGTAAATAGAGTAGAACACAAAGAAGCAGATATGTAGCAAGAGAGAGTGCTCCATAGACATGGCCCTGGGAAGAGAGGTGAGCTGGTAGTCTACAGATGGCCTTGTGGAGGGACCAGACCAGCTGAGCCGGGAAAGGAACAAACCCCGGGATGAGTGATGAGCCTTATGCCAGCCTACAGCTGAGATCTGAAGAAGATGGTACCATGGAGCCTTAAGAGGAAGGAGAAAAGCTGAACCCTCACGGACATCGCCTGCCATCTTGCATCAACACGTGGCAAATGACTTTGGGTGAGAAAGTACCTCTTATGGCACCTTGAGTTGGACTCTTTAGGGCCTGGTAACTGGAAGCTTCTACCCCAAATAAATACCCTTTATAAAAACCAACAGATTTCTGGTACTTTGCATCAGTACTCCTTTGACTGACTAATAGAACTCCCATTTTGGTTCCTTTTTTGTTGTTTTTCTAGTTTCTTAGGTGAATATTTAGTTATGTAGTCAATCTTTCTTTTTCAAAAACCTTTTTATTTTGAAATAATTTCAAGCTTACAGGAAAATTGCCAAAATAATATAGAAACAATACATAGAATGGCAACACACTCCCATTTAGATATCCAGATTTACTATTACCATTTTGCTACATTTTGTATGTCATTTGATCTAATTATACTTACCTATCATCTATATTTATGTATCTGTCTATATCTATCTGATCTATCTGTCATCTATCTTCTAAACATTTGAGAGTAGGTTGTATACATCATTCTCCTTTAATACTTAACACTGCCATGAATATTTCCTTTGAATAGGCAGCCATGTTCACACTTACAGATCAGCAGTGTTAATTATACTCACTATAATGTGCTATCATCAATTATATCCATTTCCACACATTTACAATCCACCTTATTATACATTCTACATATATTAAGCATCAGCTTCCATTCTCAACCCACATTCAATTTCCTAGAAACCTATATTCTAGAGTTTACCTCCATGAGTTTACTCATCGTTTTAGTTCATATTACTGAGACTATACAGTATTTGTCTTTTTGTGTCTAGCTTATTTCACTCAACATAATGTCTTCAAGGTTCATCCATGTTGTCCTATGCATCCCAATTTCATTTCTTCTTACAGCAGAATAGTAGTCCATTGTATGTATATGCCACATTTTTTTATTCATTCATTGGATGATGGACACTTGGGTTGTTTCCATCTCTTAGCAATTGTGAATAATGCCGCTATGAATATTGGTATGCATATGTCTGTTTGCGTCCTTGCTTTCAGTTCTTTTGAATATATTCCTAGTAGCAGGATTGTCAGATCATATGGCAGTTCTTTATTTAGCTTCCTGAGGAACCGCCAAACTGTCTTCCACAAGGGCTGTACCATTCTACATTCTCACCAACAGTGAAGGAGTGTTCCCATTTCCTTGCATCCTCTCCAGCACTTGTAGTTTTCTGTTTTTTTTTTTTTTTTTTTTTTTTTTAAATAATGGCCTTTCTGTAAGGCATGAGTTGATATCTCATTGTAGCTTTGATCTGCATTTCCCTAATAGTGATGTTGAGCATCTTTTCATATGCTTTTTAAACTTTATTTTTAAGAAGTTTTAATTTACAGAAAGGGTACATTTGTATTTATTCTTTGGAAAAATGTCTGTTCAAGTCTTTTGGTCTTTTTAAAATTGGGTTGCTTGTGTTTTTATCATTGAATTGTATGATCTCTTTATATAACCTGGAGATCAAACCCTTATCAGATATGTGGTTCCCAAAAACTTTTTCCCATTGAATAGACTGCATTTTTACCTTCTTAACAAAGTCATTTGAATCACAAAAGTGTTTACTTTTGAGGAGGTCCCATTTGTGTATTTTTTCTTTTCTTGCTCATGCTTTGGGTGCAAGGTTTAAGAAACCACCACCTACCACATGATCTTGAAGATGTTTCCCTACATTTTCTTCTTGGAGTTTCAATCTTCCTTTTTTGTACTGACAAAATACTTTAGTTCTATACATTTTCCTGAGTACAGCTTTAGCTACATCCCAGATTTTGATATGAGATATTTCCCTTTTTGTTAAATTCTGAAAATTTTATCACTTCAGTTTTCTTCAATTTGTTTTGATTTCAGAGGGTTCATTAATTTCTACGTGGTGCAGCTATGAGTTGTTAATTTCTAATTTTATTGAGTTGTGGTCAGGGTATGTGGACAGCATCATCTTTAAATCTGAAAGTGTATTTAGGTTTTCTTGTGGCCAGGTAGATGATAGAATTTAAATTAATGCTCTAAGAGCATAAGAATGTTTTGCTGCAGTTTTAGGGTACAGAGATTTATATATACCTGTTAAATTGAAGTTGTAAATTATGTTATTCAAATACTCTATAAGTGCTTTAAAAGTTTTGGTCTAACTGCTCTGTCAAATTCTGAAAGAAGGAGATGCCCATTGTCCTGATTTCCTAGGGCTATTATAAAAAAAAGACCAGAGACGGGGTGATTTAAAACAACAGAAATGTATTGTGTCTGGTTTGGAGGCCAGAAGTTTGAAATCAAGGCGTTGGTAGGGCCATATCCCTTCTGAAACCCGTAGGGGAGAAGCCTTCCTTGTCTCTTTTGGCTTCTGGTGTTGGCCGGCAATCTTTTGCCTTCCTCGGCTTCCAGCTGCGGCACTTGAATCTCTGATGCCGCCATCACATGACCTTTCTTGTGTCTGTCTCTTCTCTATTTCTTACAAGGAATCCAGTCATATTAGATTAGGGCTCATTCTACTCCAGTATGACCTCATCTTAATTTAATTAGTTCCATCTGCAACCACCCTATTTTCAAGTATGGTCTCATTCTGAGGTGCTGGGGGTTAGGAACTTCAACATATCTTTTAGGGGCATACAACTTGATCCATAACACCCACCATTATGGCCCACCCCCCCCCCCAAACTCCTACCCTCATCAATGATCCTGAATTGTTTTGAGGTTCTGTTGTTTCCCTAAAAGGTTCTGGCTCAAAGTATCTCACTGCTATGCTGTTTGTTCCATAATGATTTTAGGTTAGTTTTAATAACTTTGTGCAGTAAAGCTTTTACCATCACAAAATTTCTCTGTCCAATTTATTACTATTGGTCTTGGGTTACCTTGATTAGTTACTGATAAGTATATTGTCTTTCATTTCCATTTGTTTGATATAAATATATATTAAAAATATTAAGTTTTTGGAAATAAGTAATTGCAGCAGACTCTGGCTAGATCCTCACCCAACCTGGTTCCTCTTTCTAGGCCTAGAGCTAAATGACATTTTCCAGCACCCATATCAAAATGAGGCTATAGGACTGTTTCTGTCCAATGAAATGTGAACGGAAGTGATGTCTATCACTTAGAACCCTTGCCCTTAAAAAGGCTCCCGTGATCTTCTATATTCTTACTCTTCCTTTGCTCATGGGCTGACCAAACTCAGAGCATCCAATAGAGGACTCTGAAGCCCTAGTGGAAGGCAGACCTAAAGATGGAGGGAGCCTAGTATCTCTATGGAAATCTGTGAGTTGGATACCAACTGGATTGTCACATGAGTAAAATATATCTTTTTTGTTATATTAGTTAATCTACCTTAATATGGAAATAAATATCCAGTGCTCCAAATTTAAAAGGTACACAAGTGTATATGCTGAAAAAGAACTCACCCTTTCCCTCTTGTAGCATGTTGGCAGTTTGATATAGTTATGAATTCCAAAAATAGATATTGGATTATGCTTGTTAACTGGTCTGTTAATCTGGGCATGATTAAATTATGATTAGGGCTTTGATTGGGCCATGTCAGTAGGGTGTTGAGCCCCACCCCTTGGTGGGTGGGGTCTCAAAGATAAAAGACATGGCAAAGGACAGAGTTGGAGTAGTTTTTGAGTTGGAGTTCTCATGTTGGAGTTTTGATGCTGGAGCCCGGGAAGGCGAGCAAGACGGAGGAGCTTGGTCATGAGGAAGGAGAGAAGGCCCCGGGATAGAGACGAGCCATTCGCCTGATAGTCTACAGCTGGCCTTGTGGAGAGACGCAAAGCCTAGGGAGCCTCATAGTCTACAGCTGACCTTGTGGAGGAAACACAGGAGCTGAGCCGGGAGAGAATGGGAGCCCTGGGAAGAGAAGAACCCAAGAAGCCTGAACCCTCACAGATGTCGGCAGCCATCTCGCTCCAATTCGTGGCAGTAGACTTTGGTGAGGGAAGTAACTTATGCTTTATGGCCTGGTAACTGTGGGATTCTATCCCAAATAAATACCCTTTATAAAACCAACCAATTTCTGATATTTTGCATCAGCACCCCTTTTGGCTGACTAAATAACCTCTGGTCTCCCAGATATTGTGTTCTCTTCCTCAGAAGCAGCCACAGTCAACAGTTTCTTGTGTATCTTTTAAGAGAACTCTCTGTTCATATCCTTTTGCCTATGTTGTTACAGAATTGTTGGACATTCTTCCTACTGATTTGATGCTTCTAGTTATATATTAAGGAAATTAGCCCTTTTTGTGGAATTTTCTCAGTTTGTCTTTAAATATTTTTCTTCCATGTAGAAAGTTTTGATATATTTGTAGTTGAATTTGTCAAACTTTTAAAAATGGAATCTGGATTTTGA
>JAKSZT010054138.1:14094432-14123786 GCA_026826555.1 Tolypeutes matacus | reverse complement strand
TTTTAATTGTCCACTCTCCTATCTCCATCAACACCTCTAGAAGCCTTTTGCTTTCTTACTCCTGAATGCTCCCCCAACACCCCTACCTTCATCTCGTATCTCTCGGGTTTTGCTGAGGTAGTTTGGAATTTTAGTTCCAGGCTATACACATTTCCAATTGGAACATGTCTCTTCTATTTCAAGAATGCTTGCAAAACCCTTCTATTGATTTCCTGTCTCATTATCCTTATTTATTTAGATATAATTATAAATATTATAGGATCCATTGTTCAATGCTATTTCTTGTACTTTACTCAGATTTAATTTTCATTTGTTTAGAGTATTTCCTTGAGTTATTTCCTCAGAAAGTGCCTTCCTAGATCTTGCAAATATGAAACTATCTTTCTTTTCCTTTTTCATGTAAGCGAGACCTTGGCCAATATAGATTTCTTAGATTTCAGCTCTTTAGTCTCAGTAAACTGTAGACATTACTGCATTGTACTCTAACTTCTAGGGTTTCATATGAGATGCCAGATGCTAGTCTGTTTATCTTTTCTTAACAAGTAACCTGTTCTTTCTTTATTGAAACTTGTAAGAGTGCTTTTTTAAATCCCTGAAGTTCAGAAATTTAATCAAGATAGCTCCAATTATGCTTTTATTTCATTAACTCTGCATGAGCCTCAGCAAGCTCTAGGAATCTCAACACTCAAGTCATTTTTCAGCTCAAGAAGATTGTTGCTATTATACCCTTGATTATTTACTTCTCTTCCATCTATTCCTCTTCTCTACCATGAGCTTCTAGTACTCATATGCTATATCTCTTGTGTCTTTCCTCAGTGTCTTTTATTTTTTGCTCATTAAATCCATTTCTGCGTATTTTGCTCATTGCTATGGGATTTAGAAAATATCTTCTGGAAGACCAAATTGATTTTTAATAGGGAGTATTCTCTTTTAAAATTATTTTTTTTGTTTTTTAAAGTGTAGATATCATATATGCTAGTTCTTAAAATCATTTTGTATATAAGTTGAATCTTCTTAAGACCTCATTAAAGTTTTATTTCAGATTTTTCTGTTTCTCCTATTATCTCTCTCTCTAAGGGCCACCTGTTCTAGTTGCTCAGCAATCTACTGTGTCCCTTTAAACAGCTTGTGACCTCATTTTAGCCTATCATATCAAAAGCTTTCTCAATATTCCTGAAGATTAGGTTGTGGGGGTGTCTTGGGTAGACAAATGGTAGGATATATGGTGGAAGGTTATTCTCCAGATGGCAGGCAGTCAACATGTTGGCCAACTGGGACTCATATGTGATTACTGGGTGAGGAAATCTCTCTGGCCTCGGAAAGATGTCGTGAGTGGCTGTATTCAGCCTTCTGGCATTGATTGGAACAGCTTCCTTCTCCAAGAGCTGCACACAGCAGTTCCCCTTGCTACAGTGAGGCAATCTACTAGGGTGAACTGAACTTCACCTGACCATTACTCTCTAGCCTCCCAGGCAACTGTGGAGTTCATATTTCCCTGTAGAGGCAAGCCTGTTTATAGAGTTCTGGGTTCTATAGTACTACAATCAATGAAGTTCTGCCCTTGAGCCTTTTCCCCTAGTGTTTTAGTTTCCTAGACTGTTCAATACCATGAAATGGTTCGGCTTAAACAGTGGGAATTTAGTTACTCGCAGTTTTGAGTCTTAATGAAAGCCCAAATCAAGGTGGCCTCTTTGGCCTCTCTGTTCCCTTCCAGGTTCTGTTAAAATTTAGCTTCTTGCGTCTGTGGCTTTCTCCCTCTTTGTCTGAATTTCATTCTTCTTATAAAGGACCCCAGCAATAGGATTAAGATCCATTCTGATTGGGCAGGACCACTCCTTAACTGAAACAACCTCATCAAAAGTCTTACTTGCAATGGGTTCACACTCACAGGAATGGATTAGATTTATGAGAAAGTTTTTCTGGGATACGTACAGCTTCAAACCACCACATCAGGTTATTCCCTATCTCAGATGTCACCATGGATGTCCTCTAGTCTTCAGCATGTGGTCAGGGATATTTTAGCTTTTTAGTTGGTCCTGCAAAGAGTCACCAGGAAGAGAGAATCAAGGATCGGAACACAAGATACATTCTTCCCAGAATATCCCTCTCCCCTACCTCTATTCCATTGCTTGAATCACAATATGTCTATAGTAGAATACCAGTAAGTCCACTCTAGTCCATAGCTCTTCCCCCCATCCTGAGGAAGACTAAAGTAATTTGAACAGCAGCTCACCCCCCCCACCATTAGCAAAAGATAAAAGTTACCTTTTTTCCCTAGAAAGATTTATCAGCAGACACATATGAAACTATATCACATTTCAGTGATTTTCCTTATACAAGTATGTGAAATGATGCATGCCCTCAGACAAACCTTTAGGAATTGGAATTTGTTTTGAAAATGAAAGAATGTATTAATACTTTATCCTTGCCAAATGTGTGGGTGGTGATGTTGAGGGTCAGATGTGGTGGAGGAAAAGAGAGTGTAGATTGAGAGGGTAGGTAGATAGATAGATAGATAGATAGATAGATAGATAGAGTGGGCACTTTTGTGCAGAGTTTTGGAAATCACCATTCATTTCTCCAAATTCTGTTTCTCAAGAGGCTTTTCGAAGTCCAAGCTAGGGGATTTGACAGAAGAAAGCTGGAAGAAGCCCTGGATTTGATGCTTTGCCCCCACAATTAGTATCTGATGGCTGACTCAGATCCTTGCATTCATTCTGTTTAACTTGCAAGAGGTGATGAGCTGAGGACCTGTGTTTCTGAGAGAAAGATTTGGTAATACGAATTCCTTACTTGAATTTCAGTATTCCATTTTATGGGAGACATTTTAGTTCAGAGTACTCATGACCTTTTTTGCAGCAAGTGGGGTAAAAGAAAATACCAAAGATTGTGAGTAAAAAAAATAGTACTCCATGAGCGCTGGCATAAAGGGGACTTGGCTCTTCCTTGGAATTTGTGCAGCTAATTAAAACCGGCATCTTAGGAAGTAGACTGCTGGAAAGCTGTTATCGCTGAATATGTCACTAGGGATTACCGTTTTATTTATGGCTAAAAGGCATTTGAGAGCGCAAGAGAAAATATTGCTCTGCCAACAGCACAGAAAAGTTAATCTATGGTCAATCTCACAGTGGAATGTATAATTCCAGTAATGAGTGCTGAAATAGGCTAATTGGAGCCTGGTTTGAAAATCTGAAGGTGCATTAAAAAATACAGAATCAAATGGTTTGGTGTATGAAATAAGCTTGTTGGTGAACCCAGTGGAATGGAAAATTTCTGGTTCAGTATTATTCTTTTAAACCCTTAGACGCTGAGAAGATGCTGCAGAGGCTGTGAACACATCTGTTGGTTTTTATAGTCTGCTGTGAGGAGCCAGTTTCTGTCTCGAGGAGTCTGCTCTGTTTTTTTCAACTGATCCTGTCATATCAATTTGGTCCTGCTCTCTGATGGGTGCCTGTGTTACCACGTAACTAGGAAACTATTAATTAGATATTGCATTGAAAAGGATACGTGCCTGGATAGTCTGAGGAGAGAAATAATTCAATGGAATGAGTGGTGCTGGGGAGCTGCCCTAGCACCATCTGCTTGCAGCATGGCTTGATTAAGAAATATGATAAGGTTCCACCACACACAAAACTCAAACCCAAGCAGCACTACCAACAGAGTCTCATTTGTTAGAAGGCAAGGTCATGTTATCATAGAAAGCTTCTTTAGGCCTGAGCCACTGTGTTTTTCCAAAGTTGTGGAGAAATACTGTCTGGAAACTAGGTTTAGAAACCATGAAACTATTATGATACTGACATACATCAGCGTATTTTATCCCCCAAATCTGAAAGAGTAAAAACCCATTTATTTGGAGACAGTTGGTTGAAGCTTTTGTTTGTTCTGGCACGGATGGGGTGACTGTAATTAACATGTCAGAGGGCCTCTACTGCAACGTTTGCTTTGCGGACTGGAAGATAAAACCGAAGCTCACGCTTCATTATTTCCTTGAAGCCTCAAATCACAGTTTTGTGACTGTCTTTTGAGATTGCTTGTACCTGGTTCATTCATTTGATGACATGCACAATTATTTTAACAAATTGAATATTAACAACATTCTACAAGTGCTGCAGTAATTGCTCATAGAACAATGTTTCTAAAAATGCACTTAATATTAATGACTTGGGTCTGACCTTTGAAAGCAAAGAAATGTATCATGTTCCTTTTTGGGAGTAGAATAGAAGATGACTAATTCACTTATATTTTATTTTTCTTCTAAAATCTATTTTTTTTCTCTAATCAAGTTTAGTGGATGTAAGTATGAAAGTCAAGAATTCCTATCCTAGAGAAGGGACGATGTGTTCAGCAGTATTGCTTGGGAGAAAAAGCCAAAGTGGCACAAATCTGTCTGCTTTATTAGTGATAAGGGCCAAGGGACTCCTTTATTCCGATTCTGGTTTCCAGATGCAAGCATTTGGAGAGCAGGGACCTCTTTGTTTCTCCACAGCACAGTGTCTTGCACGTGGCAGGCACTCCATAAATATTTCGTGGAATAAGGCTTTTAAACCCACTACTCATTGGCGCCCTACCCTCTGCCAGGCACTGCACTAAATACTTTACTGACATTTTCTCATTTAACCTTTGTATTTGTGTTAGCCAGCCCCATCTAACAGATGAGAAAATCGAGGTACAGCTAAGTGACTTGCCGATGTCTCAAAGCTAGGAGGAAGCTGGTCTGCCTGACTCCAAAACCTGTGATCCCTGAGGTATAGGGCTTTCCCAGATGGATCTAGGGATGAATAAATGGATGCAGATTAGATCACTCCACTATTTTGAATCTGTCTAACTGAAAATGTTTTGTCACTTCCTGGAACGTTTACCCACATGTTCAAATCTCTGTGTGAGTCAACATCATGATAAAACAAATGGACAGTCAGAATCTCGTCCTGTGACAAACCATCTTAAAATGCAGTCTTTAGGAATGTGTTGCATTTAAAAGTGGAGATAGCCTTTAGTAGACTTTCTTATGAGATAGTGGCCTGAAAGTGTGAGGAGAAGCAGTGTTTGAAGACCCAACATTCAGGAACTGGCAAGTTTTAGTGATTTTCCCCTCTTCAGATGCTTGTGTTTCTGTATGAAAAGAACATACTTCAGCTACTGTGTAGGGAAATCATTAGGAAAGTTACATTGAAAGTCTTGTGCCCTGTTAAAATATTGACATTTCTCTGGATACTGGCCAATGACTGGATGTTTCTATTAGTTTACTGAGCTCTGAACCCAGGGCCCAGTTCTTGATCTTCTGAATGTCAGAAGATACTCACCAGAAGAGCTTCAGCTTGTGCAGATGCAATTGGCTTTGTGGCTCATTCAAGCACAGCTTTTCATATTTCAAGTCACCTGCCCTGCTGGTCTGTTTTCACTAAATTGACCAGCTGATTGATGGAGTACAGAGATTGCCTATTTAACATCTTGAAAATTCAGCCTATAAGAAATATACTTTGCGTGGGAAAAATCCATGGAAAATTTCATAAGCACCCTCTTCATCTTCTTGATCCTAAACTGGTGCTGTGTTCACTGGTTTCAGTTGCTGTGAAGAGCCACACTGTCCTTTGACCTTGGGTCCAAGCTCAAAGCTGAGAGGCCTCTTTCACATCTTGTGCCCACTTGTATTCTTGATGAAGACTCCGAGGTCAGAGTGATTCACTAGGATTCTTGACTTTCCATCACCAGTGCCCCTGTCCTGGTCTAGACTACCATTATTGCTCCTCTTGGCAACCACAGCTGCCTTCTCATGGTCTACTTGTTCACATTCTAGCTGCTTCTACAGCCTGTTATCCATGCTCAAGAGTGATCTATTTATAATGAATATTGGATATTGTCACTGCTCTACTTTAAAGACCTCAATGCCTCCCTTTTGTCCCGTGGCTGAAAATGAAAACTCCTGACTATGGCATTCAAAGTATGTGCAGTCTGGTTCTAGCCCACCTTTGGCGTTATACTTCCAGATGCTCCTCCTACTGTGTGCTACGCTCTATCAGTAGGAGAAGTGGCTAAATACAGGGAAGAGAGTGAAAATTTTGGAGTCAGAAAACCCACTTGCTTTAGAATCCTGGCTTTGCCATTTACCAGCAGTATGACTTGGTATGTGTTTTAGTTTACTAAAAGATGCCAAGGCAATATACCAGAAATGGGTTGGCTTTTACAATGGAGATTTATTAGTCTAAACCTTACAGTTTTGAGGTCAAGAAAAATGTTCAAATTAAGTTGTCAGGAGATGCTTTCTTCCCAAGCTGTAGCTGCGGGCAACCAGGCAAATGGCAGGGCACGATGGTCTCTGCCGATCTCTGCCTTCTCCTCCAGGCTCCATTGCTTTTCAGCTTCCGGTCGCTCCGTCTGTGGCTTTCTTTCTAGGAATTTTTCTCTGTGTCTGTGGTCTCCTCTGTCCCATTTATGAAGAACTTCAGCAAAAGGACCAAGACCCACCCTGGGCTATGCCCCACTGAAGTACTCCATTCAAATGGCTCTCAATGGAATACAATCCAATCAAAGGGTCTCACACTCACAGGAATGGACCAATTTAAAAACATAATTTTCTGGGGTCCACAAAAAACTCAAACTACCACAATATGTTTCCTAACATCCCAAGCTTCTCAGTTTTCATCTGTAACGGTGGGATAATGATATGTACCTCATAGGTTGTAGAGAAGATTAAATGAGATAATGTATGCACATAAAATACCATGGATTTATTTTAGTATGATCCCATTCTGCCTTGTGTAGAGTACTGTTGACCTTCCTCTTTCCTCTATGTTGTAAGTGCTACAGCAACACAGTTGTGTTTTGTTCATCTTTTTATCTTACATAGCACTTGGCACAGTGTCTTACACAGAATAATTGCTCAACAGTGTGTTGAATCGACTTTGAAATAAAATAATCATCCAATATCTGAGTTTTGCTAACAAGTTTCTGAAGAACAGAATATGAGTCACTCATTGGAGTGTTTGTGTATATGTGAAAATATCAATATTTTCTTTCTCACTAACTGTAGCAGTTTGATATTTTTTATGAATTCCAAAAATAGAGATTGGATTATGTTTGTAAATTGGTTTGTCCCTCTGGGCATATTAGATTATATTGGATTCAGAGATTTCACTTTTACTTGATTAAATAATGATTAAGGCTTTGATTGGGCCGTGTCAGTAGATGTTGGTGGGGACTCAGAAAAACCGTATCACAGAGAAGGGAGGTTGGAGTTTTAATGCTGGGGCCCTGGGAAGTAAATACACAGAGAAGCAGATATGTGAGGAAAGAGAGAAGGCTCCATTAGACATGGCCGAGGCCCTGGGAAGATAGTCAAGCCATTCACCTGAGAGTTTGCAGCTGACCTTATGGAGGAGCAGAGCAGCTGAGCCCAGAGAGTATGAGTCCTTGGAGAGAGACAAAGCCTAGAGAGCCTGATAGTCTACAGCTGACCTTGTGGGGAGACCAGAGTAGCTGAGCCCAGAGAGAAACGAGTGCCTGGAGAGAGACAAGACTTATCCCAGCCTACAGCTGATATTAGAAGAAGCTGGGACCACAGAGCCTTAAGAGAAAGAGGAGGGCTGAATGTTGGCAGCCATCTTGCTCCAACACATGGCAACAGACTTTGGTGAGGGAAGTAACTTACGCTTTATGGCCCGGTAACTGTAAAGCTTCTACCTCAAATAAATACCCTTTATACAACCCAACAGGTTTCTGGTACTTTATATCAGCATCCCTTTGACTGACTAATACACTAACCAAAATATCTAATATGTACCCCTAATTCTGGCCACGGTTTTCTGAGATCTAATGGCTTTGCAATTGCAAAGTGGGTCCTATCTAAAAATACAGCTTATAAGAATGAATGCGTCCATTTTCTCCTCCAGTGCAACTGTTTAATTACTCTCTGCAGGTGTACCTCCTTTTATGCAATAAACTTATTTATGCATGATCTGCAAATATTTATAGATTCATAATTTAAATACAGAGAGCCTTGCGTGAATATTGTTTTGTAACGTTAATGAATCTTTTATAAACTAATTTATATATTTTGGGTGGGCAGTTTGGAGTCATTCATACTATATTTGTTTTTTTTAAGTGGGACACCATTGCCATGTGTCTAAAGTACTTGGCTTCATGCCTTGGTTGTTCTCACCCACACTGATAAAAGACATAAAGGAGTTGGTGGTTAGATGAGACCCGTAAAATAGGTCAAAGAGAGGGAGAGAGCATGAGCCTGCTGCTTTGCTTTGTCTGGAACCCACAAAACACATGTCTGATGGATGCCCAGGGACCCGGGGCTCTCATTGCAAAGTGATGGCTGAGCCCTAACACATGTTGAAGCTTGCATTTGGAAAGCATGCCATCATGTACCTTTATTTAATGGGGCTAAGTGGAAACAATGAAACCCTGTCCCTGGTCAATATTTAACATTTAACATACAGAAAGACAGCATTCATTTTTTGCTCTACTTCAGGAAAGGTACAGAAGCTAATCTGGCCTAACAAACACAATGAGTCACACAGTCACCCCAGTCCTGAGTGGTTAAATCTGAACCATTTTTAGCTTGTAAGGTCAATTAACACTTTCAGAACCCATACTTCTTTAGTCTTCTAGTGCCTCTTCGATGAAAAGTGGGTTTTATGAACAAACTGATGAAAAAAAGACACTTGCTGTATTTCAAAAAATGATCAGCAAACCTCTTAGGTCATGGGAAGCCAATCTAGAAGGCAAAAATTTGCTACTTATAAAATCATACAGATGATTTAAAATTTCAAGCACCCAGATATTTGAAGCTACAGCCTTTGTAGCTGTCTGCTAAAATGCAAGGTATTTGGCTTAATGCTAACATTTCTGTCTCATCATTCGATTAGAGATGCTCTGCAGGTTACAACCTTATCTCTGGCATCTTCCTTCTTTTACTTTATGCCCTAACAATATGCTTTTTCTGGTGCTGGAGCTTTTGCTCCTACTGTCCTCTCTGCCTGGAAGCCCTCCTTCTCACCCCATACACTTGGGTAAGAAACACTCTCCCTTAAGTCTGGACATCACCCAAAGCTGTTCCTCCTTGGGCTTATGTCTCATGCTACTTACCATGTTACTTTATAATTCTTTTTGTGTATGTAGCAGTACACATTTCAGATTTTTTTTCTCTACCTGAGTGTTGTTTGTATTTTGAACCTCCATTTCCCTTGGGTGACAGAAACAATTTGTTATTTAGGATGCACTTCTCCTTCTCCAGTCATCAAGGGATGGACCCAAGTTCTTGGGCTGATGAATTACTGAAACTAGCTGACTGATTAGATATGGAAGGTTAAAGCAGTGGGGGGAATTCCAGGATGGCAGTTGACTTTCTGGTTTGAAGCAGTTGTGAGAGAGGAACACAGAGAAACAGACTTTTAGACAATTTTTTCAGTTTTGGATTGTGTTGGGTAATTTTGACAACACTTGGACTTCCAGAGGTTGACCTACTTGGCCTGAGTACTTAGTCTCTGACAGTTGTGCCACCCTCAAGCTTGACTTGGTTACTGCGTATCTAGATGGCCAGCTCTGATTTCTAGCCTGCCCTCTGCTCCCTCCTGGAGCAGCTGCAGATGAGCTAGCTCTAGGACCCAAGGCCCCTTGTCTGCCCTGAACCAGGATTCACGGCCAGATCCAGATTTTGTGGGGCATCAAGCTTATACAATTTTGGGGCCCTCTTTAAGAATAAGAATACAAAATTGACACCAGTGTCAATATTTATTTAGAATGAGAAAATAAACTACAACAAATTATATATTTTAAAAGGCAGAGAGAAATCCAGAAACATAAAATATTTTTTATTACTGAACTGCCTAATTCGTTATTTATTAATTTTAAATTAAGCTCTATAAAACATTTTTTCCTATTTTTTGGCTGAATGTGCTTTGATTGATTTTATAATATCATGGTCTATAGAGAGAATAAAAAGATAATTCACTCCCCTAGCATGGTTGATCAAAATTTAATTATTTTTTTTAATATTGACAGTTGGATGTGTGCAACATGAAATTTCACAGACACAGCAGTTTGCAGTCCTAATACACAGCCATTTTGATCAATTCTATTTCACCTGATTTCATCAAAAATGAAAAAGAAATGTATGGTGCATTTATAATTGAATATACTGCATCATCGAACATATTTCTGAGAAGAGAAACCCTCTGCTTTGACTAGGCATAGATGAGACCCACATCCTTTCTTTTAAAGTATAATGGGTACAGGATCTACTTTATTGCAATCTGAAGTCATGCCATGCCTAAACACATATCTGCAATAGAAATCCAGGTTTGACCCCTCCTTAGCTTCACCTAGCTTCATCTCCTGGGTGGCAGGATCATATTCAATGGCCTAAAGTCAGGGTCAAGGCCTGGGGATAAAGCATGGCATGAACTAGATAAGACAGCAGAGGACATTGCCAATGGGCTGGGGTTCAGGGCTGAGCAACTTATCAGAAGTGCAGAGGAGAAACCAAAACAGAAGTGTAGCCTAGGAATTAGCCAACTTGGGAATGGAATGGATGCAAAACAGAGAAAACTGTGACTTGGGGTGTCTACCTGGAAGCCCAGAGTTTCATCCCAGGGAAGACATGGGGCCCTCAGCCTTACTTGCAAGAAGAAGACTTGAGGGCTCAGGCAGGGCTGCCATTGATGTCTTGTTTCCTACTCTGATTAGCAAAATATCCCTAGTATATCAATCTTCTCTTATTTTCTCACTGCATCTTTCTTTCCTTAACTTCTCTGAATCCCTCACCTTTAAGTCATACCCAACTCTGGCATTTCTAGTCCAAGATTATTCTGTCTCTTCCAGGATATCTCATATACTCCCAGGGTTGGAAGCTTTATGATTAGCTCATCAACTTCTCTGGAAGGCTTAAACAGCATCTGCAATATTCTATATACCTAGTTCTTCTGGAAAATCTCTGGTGAAAAGGAGTTGGCCATATCACAAGGCAGCTCTTACCACAGGGGGACAGTTTTAAATGGGAGATTTCTTTGTTAAAGGCCAAATGTGACTCCCTGGGCCTTTCTAAGTCTTCGGTGTTTGTTGAACGGGGCCATTCAGAATAAGGAGCAGAATCAGCTTGCTTGTTCTGTCAGGTGACAGCTCTTTGGGGATTTAAAGATAGTGATCATATTCTTCTGGGTCTGTATGCTTTCAGGTTAAACATTCCAAGGTCTGTAAACTGCTTCTCATATGCCTGCCATCAGCTGAGTATCTCCCCTCTAGGCACGCCCCCTTAAAGTAGGGCTTCTTAACCTTTTTTGTTCCATGGACTCCTTTGGCAGTCAGGTGAAAACCACGGACCCCTTACTAAGCCCACACTATACTGTGTATTATTTAATAAATATATCACACCCGCACCAACACGTCCCCACAAGACTAATGTTTTTTTTGAATTTCAATTCAAGCTCATGGGCCTATGGTTAAGAACCCCTGCCTTAAAGGGTGCTGCCCAGAAATGAGCCCACTGCAGCAGCTGCACAGAGTAGGGTGGAGCTCTCCCATATCCTGTTAGGGACACTGTGTTTCTATTGATGCAGTCCAAGGTCAGATTAGCCCTGTGGCAGTGACACAGCAGTCCTCATTCCTTCTTGAACTTGTAGCCGACAAAAAACCCCTGTGTTCTTTGCACGTGCTGTTGCTAAGCCACACTTCCCTCATCCATCTTTATATGGTTGAGATTCTGGACTGAAACACTTTTATCCTCTGTAACCAGAACTTGGGCTGAGCATTCATTCTTGGCACCCCCAAACGACTATCTGCTGTTGTGCTTTCATATCATCCCTGATTTTGATATGCAGGTCAGTTGTATCTTCATTTGGTGCATTTGTAGAGTGGACAGGGTGCAGGGCTTTGCTTTAATGACCATATTCTTTGGCCAGTACACTTTTGATCCAATCCTTCAGCCAGGAAGAGCCCCATCTGGCCAATCCATCATTAGCTCACATTTCTCCATCTTAATAATGACAATAAGGAAATATTTATGGAACTTCTACAATGTGCCTGGGCCCCTGCTAGGAACTTTCCAAGCCTTTTATCAGTTGATTCTTGTCACAACCTTATAAAGTGCATTTTATTATAGCATTACCATTTTTCAAATGAGGAATATGATGTTTAGGGAGATTGAATGATTTGTTCAGTCACATAGCTATTGAGTGGTGGATCCAAAACTTGAACCAAGGTGTGTTTGATATGAACGCCCGTGCTTTTAAATACTATACTATACCATCGCCATCTCTTGAAAATCTAGCATTTCCAAATCCAAAATTACATCACATATAAGATGCATTCATCCAGGCAGAGGGGAGAGCTCAATGAGCCTAAGGTAGGAGCAAGCCTGATGTATTTGAGATACTGCAAGAAGACCAGTGTAGCTGGAATAGTGTGGGCAAGGGAGAGAAGAGTAAGAGATGTGTTCAGAGGGATAATTGGAGGTCTGGTTACGTAGAGATTTCTAAGGTTTTTGCTTGTACTCTGAGTGAAATGGGGAGCTAGGGGAGGGTTTTGAACAGAGAAGTAATATGACCAGACATATTTTAAAAGACTCATCCTGGTTGCTGTCTATGTTGAGAATACCCTGTGGGAGACGTGCAAAATGCTAGAAGAGCTTGGTGGAGGTGATAACTTCAGGGGTGGGGTTGGGAGGGAGGCTCAGAGGAGGCCAAGTTCATTCAACAGGAAAACCCAAAGGAGAGACATTATAATACTCTTGCAATTGAGATTGCGGCTCAATTCCTATCTATGTGTTTTTTAATTTAACCTATTTTATCATCACCAGATTAGCTTTAGTTTACAAAGGACTTCAGCTGAATTCCCGGGTCCTGGGAGCACTTTTTTCCCTTTGTCACTAGATGGCACTGGTGAGAATCTCTCATTTCAAGAACATTTACTCCAAGAGCATTTACACTAGATGGCACTCAGGCCATTTCCCCCTGAGGCTGGCAGGCTCCCAGTTTGTGTTGACACCTAACTCTGGTTACCTCTGAGAAAGTTATCGATACTCAGTTCTGTTAAAACAATCGATTTTATTTTGACTAATTTTCTGTGCAGGGCTGAATCATACATGCCCAATGTAGTGATTCTGAGCCAATTTCAGAATTCTACTTAGATCCAAGAGGAACTCCAGTTTATCTTATATTGATGCCTCCTGGCAGGAGTGAGTGGAATCTGATCAGTACAAGGGACTCCCATCCGCTGTCTTCCCTTTGTCATTGAGAGTGGAGAGACATGTCTAATCTGCAATGGAAGGTAGATTTTCTTGCCTTAGGTCAGCTGTGCAATCTTGGGTTAGTTCCTTGCTTCCATATAGTTAAAAAAAAAGTCCTTGAATAAATGTTTCTTAAAGCCAGGGAACTGAAACATGGCGCCCTTGTTTCAGCTAACATTCATCTTTTCTGTTTCCAGGGATGGTCAGTCCTTTAAAAAACAAACAAACAAACAAGCAAAAAAATTAGAGGCCTTTGCCATCTTCTCTATTCTATGCTTAATTCTAACTTTATTATCTTTCCCTGGTTGAGATACAATCTCATCTGGTCCATGAGCTAGGAATGCATTTCCTTTTCACAATTTCTCTCCCCAGGTTAAACCAACCCTAATATTTTATACCCAGTCTGGAAGACTTTCTCATTCTTTTTAGCACTCATGTCTCTTTCAGATTTGCTCTTGGAGCTTTATTTTCCTCATCTGTAAAATGGGAGAATAGTTATAAATTACAGGTAGCTGGACTCTGTTCATTCCCCATGCAATCAGACTTCATGCTGAGAAGAGTTTTTTTCCTTTTTTTACACCTTTGTAAGTCTAATGACTGTTTTCATTATCTGCATTTAAGAAATACTATATCTGTTTTGAGAAGAACCTACATAATATCTATGTCTATATCTGTGTTTATGTCTATATATCTATATCAGCTATACCTCTGTGTCTCTATATCTATATCCTCCACATCTATATCACTTACATCTGTATCTATACCTACGTATGGATCTATATGTATAGATCTGTATCCATATCTCAATATCTACATGTGTTTATAGCTCTTTATCCATAGATTTATATAGATCTATTGACATCTCCAGCTACATCTCTATAGATCTATATTTATATAAGTAGATCTAAATATAGTGCACCAGAAAATAGTATAGTAACTTTTTGGAAGTTTACTTAGGTAGATGTAGATCTATAGACATATAGATATAAACACATATTCAGAGCATAGAAATTCATACACAAATGTGTATACACATACACACGCACACACAAACAACTTTCTCAGTAAGGAAGGAGAGCTTTGTCATTTTAACCTTTCACTTTTGCAGAAGTTTCAAAGTATACTCCCATCTCCTATCTCATTTGATCCTCCCCCAAATCTGGTGTGGAGTAGGGCATGCAGCCATTACAATACCCATTTTACAGGCCAAGGGTATGAGGTTTAGGAAAGTGAAGGCACTAGCTCCAGGTCACAGCGTTATTGGGTTGTCAAGCAGGAATGTGAGCCCAAATCCCCCAGCTATGAGTCCTATACCATCGGGCTAGACCCTGCCTGTGTCATTGGGGCTCATGGGGCTGGCTTAACCCCAGCTCCCCTTAACTAATGAACACTAGTCAACTTAACTATAGAAAATGTCTTGTAACAGTTACCCCTTTTTCAGGCATTTGAGCTAAACCACAAGAAAGGGGACAACTAGTTACCCAAGGTCACATAAAGAATCACAGAAACAGAAAATTGGGAAGAGAATGAAATCATTCTAACTCCAGGCCATGTTTACTACAAAACCACTTTCTGTTTAGTTAAGCGCCAAACCCTTAAAAAAACAAACAAACAAAGAGGAACTCTTGTTCATCTAAAAAGAACCAAGTACACTTCCAAATGTTATGCCTTTGACTAAAATCCTAGGTATAAAAAGAAAGAAATGCTTTTGCTTGAAAAACAAAGTTCTCCCTTGGTGTTGAACAAATGGAAATCCTTTGATTCAATCCAAAATTTCTATTCTAGGTATGGTTACGTGATTTTTTTTTTAAAGAAATAAGAATGGAAAAGAGTCAATGCTTTTAAATACCACCTTTCTCCTTCTCAGTTTGCTTGCTTATTATTAATACAGTTTGAATGGATTCTTGCTTTGACATGGAAGTTTATTTTTAAAAGAACTGTGGATAATCTGTTACTATAGCAATAAATTCTCACTCTGAAGCTACTTAATCTTAAAGCAACATGGACCTTTAAATGTCAAGGTGGTCCATATTTAGAATGACTGCTGCACTCGACTGTGCTAATAATTAAGGTGTTTGTGATGTAGAAAATTGAGTTTTTTTTCCCATTTTCATTTTCTTATGATGCTCCTCACCTGTTAGGCACTGTCAGCTTGGGGGGGAAACATTCATGTGTAATGTCAGCACAGCTACCCATGATGATGGCTATAGACGAAAATGATTGGCCGTGTGTGAGCCACATGTTTGTATACTGGACACTATGGAAGAGCCCAGAGATGTCCCTATTCCACATGTGCGGCAGAAAATAGAACAGTAAGCTTGTGGAAAAATACTCCTTTGGTAAATCACTTCACCACTGGCTTAATGGGCTCTGAATCCAGCACTTGAGAAAGGAATATCTTTCTCTATTGATAGGCATTGTACTGCTTGCACATGGCTTTGAGGGAGTAGCCACTGTTTTGAGGGACAGTGCCTGCAATTTGGGGTAGCCACTACTGGGGGTGGGAGATTAAACCTGCTTATGTTCAAAGCCACTTTCTGGATACTCTTTTGGGCACGATCAACCCATATTTTGGTTTTCATTGACCAGGATCTGGTTGCCTATTCTGAAACATATCCCCTTAAAATATAAAAAGAAATAATCGGCTGGAATGGGAACTACAACAGGAACACAACTTAAACTCAATGCATCAGAAATCTGAACGACACTCCTACATTTTTCTTGGCTGGTCCTGAGAGAAAACTCCTAACAGGAGCTACAGGGATCTGCAGATTTGAGTCCTCCCATCTACCTAGCCACCCACCTACGTCTCATCCCATCCTTCTTTTCCATTTTACTGTCTCTGCTCTAGCGACACTGAAAATATTTTAGTTCTTCATACAGCCATGCGCTTTCTTGCTTCAGTACACTTGCTTATTTTTTGCCTGAAATCTGGCTCACTCTTTCCCTCTCCACTGCCCTTTTCCCCAGCCAGTTACTACTTTTTGCCTAGGTCTCAGCTCCAGGTCGTTTCCTCAGAGAAGCTTTCCATAAACCCCACACTAGGTGAGAATCCTTGTTATATAATTCCCATAGACTATAGTATAACCCATGACATAAAACTCATGACAATTGAACTTGCTTATTCAATATATACCTCCTTGGCTAGTCCATGAGTTCAATGATGGAAGGATTCTGTCTTGTTTATCATATTTCCAGTGCCTACCTCAGAGTAGGCACTTAAATATTTATTGATTGAATGAATGAATTACAGGCAGCTGTGGTGGTAGAAAATCAAGGCTACTTTGTTTGGGCTCCAAAGCCTACTTTAAAATAAGGCAGCTTTGGAACTGGCAGAGTCTTTTTTTAATGTGCCACTGAGTTACACTTGATGAGCTAGAATAAGGAATGCAGCTGAGTTTTAACAGAGAGGTCAAAATGTACATGGATAAATGTCTGCTGTTTCTTTTAAATTGTCTCTCTAAGAAGATGCCTTTAGATCCTGGGGCACATTTTTTGTCCTTTGACTGAAGAGTGTATTTTATTTTATTTTTTTTGGGAAATTGTTAAAGCCTATTTAGGAGCATTCATTCATTTATTGATTCATTCAACAGATGACATTTTTTTTGTCAGAAATAAGGCATGACTAGTAAACAATGAAACCAGTTTTCCTGTGTGACTCATAAACTCACTCAGAATGCAATTCCAAAAGTTCCATCTTTAAAGGGAGGTACAGAAATTTCATTTTGTCTCTTCTTGAAGTCACTGTAAAACCCAGACTTGACGCTTACTTTGTGAAAAAGCCAAACTTCTATTGAGAAAATCATATGCATCACTTGAGTATCTCATGCTTTAGGTTATGTTTTTCTCAAAAGACTTCTCAGGCCCTAGGACCACAATTACCCTGGGCAGGAGGAATCTAAGGAGCACTCAGGACCTCAGAAACAAGGCTTGTTTGTTGATATCCAGCCCTGACTTGTGGCCCTGGTTGTCTGTTACTCTCCTCTTCAGAGCCTTTACTTGCTGAAACTTCCATCTGGCACCCACAGGTGGGCAAGTCATGATGTATGCTTTACTCTTTCTAATGTCCATTAGTCTGTTGCATTAATTCAATTCTGTTTAATTCACATTTGTTGAGCACAGAGATAAGTTTTTTTTTTTTTTTTTGCCAGGCACTGAGATTAAGGAGATTAAGCATATATAGGACAACTAAAGGGAAGTTACAGTGTAATAGAAAAGTTGAAGTGGAGTGGATGTAGCCCAGTGGTTGAGCCTCTGCTTTGCATGTAGGAGGTCCCAGTTTCAATTCCCGGTACCTCTCACAAAAACAAAAACAGTGTTAAAGGAACCTGGCTTGAAAAACACTTGCATTGGAATTGAAGGTTATCCTACCTGTAATAGGAAAGCTGGAGAGACACCTAAATGATTGCCATAAACTATTATGAGAAGTGTAACAATCCATGTACATACAAGATTCAAAGGAGGGAGACTACAGGAGGGATTACTCCTCACCAGATCTTCACACCACAATGCACTCAGGAGAGTGCATAGAGCTTCAGCTGTGTGTCTATATACTAGCAATGAAAATTCTGAAAATAAAATTAAGAAAATAATTCTATTTACAATAGCATCAAGAAGAATTTAATGCTTAGGAATAATTTTAATAAAAGAAGTGTGAGACCTGTACACTGAAAACTACAAAACATCGGTGAAAGAAAATAAAGAAGACCTAAATAAATAGAAAGACATCCTGCGTTCATGGGTTGGAAGATTTAGATATTGCTAAGAGGGTAATATTACCCAAAGCAATCTACAGATTTAATACAATCCCTATCAAAATCCCAGCCACCACCTTTGTAGAAATTGCCAATCGGGTCATAAAATTGATATGGAAATGTAAGGGATGCTAAATAGCCAATTTTTTTTGAAATAGAAGAACAGAGTTGGAGGACTTATGTGTCACAATTTCAAAACTTAATACAAATCTAAAGTACTCAAAACAGTGTGGTATTGGAATAAGGATAGGCTTATAGAGCAAAGTAAAAGAATTGGCCATTCAGAAATAAACATATACATTATGGTGAATTCATTTTCAACAAGGATTTCAAGAAAATTCAATGAGTAAAGAATAGTCTTTTCAACAAATGGTCTGGGACTACTGGATTTTCATATGCAAAAGAATACATTTGGACCCCCACTACATACCACATGTAAAAATCTATATACCACATATAAAATCTAAATGGATTATAGACCTAGATTTATAGGCTAAAATTATAAATCTCTTCAAAGAAAACATAGGAGTAAATATTCATGGTCTTGGTTTTGGCAATAGTTTCTTAGATATGACACCAAAAGTACAACTGACAGGAGAAAAAAAATAGATTAATTTGAGTTCTTTAAAATAAAAACATTTTTCTTCAGAAGATACTATCATTAATTTTGAAGGCCAACCCACAGAATGGATCAAAATATTTGCAAAATCATATATGTTATAAAGGACTTGTATCTAGGATACATAAAGAAAATTAGAGCTCAATAACAAAAAGACAAATAACCCAATTAAAAATCATGAAAGATTTAAATCAACATTTCTCCAAAGAAGACATACAAATGGCAAATAAACACATGAAAAGAAGCTCAACATCATTAGCCATTAAGTAAATGCAAATCAAAACCACAGTAAGATACTCTTTAGACATAAAAAAATGATTAAATAAAAAGGACAACATAGCAAGAGTTGGTGAGGATGTGCAGAAATTGGAATCCTCATATGTTGCTGGTGGGATTGTAAATATTTGATTCCAGTATGGAAAAACAGTTGGGCAATTCTCCAAAAGTTTAAACATTGTACCCATAAGACCTAGCAATTCCACTCCTGGATATATACCTAAGAGAAATGAAAATTATGTTCATGCAAAAACTTGTACACAAATATTCATAGAAGCACTATTCATAATATCTCTACAGTGGAAACAACCCAAATGTTCATCCACTGATGAATAGGTAAATAAAATGTGTTATTTCCATATAATGGAATAGTATTTGACAGTAAAAAAGAATGAAGTACTGATACATGCTGTGACATGGATGAACCTTGAAAACATAATGCCCGTAGAAAGAAGCCAGATTAAGAAGGTCACATATGTATGATCTAACTATATCAATTGTCTAGAAAAGGCAAATCCATAGAGACATAAAGCAGATTAGTAGTTACCTAGGGCTGGAGAGGATATGGGGAATTCAGTAGTGAATGCTAATGAATATGGTGTTTCCCTTTGGAGCAATGAAAATATTCTAAAAATAGATCATGGTAATAGTTGTACAACTCTGTGCAAATACTAAAAGCCATTCAATTATACTATTTAAAGGGTGAATTTTGTGTTATGTTAATTATATCTCAATATGACTGTTATAAATATATGTTGACACTATTTTATTTTGGGAGACACAATCAAATCAAGTGAGGGTTAAGGGATCATTTGGTTTGAAGGAACTTCTCTTCAAAAACTCAGAATGTCTTTTAGGAATGAAGGGTTTTGTAACATATTTTGAAAATGTTCCATAGCAAAACTGTCCACTTACTCGAGACTTTTTGTCCCAATTTTTAATACACTATGTGTATTAGTCAGTCAAAAGGGTGCTGATGCAAAGTACCAGCAATTGGTTGGCTTTTATAAAGGGTATTTATTTGGGGTAGAAGCTTACAGTTACCAGGCCAGAAAGCATAAGTTTCTTCCCTCACCAAAGTCTGTTGCCATGTGTTGGAGCAAGATGGCTGCCAATGTTCAGCCTTCCTCTTCCTCAAGGATCTGTGGTCCCAGCTTCTTCCAATATCAGCTGTAGGCTGGGATAAGTCTTGTCTTTCTCCTGGGGCTCATTCCTCTCCAAGCTCAGCTGCTCTGTTCTTCCCACAAGGTCAGCTGTAGACTATCAGGTGAAAGGCTCCTCTCTCTTCTCAGGATCTCTTTCATGCCTAACATATCTGCTTCTCTGTGTGTTTACTTCCTGGGGCTCCAGCTCAAAACTCCAACATCAAAACTCTAACTCACTCCTCTGCTCTGCCATGTAATTTTTCTCTGTGAGTCCTTGCCTACCCAGGGGGCAGGGATTCAACATCCTACTGATGTGGCCCAATCAAAGCCTTAATCATAATATAATCAAGTAAAAGTGAAACCTTTGAATCCAATATAATCTAAATATGCCTAGAGGGACAGACCAATTCACAAACATAATCCAATATCTATTTTTGGAATTCATAAACAATATCAAGCTGCTACACTCCACCCTCTGAATTCCAAAAAAATATTATAAGAATAAAAAAACCTTAAATCAGTAACAACTCTAAATACAGAATCATATCACAATCAGTTTAAAGTAATATAGTTTGACTTGAGGCAAAGTCCACTCTGGCTGTAGACCTCTGAAACTTACAAAGCAATTTATTTGCTTCCAATACACAAATGGGCAAAAGATAAACATTTCCATTACCATACAGAGAAATTGGTAGGGAAACATGAGTCATGGGTCCTCTACAGTTCAGTAAACCTGTAGGGCATACTCCATTTGATTTCAAAGTGAGAGTCATTCTTAAGACGATGGTTTCTTTCTTCCTGGGGCCTCATGAGGATCCACCCTTTCCACAGGCTTGCCCAGTGGTCATTTTCTTGATTCTCCCATCAAGCATCTGGGTGTCCGCCAAGCTCCAGACTTCACCCTAGAAGGGTAATTGCCACCACACCTTACGCAATCTTTGGGTTAGAGTCTTAACCCCACTAGTACAGTGAAGTGAAGACAACATCCTCCCTAACCTTTGGCATAAAGGCCCAACCCTCTCAGAGCAACGAGTTGGTGACCTGGCCTTCCCTAATCCATGGGGGACAGACCACCCTTCTCAGACCTATGGGGCGTTGACCACAACCACCCCAGTCCCTGGGGAATGTGCTCCACCCTCTCTGTACCCTGGGGTGACAAAACTCTCCCAGAATATCAGGTGGGAACATCCAAACTCTTCAACTGCTGGGGCAAACTCACCCTCTCTGTACATATGGGTGGGGTTCCTCTCTTGACACAAAGAGATGTCTTAATTCCAGATCCCAGTTTCCGTGGTTTTCCTCTTGAAGTCATTTCCCCTTCAATCTTTCCCTTCCATATCTATTTTAGTCCAAGCTGACAGTGGTTTTGTTCATACAGTGCTCTCAAAAACCTTGTTGATTTAGCATGCAAGAAGCAGGGGTCCAAGCCATCAAACAGTAAGAATCTACACAAGTCTTTCCAAGATAACTGCATCTTCAATCCTGATTTACAAGTTCCAAGTTTAGTTAAGTCCTCAAATGGGGCACTATCATCTGGGAGCTTGATTTCCAGAGACTTGGAAGTTCCAGAATCAGTTTCTGTTTTCTTTGTGCCCAACAGTTCAGTTCTCAGCTCATCCCTCTCATCTAGCATTTTGATATAAGCTGCAAGGAGAAGCCAAGCTGCATTCTCCGAGTTTACTTTGGAAAGTTCTTCAGCTAAATGCCCAGGCTCACCATTTTCAAATTCTGCCTTCCATATAACATCAGGAGTTAATCTTGCTAAGTTCTCTGCAACTTTAAAGCATGGATTGCCTTTCCTCCAATTTCCAATAATAGTTGCATCATTTACTTCTAAGGCATCATAAAAAGTCTCTTTAGCATTCATATTCCTATGAACAGTCTTGTCAAAGCAATTTAGGCTTTTTCCATCAAGCATCTCACAATTCCTCCAAAAAATACCCCTTACCTATTGATAAAACTCTTCAGCATTTTCGTAATTGCAAAAGCACGACTCTACTCTCTGGTACCAAATTTTGTATTAGTCAGCCAAAGGGGTGCTGATGTAAAATACCAGAAATCTGCTGGCTTTTATAAAGGGTATTTATTTGGGGTAGAAGCTTACAGTTACCAGGCCGTAAAGTATAAGTTACTTCCCTCATCAAAGTCTGTTGCCATGTTTTGGAGCAAGATGGCTGCCGATGTCTGCAAGGGTTCAGCTTCCCTCTTCCTCTTAAGGCTCCATGGTCCCAGCTTCTTCCAAAATCAGGTGTAGGCTGGGGTAAGTCTTGTCTCTCTCCCAGGGCTCATTCCTTTCTTGGCTCAGCTGCTCTGGGCTCTCCACAAGGTCAGTTGTAGACTATCAGGCAAATGGCTTATCTCTCTTCCCAGGGCCTCTTCTGTGTCTGACATATCTGCTTCTCTTTCTGTTTACTTCCCAGGGCTCCAGCTCAAAATTCCAACATCAAAACTCCAACTAACTCCTCTGCTCTGCTGTGTAGTTTTTTCTGTGAGTGCCCACCCACCAAGGCCCAATCAAAGCCTTAGTCGTAATTTAATCATGTAAAAATGAAACCTCTGAATCCAATATAATCTAATATGCCCAGAGGGAAAGACCGGTTCACAAACATAATCCAATGTCTATTTTTGGTATTCATAAACAATATCAAACTGCTACACTATGAAAAATAATAATAGTTATAATTTACATTTTTTTGTTTTTTCTTTTTATTATTTTAGTTTTAATAGGACCTTGATTACTTAAAATTTCCTGTATGCTCAAATAGACGATCTTATGCAATTGTCACAATTGCATTGCAATGTCTGTATGGCTATCCCTCCTTATAAAGGAGGAAACCTGATGGTAGCTGACTTGTGTGTGTATGTGTGTGTGTGTGTGTGTGTGTGTGTGTTTGGTAAAGGTGTATCTCCTATTGCTTTCATGAAGGGGCATCTGAGGAGGTACTTTCACTTATCATGGCTTATAAAAAACACAAAGAAGGAATCAACACTAAGAAAATAATCTTAAACTGACAGGGCAGGATGGCACTACATTGAAGTTTAATATTAAATTTCAAGCATCACTTATAAGTTAATGATCACTTAGTGTGAAAGGAAGGAATTGTTATCGAGTCAGATCAAATTAATATTTGATGGGCAGCCAATAAACGAAAAAAATAAACCTGCCACATGGAAATGGAAGATGGCAAGAATATTGATGTTTTTCAGGAGGAAGTGGGTGGTGTCTTACTGAAAAGGGACCTTGCTATACTTGACTCCAGAAATTTGCTCCTGTACTCCATAATCTATTCTTATAGACAAGGGTGCAATCTACTATAATTTAGTTCCATCACACTTTAACTATTAAAGTATCATTTTGCTCTATCATTTTTATTCTTTTATTTTCTCCCCACTTTTTAAAATTTTTTATTATTTTTAGGAGGTACTGGGGATTGAACCTGGGACCTTGTATATGGGAAGCAGGTGCTTAACCACTGAGCTACACCTGCTCCCTTCCACCATTTCTTTATCATCTGAGGTGTGTGTGTGTGTGTGTGTGTGTATGTGCGTATGCAAGTAGATGGCCAATGGCGAACTTTGGTTGATGGAATAAGTTGCTTAGTTTCCATTCTTTAACGGCAACAACCAATAAACAAAAACAAAAATCTTGCTTATATTGTTTGATTATAGAATTTCAATTTATTTCATTTATTAACATAAAACCTAGGACACTTTTATAACATTTGTGGTGTTTACATGTAGGAAGATTTGTCTTTAAGTAGGGATAACTTGCTCTAAAGTGAATTCTACATAGCTTCTTGTAATATAATTAAACATCACATTTACAATAAAAATGTGTATGTGTTAAACAGCAAACCAAAACTTGACATGTGGCTTGGGACACCATATCACATGCTTATAAAGTCTTAGATCTGAGTGGAATTTCAGGAATGCCCTTGTCCAACTTTCTTACATTACATTCAAGGGAAGTGAGGACTAGAGAGAATAAGTGACTGAAGACCCCACATCTTATAGTGCCAGAGTCAAAACTAAAACTCAGGTTCTCCTGGTCTAGAAGTAGCTTGGGTTCATGGGATGATCCTGACTTTTGAAGTTAGATTGGCTTGTGTTCCTAGTTGTATGACCTTGGGCAAATCCATTAACCTACCTGAGCATCGTTTTTCTCAGTTCTAAGTTAGGGGTTCATTCATTCCTTCATTTATGCATTCATTTATTCTAGTATCTTGTATTTACCAGGCATAGTAAGAACAGAAGAATGGTAGCTAAGATCTGAGAAAGTGTAAGTTTCTAAGTGAGGCATAGAGACTTACTTATTATTACTGCTCTTTCTTAACTCCACATAGTTTCATATAATCACAACAGACCTAAGAAAAGTAGCCCAGAGTATATATTATCCTCATTTTATAGTCAGGAAACTCATCAAAGATCAGGAGGATCATCTACCATCAAGACAAGTTAAAAACAAAAATCCACTAAAAGGAAAGGCTCTTTGGTTGATGGTTCTCAAACTGGCTGCAGAGGAAATCCATTGGGGAGCAATTTTTTTTCCCTTTTTAAAAAAAATACTGGGAAGCGGCTGTGGCTCAATCAGTAGGGCTCCCGTTTACCATATGGTAGGCCCCGGGTTCGGTTCCCGGGGCCTCCTGGTGAAGGCAAGCCCGCCCGCACGGCGTGGTTAGCTGACCCAGCGAGCACGAGCAGCAAGGGGGGGATAAATGAATAAATAAATAAAATCTAAAATAAATAAATAAATAAATAAAATACTGATGCCTGAATGTCAACACTGGAGATTCTGGTTAATCGGTGAGGGTGTGGGGGCAAGAACATAATTATTCTTAAAAAACGATTGCCAGATGATTCTAATGTATAGATGGGATGGACAACCAGTGGGCTAAACTGAGCAGTGTGAGTTTTCAATGAGCTGTTTCAGTTGACTAGTTTTCTGTAGGTTACATGACTGAGTAGGGTGAAGATGCTGAAGTCTCAGAAGGGGTACTTCTCTGCAGCGTCTGAAGTTCCATTAATGTCTTACTAAGCTCAGCTGGTAAGTGATCTTAACCAGTCCTGGCTGAGCGTCTTCATTTTTATTGCTTTTTATTTTAAACATAAAAGGAGTTACAGTCAGGCGGGGGTGGCATGAAACTCAGAAAAACGTGTTTATTGAAGTGAACATAGTACCCTGCTACTTCCTGGCTGTTATGAGTTTGGTTTTGACAGTGACATCCCCCTGGGGATATCTGAAGAACACTATGACACGTTGAAATATCAGTGTATCACAGCTTTGGGAGACTCTTCTTGTTCAAATATTTTTCTTGGAAAACACTTAACCATGATTATGTTTATTTTCTGTCTTTAACCCATGAGCAAAGTGGGGCTCAGACAGGGTCATTGGAAACCTATTCTGGCTTCTTTTCCTAAGACATAACCATGTTATGTTCAGGAAATATACAATAGGAATATTGATGAAATTTTCTATTGATCAGAAAGTTCTGAGTACAGAGGGAGTGGAATTAGAAGGCAAGGCAGAATGATGAAAATAAAGGGGGTGTTTTATAAGGTCATTTTGTTGCCGTTGTGGGGTGCCAACCTAGTTTTGTTTCCTTTGTATTCACCAGCTTTCTTGCCTCCGCCAATACACACACACATACACACACATTGTTGGGTTCTGCATTACCATTAGAACCATCACAACAAAGGAGATTTTATATGATGAGCCTCTCCATCTCCTCATCCTGTCCTTCTACGAAGTTTTGAAATAAAGGTGATCTCCCAAAACTGGGGTAAGTGATTCAGTCATCAATGTATTCTTGTCACTCCCTCCCTCTCACCTCTCTATATTCATCTTTGTTGCCAAGCCGATTTGGGCCAGTGAAAGCCCTGAATCCAGTACTCTGCCCTTCATGCACTTGTTTAGTCCGAGTTGTTGCAATAGGGGATCTGGAGCTAGTCTGGTTTGTGGCAATCTCTTTCCTCAAGAATGGATCCCACCTTCTCCACCCTGGCTTTCTAGCTGGGATCCTGCTGTGTGGACAGGTCTTTGGATAATGCCACCTCTTTACTGTGGGGTGTCTGAGCATAGACTGTTTCATGAATGACCTGCTTTTGTCCCTGCTCCTCCACATGAATGCAACTGCTAGTACCTCCCCTGCTGCAGCACATTATGACAGAGCTTCCTACATTCCGATACAGGAGCCAGCTGCTGGCCCTTTTGTAGCTCACTGGCCTCTGTCTATTGTCTGTCTTTCTTCACTGTGCCAACTCTATTGGTGGCATCAAGCCCGAGGCTTTCTGAGCTCCTACTTGATGTCAGAGAAGGGCTAAAGAGCCTGGCTTGCTTGGGATAACCTCTGTTTCCCAGCACTCCTTAATCTTCCACACCTTGAACTTGCTTGCTGCACTCAACTGGCCTACAGGAAACCTCATGTTTTCAGGCTCAAACATTCTAGACTTTCATTTTTCTCCTAGGGTTTGCATCCTTTGAATTACCTTTGCAGTCCCAGGGAAGGAGAGAAAGCTCTCTTGTCACAGTCCCTGTACTACCTCTGGGCTTGAACACTGCAAAGTGAGCCTACTACCTTACAGACAAAATGGAACCTGTGTCTGTTTTGTTCCCAACTACTACTTACTTCTCTATTGTTTCCTGGGTCTGGAGTTTGGAAATGTTGACTTTCTGCATGAACCTGTATAAATCTTTCCTCAGTTATTGTTTTCCCTTAGTCCATGTGTTTTTTTAAAATTCTTAAGCTGTGTTTTCCTCATAAGACCTATAGGTTATAATATATGCTTTTTATGTGCAGTATATTTTAGCAAAATACCAAAAACGCCTTTGGCTTCTAGATGCTATATAAGGAAAACATGCAATGTTATGACTGTTTCATTTTCAACCCCTTCTTGTTAAAGCTATTTTTCTTTTAGAAACTCACAGCCAGAGTTGGCAGCCAGGGAAGGAGGAAATCTGCTGCTGGTAAAGAACATTCCCCAGACCTTTCCCATAATATTTATTTTATTTAAAATAAATCTTCAAATCAGTTGCCTTTCACTAATACTTAAGTGGCTGGAGATTCAAGCTTTTATGTTGAATTGAGCCATCTGCTACACACCAGGCCTGCTCTTTTCTCCGGTCCATATGTATCGTTGGGAGTATTGCTAAGATGACACTTGAAAGGTGGGGCACTGCAGAGGAAAGGGCTGGGGCAGTGCTGTCCACTGTACCTTTCTGTGATGTTCTATATCTATACTGGGGCAATGTCATGGCCACCAGTCACATACGGACCACTTGAGGTGTGGCTACTGTGACTGAGGGACTAAATTGTAAATTTAATCTAATTTTAATTCATTTCTATTTTAATTTCAATAGCCACATGTGTATTGGACGGCACAGGGTTAACTGATTGGACTCCAGAGTGAGTGGCTCTTTCATTAGGAGGTTGAGCTTCTCACAGCCTTTGCATGCACGTACTTCACAAGACTGGAGATGTTCAGCATGCAGAACCAGCCTCCCCTAGCACGAGTGGTTCTAGATTTGTTAGTCCATTTCCTTTATTTCTTGTAGATTCCTAGTTGTCATATTTGGTTAACAAATCTGTTCTAATGCATAGGGTGTTGTGATATGTGCTCTTTCTGAAGATATATAACTTTTATTTGGAATAACATTTACATGAATTTGATTAAATAAATGTAGCACCCTCCTATTAAGTAATTTGTTTGGTGTAAACAAGTAATTCTCATGTAACTGCGGATGCAGACCTGGGGAAGGTGTATAAGCAGAGGGAAGGAGGTAGAGAAGCATTTTTAATTTACCCAGCTCTGAATGCCAGTATCTCATTTATTATTTCTTTAAAAAAAATCAGTCAGCAGACAAAATAGATCAACAAATCAAAAGGCTAGCATAAGGTCCAATCAAATGTGTTTTTTCCCTCTTGCCACCTTTCCTCCTCACTTCTCTCCCTACACTGGCTATCCTTCATCTTCCAGGAACTCCAACGGTAGGAACTCCTATCTTTTCCCGAGGCTGCCCATTCCACTATTGAGTGGCTTCTATGCTTAGAAAGTACCTCCTTATAGTGTGACAGAATCTGTCTCACACTTTTCAACCATGGTTACTTCCTCTTCTCCCTGGGATAACATAACACACGCAATTCTGTTTCCATGCAGCAGTCCTCTAAATTGCTGAAGATAAAACTTTTTAAATCGAGTGTACTCTTTTCCACGTTGATTTCCAATTGATTGATCCATTGGAGCATTTCAAGTCTCCTCATTGTCCTGATCATCTTGATCTAGGCATATGCGAATTTGTCAATGGTCCACTTATGTTTTTTTTTTTTTTAAATTAATTATTTGCATTGCAGATCTTTAATTTCAAGATTAACTTCCTCGCATACAACTACACAGACTTTGTTGTTTATGTTGTTATTAATGTTATTAACAATGTAATAATACCTCCCTCCATCTGGCAATCTGTTGGCCTTTGTGTGGATGTGCCCAGGGCAGGGGAGGAGGTAGATGTATGCCTATTCCTTCCATTAAGCTGTCTACCCAACAGCTGTCCAGCTGTCCACACCCTTCACTCCATCTGTGAATAAAGGCCTGTAAACTGTACTCAGCCTTAATGAGCAGGTATATGCACCTGCATGGACAGGTGAGCCCTGTCTGAGTCAGAAAAGACTAGTGAGCTGTCCAAAGCCAACCATCATGTCAACATACTTGGGAAGGCAGGATCTGGGATTGAAATGTAATATCCCCTACACTTTAGAGAAGCAGCCTAACCAAAGCAAGGACACCCATCAAGAGGTTTTTGGAGACACTGAGCAGAAGTGGCCCAGAGAATGGACTGTGCCCTGACTTTCTCCAGGGCCAGGCTTCCAGTGATTTGCCATCGTAGTGAGTTTGTCTTAAACCCTGAAAACAGGCCCCATAGTCTTGAGGTGGGGAATTTCTGAATGTGTATCAAAGGCCATCGGGCCCTCGCTCCAGGCTGTAGCCTCAGCGATATCTTCACCTGGTGACTGCTTTGTGCCAAGAACCCAAGGGCTCTTTTCTGGCCTGCATGCTGGACCCAGGATAGCACACAGGTAATGCCACCTGAGAGTTGGTCACCTCTTTTTTTGCTGCTGATGGAAAATGGAAGGATTTATTACTGGTCATTCATTCATTCATTCATTCATTCATCTATTCATCCAGCATTGGTGCCCAGGACTGAAACGGACCCTCCAGGTGAAATTCAATCAGTAACAGAGTTGAGCAGGCACTCACCTTCTGAATTCTGAGTGCTACAACTTTAATGAGAGAGCCTAAGATTACTTTAGCCTTCTTGGCTTTTTTTTTTTTTTTTT
>JAKSZT010054138.1:14070179-14094032 GCA_026826555.1 Tolypeutes matacus | reverse complement strand
AGAGCCAAATTGTTATTCATATTGACCTTTCAGCCAGCTAAAGGCCCATAATCTTTTTCACAAGTGTTGCGTTATGTCTTTCCTCTATTGGTGCAGTTGTATCTGGGCGACCAGGTGCAGGACCTCACATTAATCTATGTTAGATTTCATCTTAATAAATTTGATGCACATGGTGGACAGTGATGCACTGCCAGAGCTCCCTTTGGGAATGGAGGACTCCCTCCTGCTGCTGGGAATGCTGTTGATGAGCCTCAGCTGTCAGCTCTCTTTGGGGATTGCTTCAGTAAAAGAAAATTACTTTGCCCAAGACCACTTAGTTTGCCAGGCTGATATGACAAATACCACGCAATAGGTTGGCTTAAACAATAAGCATTCATTGACTCATCCTTTTGAGACTAGAAGGACAAATCAAGGTGTCAGCAAGGCTGCTTTCTCTGGAGGCTGGAGTGTTCTGCTGCCGGCTGTCAACAATCCTTGGGGTTCCTTGGCTTGTATCGCTGCCTCTCATCACGTGGCAATGTTCCCTCCTTTCTGTCCGCTCTTCATTTCCACCGACTTCGGTCTTCTACCTATGTGGCCTTCCCTAACTTCTGGCACCCAGATTCTTCTCTTTATAAGATCTCTAGTAATATGGATTAAGACCACCCTCAAACAGTTGTGCCAAATCTTAACAAAAAATAATACCCTCAAGAGGTCCTAATTAACCTAGGTTCTCACTCACAAGAATGTGGATAAAGATTGGGAACCTGTCCTAATCAGGGTACCTAGTTCAATCTACCACAGGCGGCTTGAATCCAATGACTGATAAACTCAGGGCTATAAAGGCCCCCTTACCTCAACTTTGCAGGGCTATCTCAGGCCCACAACTCCCTGTGGGCAGTGAGCTGGCCCTTCAATGGGACTGTATCACAAAACGACGTCTCTCTCTCTTAGTCCTGGTTCCTTTCCCTTCCTTTCACAGTTGTTGATCTCAAAAGCCCTCCCTACAAACCTCCTGCATGCTCATCTCTGACTCAGAGTCTGCATCCTGGAAAATTTGATCTGCATTCATGTATTACTCCAGCCTGAGTAGAAAGCTCATTTTGGATCTTGCATCTGTTGTCAAATGTATCAGCTATTCTAATTTTCAGATTTCTTTCCTGAGGCCCAGAGCCATACTTTAAACACTTTACTGGATATTTCTACCTCAACATGTCATGGGCATTGCAAATTCAATATGTTTGCAACTGCACTAATTATTCAGTCTTTTCCCATGACACTCTGTCCTTCAGATGACCACCGTAGAATGGTCATGTTACCCTCTGATTTAAAAACTGATTCCCTTTCCCCTCCTTGCTTAGATGATCAAGTTACCACTTTATAGGCTGGCCTTCAAGGCCTTTTACCCCACCTTTCTCTCTTTCCTGCTGTGTACTCTATTATCTAGCCACACTAGTCTCCAAACTTGAAATGCTCTCTTAATCTATCTATGCCTTTGAGCATGCTTTTCTCTCCCCCACAACCTTATGCATGGAATTGTCCCTGTCTGCCAGTAGACTGTGAGCTTCTTGGAGGCAGGGAGTGTATGCTTTCAGTCTTGCTCTCTAATACCTAATGCAGTGTCTGGCATATTGTGATTTCATGGGGTTCCCAGCATGCTGCAGAGGTAGTGGGGTGTTTGTCCTTTCCACAGAGTAGGACATGGGGTTGAAAGTGAGAAGTTGAAAAAGGGAAAGCAAGGTATTGAAAATTTCTGACCAGGTAAGCCACAGTGTGGATTTAAGAGTCTATTTTAAGTACATCCGGAACGGTTTGATGTTACACTACTTTTTTAAGATTAGTGAATCTGAGAAGTTTGAACATTTTATATCTTGTTAGTGATTAAACTAATGTACCCCTGACTCAGCTGTCATGCTGGATTAAAGGTATAATTCTGCAGAGAACATGGTTTTAAGATTCTTAGAATTGCTGAGGGAGAAAAAGAAAAAAAAAAACAAGCATTAATTAATGAAATGTTAAACATATTTTACCTATAAGAGACAGATATATTCTTTTCTCTGAGAAAGCAAATGTCAGATGTATACAGTGTTTCTCGGTGTTGGATTTACCATGCGGTAAGAGTTCAAGGGTAGCAGTAGTGTAGCAATTCTATGGAATTACTGGAATGAGTTGAGTGGTAGTTTAGAGGCTTTAACCTGCTATACAAATGGAAAGAGTCAGAATCCCTCCACATAAGCCAAATTAGTGTGCTGGTCTGAAGTCAGCAAGAGGAAAATTATAAAAAATAATCATATAATCATTAATTATCAAACAATTACATGATCACAGGTAGGAGAGAGCTGGCTTAGCAATTGTTTATGTAAAAAGAAATATAGTTTTTCTAAGCCACCAGTTCGATGTTACTCTTAAAAAGGTGATGCAATCCTTGTACTACTAGAAGTACAATGTCCAGATCACAGAAAAATAGCTCAACTCATGTTGCATTGATTCAAACATGACAATAATATTGTTTTAATTTTAAAGGAAGCACTGCCAAACTAGAATGCTTCCAGAGGAAACTAGGAAAGATTGAAAAGAGCATGAATATTAAACTGGATAGGAGGTGACTATGAGGTTGGGGTATCATTAAATACTTGAAGAGTGATCATGTTAGAAGAAGGACCAAGCAATGGGTTATATCAGTTGGAAAATCAGTGGGTAGAAGTAAAAGAGGGAAAATTTTGGCTCAAAATAAAACTTTATATTCTAATACACCTAAAGGGGTCCAAATGTAGAATATACTGCCTTGGGAGGTAATGGATTTTATGTCATCAGGGGCAGGCAGTTAAGGTTAGATGGCATTTAGGAAGGCTGTCAAAAATATTCAGTGGGAGGCAGGACCAAATGGTCACCAAGGACTCTTTCAGACTTCCGTTTAAGAGGATATGAATTCACCAAGTTTCAGGCTGCATCGTTTTTATATTGAGATGTTGTTGATGTAAAGACAAATAAGCAAGCCACTTTGGATTCTCAACTTTTTTTTTTCAACCATGATGCTACTACATTGCCTCATAATATATCTTTCTTTTCTTTTTTAAAGCATTACAGTTATGGTTTGGAAAAGGTATACATGGAAAGGCAGATTCATGGTGAATAGCATATTGTAGAAGTTAAGGGAAGGAAGTTTGTTCTTGTCCTGACACCACCACCTGTTAAGCTGTATGACCTTCGATAAGTCACTTCACCTCTCTGAACATTAGCTTTTTTTTAATTAGAGAAGTTGTATGTTTACAGGAAAATCATGCAGAAAATAGAATTTTTTTTTTTTTTTTACTTATTTGTTATATATGGCTACTAATGGTACCTAAATTATGGCTGGTTGTGAGGATTAAATGAAACGCAAAGAACTTAGGTCAGTTCCTGACACACAGGAAGTGTATAGTAAATGGTTACTATTGTTATTATTATTTCTTATTTCTCTGTAATTATTGGAGGTTAAACCAAAAATGTTCCCTCCCTATTAAAATAAGGCAGACATTTTACTCTTTGTTCACAGCATAATAAGGCTGCCATTGTGATTGCTTTTTGTAATTATTTGGTAAATTATCCTTGTTTAGTCTCTGGGCAGTTTCAAATTTTAATTCACTCACCTTATTTACAAGATAAAAAAATAACAGAACTTCTGAAGCAAGAGCTAAAAAATGTTATCACTTTTTGAATAATGCACTCAGTTAAAAATTAAATGATTTAAGACATAATTGCTTCTGGAAATGACTTTATGAACAGTGAAAGGATTTATTGGGAACTGGTAAATGAAGCAATTGCACAAAGTGTGATTTGATTTCTTACCGTGGCTACATGTGGAGAGGGCCAGTTATTGCAAAGTTTTGTGGGGTGTGGTCACTTTGATGTTAGTAAAAAGCAATGCTCTATTTTCCAGAGTCACATATTGTGAAATATGGTTAATGCATGCTTCTGTTGGTAGGGTTAAAACTCAAATGTGAGCTATATATATATTTTTTTAATGGAAACACAATCTGAATTGGGTATTATTGTTCTTATTTGCTTGAAGCGATCTTGATAATAGTAAAAAAAGATTCTTACCTGTAAAATAACAATGCTTTCTTTATAAGATTATTGTGATATTAAATTTAACATGTATATGACATAAAAAGCTTTATAAACTGGGTAACTTTAAATAGTTTTAAACATACTTCTTTACTTCAGGAGTTCTTGAAGCCTTAATATAATTATGTTCATTGGAAAACTCCAAGAGAGAAATATTAGTATTCAGCATTGTATTAGTCAGCCAAAGGGGTGCTGATGCAAAATACCAGAAATCGGTTGGCTTTTATAAAGGGTATTTATTTGGGGTAGAAGCTTACAGTTACCAGGCCATAAAGCATAAGTTACTTCCCTCACCAAAGACTATTACTACGTGTTGGGGCAAGATGGCTGCCGACGTCTGCCAAGAGTTCAGGCTTCTTGGGTTCCTCTCTTCCCAGGGCTCCATTTCTCTCTGGGCTCAGCTGCTGTGCTCTCTCCACAAGGCCAGCTGTAGATTATCAGGCGAACTGTTCTGTCTCTCTCTCCAGGGCTTCTGCCGTGTCTAAGGAGCTGTCTCTCTTCCTCTGTGTTCTTCTGTGTGCTCACTTCCCAGGCTCCAGGTCAAGACTCAGCATCAGAACTCCAACTCACTCCTCTGCTTGGCCATGTAGTTTTATCTGTGAGTCCCCACCCACCAAGGGAGCGGGGACTGAACGTCCTACTGACATGGCCCAATCAAAGCCCTAATCATAATTTAATCATGCCCAGGTACAGACCCATTTAAAACATAATCCGATATCTATTTTTGGAATTCATAAACAATGCCAAACTGCCACAGCATTTTCCAGATTCTCTTAATGACGGTGCATTTTTTTCCCTGGATCATCTAGAGGGTTTAGAATTCTGTGGGTGGTTTTGCCCAAGACCTTCATTTTGCAGAGAGGGATCTAGACTTTCCCAAGATCACATAGTAATTTAGTGGTATAGACAGAACCAAAACTTAGATATTTCCATTCACAGTTCAGTGCACGTCTGGATTCTATATTTGACCATTTGGTTGGAAATAACTACTATCAATTAGTTCCTCTTCATTTCAGCCAAAGAAGGAAATGAGTTGCATATCTCATGATCCCAATCTGAAAACCAAGGGTAATGGCCAAAGGCTCTTTTTAGAAGCGTCAGTGATTGAGACGTTGGGGTTGAAATATCTCTTTGATAAGTATTGTTCTTTCTTGAGCATTTCCTGCAGTTATCTTTGGACTTGCATTGTGACCAAATCTGGGATCTAAAAACTTTTAACATGTTTATTTGTAAATATAATTGCATATATTGATTTATGCATTTATACTAGATAAATAGACAGAGACATAACTTTCCAATTTGGGATCTATACCTGCTGTATTTAATAATACTTTTCAAATTTAATTTTATTTGATTTAACAGAGAAAAAAGAATCAGTACAACTGAAGAAATCCCTAAATTTCAAATAAATATTGCTTTTCCAAAAGAGAGACTAATCCTGTAATTGTGTGAAAAGCAATAAGAAGTTAGAATTGTTATTTTTTTTAAGTTACCTTCATGGTAGGCAGCCTCTAAGATGGCCATAATGATCCACTTCTACTGGTATTCAAGATCTGTGTAATCCCCTCATCTTGAGTGTAGGCTGTATTTAGTGAATTGCAGAATAGTGAATAGAATAAAGCAGAGGCAATAATAGAATTATTAAGATTAAGTTATGAAAAGATTGTTGTTCCCATTGTGGGCACTGTCTTTTATTCTCTAACTTGCTGTCTTACAAACTCATATGCTCTGAGGGAAGGCAGCTGCCATGTTGTAAGCTTTCCTATGGAGGAATGGAGGGGTCCATGTGGCAAGAACTGAGGTTGGCCTATGGCCAACATCCAATGAGGAACCAAGACCTTCATCAAACAGCATCTGATGAATTGATTCCTGCTAATAAACATTTTAGTGAACTCAGAAGCAGATCCACCCCCATAGAGCCTTCAGGTGAGACCACAGGCCTGATTGTGGCTGACAGGGTATATTAGTCAGCCATAGGGTTACTAATGCAAAGTACCAGAACTCTGTTGGCTTTTATAAAGGGTATTTATTTGGGGTAAAAGCTTACAGTTACAAGATCCTAAGGAGTCCAACTCAAGGTTGCCTTCTTACCAAGGTCAGTTGCCACGTGTTGAAACATGACGATTGCTGATATCTGTCTGGTCTCTCCTCTGTAGGCTATCAGGCAAATGGCTCATCTCTCCCTGGGGCTTTAGCTGTTTGAGACTTCTCCTTTCTGTCACATGACAAAGTTCTCTCCTCTGGCATCTTTGGAGCTCTCTTTCTCCCCGCTGTGTGTCTTCTTGAGTGAGTGTCCATTTATATCAATGGGGACTCAATCTGAGTCATGCCCCACTGAAGTGTTTGAATTGAAATCCTAATCTTGTCAGGTAATTTAACCAAAGATATCTCATCGAACCTAATACAATCAAGGGGTATCACACCCAGAAGAACTGATTAGTTTACAAACAATCTTTCTCTTTTTGGGATTCATAAGTAATCTTAAACTGCCATATACGGAGAGTCTAGGGACTTAAATGTCAATTTAAAGGAAGCTAGAGGATAATCTAAGGACTGTATAACAATGATTTTGGTGGTGGATAAAGACTGTGGTTAATAGTATAAATATAAGAATGTTCTTTTACAAAGTGTTGAGAATATGGTGATACATGGGAAAATCACAATTAATGTAACTTATGGATGATAGTAATATAGTAATATTGTAATATTTTTGCAGCAATGGCAAAGAAGAAATTATACCAATTCTAAGGGACAACAATGGGGGGGTATAAAGAGTATGGGGTTTTTCCTTTTGGAGTAATGAAAAGTTCTAAAATTGACTGAGGTGATGACAGCACAGCTCTGTGATGAAAATGAGAACCACTGAGTGTACACTTTGAATGGATTGTACAAGTTATGGGACTGTATAACACAGTGAATCCTGTGGTGCAAGATTGACTGTGGTTAATAGAGCAAATATGAGAACGTTCTCTCATAAAGTATAACAAATATATAATACTAATACAGGGTGTTAATGTTAGGATGGGTTGGGGGGAAATACACCAAATGTAAGATATGGGCTATATTTAATAGTAATATTTTGATGGTGCTCCTTCATAGTTTGTAAAAAATATTTCACAACAATGCAAGGTGTTGATGGTGGGGTGATGGATGGGAGCCCTATATGATGATGTATTAGTCAGGATTCTCTTGGGAAACAGAATCAACAGGAGATATCTGTCCATAATATGAGATTTTATAAGAGTCTCATGCAACCGTGGGGATGCACAACTCCAGGTTCCGCAGGCAGGCTGCAAACCAGGGGCTCTGATAAAAGTCTAATGAAAGGTCCTTGATGAGTTTCTGGGAGAAGTTGCCTGTCCAAAGATGAGCTGGGAAATTCTCTCTGAATGTTGAAATCACTTCCCGTTTTAAGACATTCAACTGATTGGATAAAAGCATCACCCACTGATGATGCAATCTCTCTGATTGATGCAGATATAATCAGCCATCCACGCAGTAAACTCACTGGTGACTGAAGTCCATAAATGTTCTTGTATTACAATTAGCCCAGTGCTTGCTGGACCAAACACCTGGACACAGCTACCTGACCGAGTTGACACATTAGCCTAACCATCACAGTCCACCCCTTATCAACTCGGCAACCATACACATTACCCTAAACCATACTTAGTCTCTAAGTAAAAGCAATAACAGACAAGCATACATATATATTTCTGCCTAACAATGTTCAACTCCCCTGAGTACAAGCGGAAACGCATTAATTCCCCACAGAATAGGGTGCAAGTCCTTGGGTAATATTTACTCTTAAACTTGACATCCTTAAATATTATGACGTGAAATTAATACAACTTTTCATATAATAGGGGAAAATGTTGGGGAAGAAAACAAATTCGTTTTGTGTACATATACAATCATACTCATAATGAAACAAGGAAGAAGGGTCCATGACTATTACAGTCCTCATTTCTGTAACTGATCACGTGGTCAAAGTTCATATTTATCACCTCCTTCTTCCACTACCCATTCCATGTTCCCGTTACCTTCAGCAAGCAATTCAGCTGGCTGTGGGTGTTTGCCTGGTGGGGTGACCCAAACTTTCATTCCCGAAGATTCTGGGCCATTGTTAGTCTTGCTTGGATTGGTCTGTTGCAATTTCCATTGACTTTAATCACAGGGCATGGAAGTACTAGGAGATGCCCTAGAGGATCTCCTGCATTCCAGGCAAACTCTTCTTTAGCCCCATTATGTAGACGCAGTCCTATTTCCCCTTGATAGTCAGGATCAATCACCCCAGCCAGTACAGTAATTCCCTTCTTTGCCTGTTGATTCGCAGGTAAGAGGAGCCCAAAGTGGCCAGGTGGCAGTCTTAACTTCCAGTTGAATGGAATCATTGTTGTGTTCCCTGGTGGCAGCACTTCTTCTCCTTTTGGGACTAAAATCTGTAGACCAGCAGAGCTTAAGGTTGCAGGACAGGAAGCAAAAATTTTCCTAGTTGGTCACTAGGGGTAATAGTGAGTGGTGCCACTCCCATTTCCACCTCCTGATTCCTGGACCCATGAATCCTGGTTATGGGAGAAACAGCACCATAGAGAGCACATTGATTTAGAGCATACACAGCTTCCTGGATAACATTGCCCCAGCCCTGCAAGGTATTGCCACCTAGTTGGTGCCATAATTGAGTCTTCAAAAGGCCATTCCACCATTCTATTAATCCAGCTTCTTCAGGGTGATGGGGAACAAGGTAAGACCAGTGAATTCCTTGGGCATGTGCCCATTCCCACACATCATTTGCTGTGAAATGGGTTCCTTGATCAGAAGCAATGCTATGTGGAATGCCATGGCAGTAGATAAGACATTCGGTAAGTCCATGGATGGTAGTTTTGCCAGAAATGCAAACCCATATCCAGAGTATCTAGGAGGAGCCAGCCAACATCATTATACTTTTTGACTCCACAAAATTCTGTTAAGGTGTTGAAAACACTCTCACCCAGATCCTTCTTATAAGTGTGGAAGTAGGGGAATCCAGTGATGCTATTTTGCGAATCTCTATTGCCAGCTCACGCCATGGACTGTTAGTGACCTCTTCATTATCGGAAAGGGAGTCATCAGTACCCCTGAGTCCAATTAGAGTAAAGAGCCAATTACAAAACTCCCAGAACCACCTCAGACATCCCATGTTTAAGACTCTGTTCCTCAAGAACCACTCCCGGTACCAAGCTGTATTAGTCATGGTTCTCTCGGGAAACAGAATCAACAGGAGATATCTGTCAATAATATGAGATTTTATACGAGTCTCTCACGTGACCGTGCGGATGCACAAGTCCAGGTTCCTCAGGCAAGCTGCAAACCAGGGGCTCTGATGAAAGTCCGATGAAAGGTCCTTGATGAGTTTCTGGGAGAAATTGGCTGTCCAAAGACGAGCTGGGAAATTCTCTCTGAATGTTGGAATCACTTCCCCTTTTAAGGCATTCAACTGATTGGATAAAAGCATCACTCATTGCTGATGCAATCTCCCTGATTGATGCAGATGTAATCAGCTATCCATGCAGTAAACTCATTGGTGACTGAAGTCCATTAATGCTTTTGTATTACAATTAGCCCAGTGCTTGCTGGACCTAACACCTGGACACAATTACCTGGCCGAGTTAACACATTAGCCTAACCATCACAAATGACATGCGTGTTTGTTTTGTAAGTTCACAACTTTTACTATACACTTATTGTTTATGCATGTTCATGAATGAATGATCTATTTCAATACATTTTTTAAATGAAAAGAAAAAACACCAAAAGATATTGTGGATTTGCCTGTATAGATAGCAAGAAACTATGTCACAGGGAAGATTTTTCTCCTCTTTATACTATCTTAGAGAAGAGAAACCCATAGAGCAGGAGCAGGCAATCACAACCCTGAATTGAAAAGGGAGAACAGGCTGAGTCCTTGGCACACTCATTGGACAGAAGTGGACACAAGAAGGCAAGTGACATATCAGTGGGTTATACAACTAGCAAATAGTAGGATTGAGATTAGAATCAAGGTAGTTTATGCTCTGGGGTCTCTGTGCTTAATCACCATGCTATACTGCCTTGTCAGTTAATGAGCACTCAAGAAATGATAGTATTATCATCATTCCTTTGGCTCTCCAATGTGAAATGGGAATTGCTGTGGTTTCATGTGAATGCTTAGTAGTAGAGGAAATGTATGTCCATTCCTTCCCATTCTAGGACACGTCAAAAGCATGGCTTGGTAACCAGGGCTTTACTTTTTAAAGAGTGGCAATTGCTGGGAAGGAAATAAATTATTTGCTAGGAGTCAATCTACTAAGAGCTCTGATTGTAAAGAAACCACCCTTTTCATTGATGGTCTTCACTTCACAGTTACAAGTACTTCTTAGCCTTGCTGTGGGTACTAAAGATTTCATGTTTCCGTGCATTTCAGGGAGAAGTCCACAGGGTGGCTTATGCCTATTGCTCTCTTTCTTGTTTAGACCTGGCTCCTTTTGTGTCCTTGGTGCTCTTGTTTCCCCACCCTTCACCCATTAGAAATATCTTCTTGCACAAGCTAAATGTGGCTCCTAGGAGTGAGCCCCTACTTCTCTGTTCTGCAAGTAGCTCCTGCGGTCCAGGCAGGCTGTTGAGTGCTGAGGGTTGTTTCACCCACCGGCTTCATCCTGCACATGATTTTAAGCTGTCACTGCCGGCAGAGTCCTCCCAGCTCCAGCTGTCTCATGGGTTTACCAAAGACTAGTTGTCTAGCTCTAATTCAAATTTACATGATACCAGTATTGGAACCTGGTTGGACTTTTTGTAATTTAGGAAAATGGAGCCATCTAGAAATCCAATGAAATTTGGCCTATTTAAGGAGAAAATGAAGAGAGAAACAAGCAAATTGTTAAGGATTTTAGTCCCCTTAAGAGTTTGAGAGGTGAAGAATTTTCTTGTCTGTTTTTTGTTTATTGTTATTATTGAAATAATGAAAATGCTCTAATGATTAAAGTTATGACTGCATGTCTATGTGATTATATCAAATGCCATTGATTGTATGCTTTGGATGAATTGTATGCTTTATTAATATGCATCAATAAAATTGATTTATTTAAAGTAAAAAAAAAAAAAAAAAAAAGAGTTAGAGAATCTGCCTGGTCATAATGTGCAGTGTGTCAAAGTAGCAGCATGCAGTAATATAAACAAGATGTTTCTTATCACATAGGAAGTATAGCTCAATTTTAAAAATTCTGACTCTGAGCTTTATCTCACACACATTTATAAATTTTTTAGATTTTAGGTTTTAGAGATTTTTGTATGTATTTGAATGCTGGCTTCTGTTTTTCTGAGTCATTAAAGACTCGCTGAGCATGAATCATAATAATCTGCTGCTTTATCTATTTATGGTGGCATTTTGTGTTTGTTTCTTACTCTCAATGTTGCTTCTGAAATTGCTCTCATACAATTCTTATAAAAATCCCAAAGAAAGGAGCTTTTTTTTTTTTTTTAGATTTACTTTTGTTTGTAATAGTAGTTACCAGCCCCCTACATCTGTATAGTGTCATAAAGGACATTCATATATGCTATTATTTTGATCATTACTGCAAAATTGTGAGCAAAGCATGTCAGATATTCTTAATTTCATTTTATAGATGAGGAAATTCAGACTCCAAAGATTGCATTGTTTAGAAAATATTTGGTTGAAAATCCAACACACACCTGCATATGCAAAAAAAGAATTTATTGGTTTAGGTGCCTGGGAAGGATGGGTTGTTCTGGCTTCAGGATGTAGGACTCATGTGGTGATTGGTCTCTTTCTTGCTCCTTCCCCAGCTCCTGTCAAATCTTCTATGTGCATGTTGATCTTGTTCTTTCCTTTTCTTCCACCTATGTGGGGGCAAGGCCACTGGCAGCTATGGGGTTCATATCCCTGCTTTCTTGAAATTCTGTGGTGAACAGAAAGCCTTCCCCAACACCAGCTCTGGAAACCCCACGGGAAGATTTCATATGGCCTGGCTTGGGTTATATCCCATTTCTTGGATCAAAACCTCTAACCAGAGGAGCGGGTGTAGCTCAGTGGTTAAGCACCTGTTTCCCATCTTCAAGGTCCAGGGTTAAATCCCTGGTACCTCCTAGAAAAAAAAGAAAACCTCTAACTTCTATCCAAGGTGATGCAGCACTGTAATTGGCCTGGGCTAGGTCAGATAGGCACTCACAGCCAGGGAAGCAGGGTCTGTAACAAGAAGCAGCAGCAGCAGCAGCAGCTGAACTGCCGAGAAGACAAAACTGTAGGAAACACACAGGTTAAATATTGCCTCAATGTCTTCTAATTCTTGGCCCAGTGCTTCTTATCACCAACTCCTGCTACTTTTGTCTTTCAGAACGTGTAATTTTGGAAGTAATTCTTTTCAGAACTACACAAAGGTCCCATTCATTTATTTTATTTTATTTATTTACTTATTTTTATCTTGAAATAATTACGGATTCACAGGAAATTTAAAGTTGTACACTGAGGTCCCAAGTACCCTCCACTCAATTTCCTCCAGTGTTAACACTTTACATAACTATAGTACAATAGCAAAACAAGGAAATTGCCATTGGTCCAGTCCACAGACCTTATTCAGATTTCACATTTTACATGCACTCATTCATGTGAATATGTGTAGAATTATGCACTTTTATTACATGTGTAGATTCATGTAGCCACCACCACAATCAACCTTCAGAACTGTTCTGTCACAATTACCTCCCTTGTGTTAACACTATATTTACACTCATATTCTTTCACTCCATCTCTTAACTCCTGGCAACCACTAATGTCTTCTCCATCTCCATACTCTTTTCATTTTTTAAATGGTATGGGAATGGAATCTTACAGCATGTAACTTTTTGAGATTGGGGTTTTTCACTCAGTATTATATCCTTGAAGTTCATCCAAGTTGTTGTGTGTCCTTTTTATGGCTGAGTAGTATTCCATAGTATAGATGTACCATTATTTGTTTAACCATTCACTGTTGAAGGACATCTGGATTTTGTTTCCATTGTTTGGCTATTACAAATAAAGCTGCTATGGACATATGTGTATACATTTTTATGTGGGCATGAGTTTTCATTTCTCTGGATTAAATGCCCAAGAGCGTAATTGTTGGGTTGTATGGGAAGCACGTCTTTAGTTTTGTAAGAGATTGCCAAACCTTTTTCCAGACTGGCTGTACAATTTACATTCCTACCAGCAATATATGAGTAATCCAGTTTCTTTGCATCCTCATCAGCAATTGATTTTATCACTATTTTTTATTGTAGCCTTTCTTATAGTGTGTAGTGATAGCTCATTGTGGTTTTAACTTCTACTTCCCTAATGGCTAATGATGTTGAACATCATTTTCATGTGCTTATTTGCCATCGATGTAGCCTCTTTGGTGAAAGTATCTTCATGTTTTTTGTTATCCATTTTCTAACTGGATTTTTAAATTAATTAATTAATTTATTTATTTATTTATTTATTTGAGTTTTGGTAGTTCTTTATATGTTCTAGAAAGTTACCATATCAAGATATGTAGTTTGCAAATATTTTCTCCCAGTCTCTCTGTACCTTGTATTTTCATCCTATTAATAGAGTCCTCTGCAGAATAATTTTTAAATTTTGATGGAGTTCAATTTATCCATTTTTTTCTTTTATGGCTCATGCTTTTTGTGTCATATTTAAGAACTCTTCATGTAGCCCTAGGTCCATAAGGTTTTCTCCAATTGTTTCCTTTTAAAGTTTTATAGTTTTTAAAATAAACTTTATTTTTAGAGAAGTTATAGATTACAGAAAAGTTACATCAAAACTATAGGGGATTCGCTCACATTTTCCCCTATGAATAACATCTTCCATTAGTGCGGTACATTTGTTACAATTGATGAACCAATATTGAAGCATTGCTACTAGCCAAAGCCGAAAGTTTACATTATGGTTTACACTTTGCACTGTACAGTTCTATAGGTTTTGACAAAATGTATAATGGCCTGTATCTGCCATAACATTATCATGCAGAACAAATCCAATGTCCCAAAAATGCCCCATGTTCCACCTATTTTTCCCTCCCTTTCCCCTCAGAACCTCTGGTAACCTCTATAATCAATATTGCAAGTTCTTCTGTTACTACAATAATAATAATAAACCTGCTTTTGGCTGGGCTGCATACACCTTTTTATATGTTCATTCCTCAGTTTTGAGGCTTTTGGAATGATGTTGCCCACTCTGCTTTAGCCTGGGAGGGGACTTAGATCCCATGGGGCAGAAGGAGGGAACTGTTTGGCTTGCAGTTGTAGATACTCTCTTTTTTGGGAATGGGAGTTCTCCATTATCATCATTTTGTTGGAGTCTGATGAACTGAAGAGTAGGCATTGGCTGCAGCTCTGCTGAGATTCAGGGCTCAACTGGCATATGAACTGACCAAAGATTTAAGTCTCTGGGACATATATTTAACGGTATAATGCTAATTATAGGTGCAAATAAAAAGGGTCGAACAATCGTGAGTAGGGAAACTGTAGATGAATCTAACTCTGTTATATTGAGGAACAGATTTTCATATATTACGGGATATGGACCACTGATAGGGTGCTGATTTCATGAGGCCCTGTGCCTTGCCTATAGTGTCTGGACATTTCTAGAGCCCTTGGGAGCACCCCTGTTTGAGGCTTTGTTTACTGTGACAATTAGTGAGATCTGCCTGAGACATGCGCACATGTAACCTCTGGAATGACCTCCTGGCTCACTTTGAAATCTCTTAGCTGTAAAACTCTTTTGTATTTAATGTTTCCCTTTTTTGGTCAAGGTTTTTTTCCAAGTGCATCACTGGTTAGCATTTGATAGTAATCCCATGATGCCAGGGAGTCTCATCCCCAGGATTCATGTCCCATCTTGCGGGGAAGGTAGTGAGTTTATTTGCTGAGTTTGGCTTAGAGAGAGGCCACATTTGAGTAGCAAGGTTTTCATGGGTAACTCTTAGGCATTAGTTGTTATTAGGCTGTTTCACTTTTAAAAGAATAAGGTTAATAAGCATTAATATCAAAGACTTGGTATATTGGTCTGTTTTCTTTTATTAGACACTGCCTATATACTCCAGAGATTTTTGCCACTATATCTGAGAAGGTAGCAGGATTCCCCAGGATGGGAGTTTAATATTTTATGTAGGTTATTGTGTGGGTCTCCATCCACTGAAAAAAAAACCCTATCACAACATAAACACATTCATTTTTCCGTAGCGGCATGCCCCAGGTACACCCCTCCCCATGCCCCAGGTACTCCCCTCCCCACACATCCCCCTACCACTGATCCCCTTCACCAGTGACACTCCCCTGCCATAGATCCTACAAGAACACTCCCACCATTGTATTCTCAACCACATTCCTCATCCTCCCCAGAGTTCACATTCACCCTTTCCTTCATCCAGCCCTCTCCAGAACTCCATGGATTATCCAACCCATCCCCCCAATCCCACTCACACTCCAGCACCGTTGACCCCACTCATATCGCTGCACAACCCTCACCCTTATCCACTATCTCTAATAACCTATCTTTCAAACTCCACCTCTGTGACTCTGCTCAGTATCCTGAGTTTATATCAGTGAGGTCATGCAATATTTGTTCTTTAGTGACTGGCTGACTTCACTCAACATAAGGCCTTTCAGATTCATCATGTTGTCGCATGTGTCAATACTTCATTCCTTCTTGCACCTGAGTAATATTCCATCATATACATACAACACATTTTGTTTATCCATTCATCCAATGATGGGCATTTGGGCTGCTTCCAACTTTTGGCAATTGTAAACAATGCCACAATGAACATTGGTGTGCATATATTTGTTTGCATCCCTGCTTTCACCTCTTCTGGGTATATTCCTAGTAGTTGGATTGCTGAATCATATGGCAATTTTATACTTAGCTTCCTGAGGAACCACCAAATCATCATCCACAGTGGCTGCACCATTCTACATTCCCACCAGCAGTGGATGAGTATTCTTGTTCCTACTTACTCTCTCCAACACTTGTAGTTTTCTGATTGTTTTTTTTTTTAAATAGCAACCAGTGTAGTAGGTGTAGATTATACCTCATTGTAGTTTTGACTTACATTTCCCTAAGAGCTAGTGATGTTGAGCATCTTTTCATGTGTTAATAGCCATGTGTATTTCCTCTTTGGAAAAGTGTCTATTGAAATCTCTTGCCCATTTTTTAAGTTTTTTCTTAGAGAAATTGTGAGCTTACAAAACATTCATGCTATAATATACAGAATTCCAATACATCACCCCTCCATCAACACCTTACACTGTTGTGGAACATTTGTTACAGATTATGAAAGAACATCATCAGACTATTACCACTAACTATGGTCTATAGCATACATCTAGTATGTTTATTCCATACACCCCCTGTTATTAACACTATGTATTAGTAGTGTGCATTTTTTTATAGTTCATGAGAGAAGACTCTCATATTTGTTCTGTTTACCACAGTCCACCTTCCACTACATGGTTCTTGCCCATTTTTAAAATGGGTTGTTTGCCTCTCTATTATGGAGATGTAATATTTCTTTATATATGCTGAGTATTAGACCATTTTCAGGTAAGTGATTCCCAAATATATTGCCAGGTCACCTGGCAAGTCTATATTCAACTTCCTTAGGAACTGCCAAACAGTCCTCCACAGTGGCTACACCATTCTACATTCCCACCAACAGTGAATAAGCGTTCCTATTTCTCCATGTCCTCTCCAACATTTACAGTTTTCTGACTTTATAATAGTGGCCAGTCTAGTAGGTATGAAACGATATCTCATTGTAGTTTTGATTTGCATTTCTCTAATTGCTAGTGATGTTGAACATTTTTTCATGTGTGGCTTCGCCATTAGTATTTTCTCCTTTGGACAGTTGTCTTTTCAAGTCTTTTGCCCATTTTTTAATTGGGTTGTTTGTCTTTCTTTAACAAATCAATTTTACTGATACATATTAATAAAGTATAAATCCATCTCAAGTGTACTATCAAAGGTATTTGGTGTAATCACATATTTCTGCATTCACCACTTCAGTCATTTGTAGAGCACTTTTATTATTCCAATAATAATAATAATAAACAAAAAACAAACAATACTCATTACCTCTCAATCTTTCTATGCTTCCTCTCCCATACATAGGTGCTATTCTTTTTCCTTCTCTCTAGTATATTTGTATTTATATTTGTAAAAACAGTCTTATATATGCAATATCACCCATATTCATGCTTTATATGAGGTTTTATTTTCTTATATAGTCCCATATTAAAGTTTTTAGCTTTCCTTCTAGCAATATACATGACCTTAGACTTTCCCTTTCAACCACTGTCATACCCATATAATAGCACTGCTAGTTACAAACACCAGTGGTGTACTTTTCACCATTTCTATTCATTTCCAAAGATTTACAAACAACATTTTTACCCATTCTGCACAGATTAACCCTCAGCTTTCCAATTTCTACCCTCCTATTTTCTGGTGACCTATATTCTAATTGTTAACTTCATGAGTTCACCCAATATAGTTAGTTCATAATAGCACAATGAAACAGTATTTGTCCTTTTGTGTTTGGCTTGCTTCACTCAACATAATGTCCTCCAGGTTCATCCACATTGTCATATGTTTTATGACTTCATTTCTTCTTACATCTGCATAATATTCCATCATGTGTATACACCAAAATTTGTTTATCCATTCATTAATTGATGGACACCTGGGTTGTTTCCAAGTTTTGGCTATTGTGAATAATGCCTCTATGAACACCAGTGTGCAGATGTCTGTTCGTGTCTCTGCTCTAAGTTTTTCTGGGTATATACCTAGTAATGGTATTATTGGGTCACATGGCAAGTCTATATTTAACTTCCTTAGGAACTGCCAAACAGTCCTCCACAGTGGCTGTACCATTCTACATTCTCATTAACAGTGAATAAGCATTCCTGTATGTCCACATCCTCTCCAACATTTACAATTTTCTGACTTTTTAATAACAGCCAGTCTAATAGGTATGAAATGATATCTCATTGTAGTTTTTTTTTTTTTTTTATTGTGGGTAAAAATCAAAATTTTCACAATACATACCAACATTTGCAAAATGATATATAAATGTATATGCATATATGTGCATTTGCTTACAAAAATGTTATTTATGTATATATATAAATTTATTTTAAGAGGTACTTAGATACCCAAAATATTACACGGAACCCACTGGGATTCCCATATTGCCCACCTCCCACACCTCCCACCATATCCCACACAAACATCTCCCACAAGTGTGGCCCACCACCCTCAATGGACTTACACATCCTGGGGCCTTGCCACCAACCATAGACCACAGTTGCATTTCCCTAATTGCTAGTGATGTTGAACATTTTTTAATGTGTGGCTTTGTCATTTGTATTTCTTCTTGGACAGTTTTCTTTTCAAGTCTTTTGACCATTTCTTAACTGGTTAGTTTGCCTTTTTATTGTTGAGTTGTATGATTTTGTGTATCATGGATATTAAACCCTTATGGGATATGTGATTGCCAAATATTTTCTCCCATTGAGTCAGCTGCCTTTTAACCCTTTTGACAAAGTCCTTTGAGGTGCAAAAGTGTTGAATTTTGAGGAGGTCCCATGTATCTATTTTTTCTTTTGTTTTTCGTGCTTTGAGTGTAAGGTCCAAGAAACTACCGCCTACCACATGATGTTGAAGATGTTTTCCTACATTTTCTTATAGGAGTTTTATGGTTGTCACTTTTATATTTAGGCCCTTGATCCATTTTGAGTTAATTTTTTTATAAGGTGTGAGATAAGGTCCTCTTTCTTTCTTTTGGCTATGGCTATCCAGTTCTTCCAGCACCATTTGTTGAATAGACTTTTCTGGCCCAGCTGTGATGGCTTGACCACCTTGTCAAAAATCACTTGACTGAAGATGTGAGGGTCTATTTCTGAGTTCTCAATTCAGTTGCATTTGTCAATGGGTCTGTCTTTATGCCAGTACCATGCTGTTTTTACCACTGTAGCTAAGTAATATGCTTTAAAGTCTGGAAATCAAAGTCCTCCAAATTCGTTCTTCTTTAAGACCTTTTTGGATAGTCGGGGCCCCTTTCCCTTCCAAATAAATTTGACAATTGGTTTTTCCATTTGAGCAAAAAAGGCTGTAGGGGTTTTTATTGGAATTGCATTGAATCTGGAAATCAGTTTGGGTAGAATTTACATCTTAACAATATTTAGTCTTCCAATCCATGAACACAGAATGTCCTTCCATTTATTTGCGTTTTCTTCAGTTTCTTTTAGCAATGTTTTGTAGTTTTCTGAATATAGCTCCTTTTTGTCCTTGATTAAGTTTATTCCTAAATATTTGATTCTTTTATTCACTATTAGAAGTGGAAATTTTTTCTAATTTCCTCCTCAGATTGTACCTCAGTAGTGTATAGAAATGCTATTGATTTTTGCATACTATTCTTGTATCCCGCCACTTTGCTGACTCGCCTATTAGTTCTAATAGCTTTGTTTTGGATTTTTCAAGAGTTTATAGATATAGGATCATATTATCAGTGAATAGTGAAAGGTTTACTTCTTCCTTTCCTATTTGGGTCACTTTTATTTCTTTATTTGCCTAATCGCTCTAGCTAGAACCTCTAGTACAATATTGAATAACAATTTTGACATTGGGCATCCTTGTCTTGTTCCTGATCTCAGTGGGAAAGTTTTCAGTCTTTCACCATTGAGTACAATGCTAAGTGTATGTTTTTCATATATGCACTTTACCATATTAAGAAAGCTTCCTTCTATGCCTATCATTTGGTGTGTTTTTAACAAGAAATGCTGTTGTATTTTTTCAAATGCCTTTTCTGCACTGCATCAATTGAGGGGATCATGTAATCTTTTTTTCTTCAATTTATCAGTGTAGTTTATTACAGTAGTTGATTTTCTTGTGTTGAACCATCCTTGCATACCTGGGATAAAACCCACCACTTGATCAGGGTGTATAATTCTGGTTTTTTTTTATTTGTTTGTTTGTTTTTTTGAAGTACTGGGCCCAGGGATTGAGCCCGGGACCTTGTATGTGGGAAGCTGGCACTCAACCACCAAGCCATGTTGGCTCCCCTGAGTTGTTTTTTTCCATCTGTTTGCTTGTTTTTTTTTGTTGTTGTTGTTGTTTTTTTTTTGTTGTTGTTGTTTTTAGGAGGCACCAGGAACCAAACCTGGGACCTCCCATGTGGGAAGCAGGCACTCAACTGCTTGAGCCACATCTGCTCCCATAATTCTTTTAATGTGCTTTTGGATTTGGTTTGCAAGTATTTTGTTGAGGATTTTTGCATCTATATTCATTAGCGATATTGGTCTGTAATTTTATTTTTTGTAGTGTCTTTATCTGGTTTTGGTATTAGGGTGCTGTTGGCTTCATAGAATGACTTTGGTAGCACTCTTTCCTATTCAGTTTTTTGGAAGAGCTTGAGCAAAATTGGTATTTGATCACCTTTGAATGATTGGTAACATTCACCTGTGAATTCATCTGTCCCAGGGTTTTCATCTTTGGGAGTTTTTTTTTTTTTTTAAATATATTTTTTATTGAAGTATATCATTCAACATGAACAATAAACAACAAGTGTATAGAGAAGTTGTGAACTTACAAAATAAACATGCATTACATCATACAGGGGTCCCATGCATCACCCCTTCAGTAATATCTTGTATTATTGTGAAACATTTGTTACAAACTATGCAAGAACATCATCAAAATATTACTAAGAACTATAGTATGTATCTGAGATTTGGTGTATTTTTCTCCCAACCCATGCTATTATTATTTTTTAAATATATTTTTATTACAGAGGCTGTAAACTTACAAAACAATCATGTACATGTGTAGAATTCCCATACAATACCCCTTCACCAACACACATCACACCATGGTTGAACATTTGTTACAGATTATGAGATAATATCATCAGACTATTACCACCAACTATGGTCCCTAGTGTACATTTGGCACACTTTTTCCATACCCCCTCATTATCAACACAGTACGTCTTTGGCACTGATGCAAGAATATTACAGTATTGCTGTTAACCACAGTCCATAGGTCACACCAATTGTATTTTTCCCATGTTTTTCCACATTCCCACAACCCTGCAATAGTGATGTACATCTGCTCTAGCTCACAGAAGGACACTCTTGCCTCTGTACCATCAACTACAATTCTCATCCACCTCTGGGTTCACTGTTTTATTCAGTCCCTAGATTATTCTCTAGCTTTCTTTCAATTGACATTTACATCCCTAGACTACCCTTTTCAGCCCACAATCCCATTTATAAACAAGCTGCTACTCACTATAATGTGTTATCATCCACTCTATCCATTTCCACACTTTTGCAGTCAAGTTCATTAAAACTTCTATTTGCATTAAGCATCAGTAGTTCTTCTCAACCCTCCTCTTATCTCATAATAACCTATACTCTAGGTTTTAACTCCATGCGTTTATTCTTTGTATTTAGTTCATATTAATGAATCCATAGAATATTTGTCCTTTTGTGTCCGGCTTACTTCACTTAGCATAATGTCTTCAAGATTCACCTGTGTTATCATATGCGTCCCAATTTCATTTCTTCTTACTGCAGCATAGTACTCCATCGTATGTATATACCACATTTTGTTTATCCATTCATTGGCTGACGGACATTTGGGTTGTTTCCATCTTTTGGCAATTGTGAATAACGCTGCTATGAGCATTGGTGTGCAGATGTCTGTTCATGTCATAGTTTTCAGTTTTTCTGGATATATTCCTAGAAGATGAACTGCCTGGATCATATGGCAGTTCTATTTTTAGCTTCCCAAGGAACCATCAAATGTCTTCCACAGAGGCTGCACCATTTTACAATCCTACCAACAGTGAAGGAGTGTTCCTCTTTCTCCACATCCTCTCCAACACTTACTGTTCTCTGTTTTTTTTTTTTTTTTTTTTTTTTTTAAATAATGGCTATTCTATGCGGTGTGAGATGATATCTCATTTTCATTTTGATTTGCATTTCCCTAATAACTATTGATAGTGAACTTTTTTTCATGTGTTTTTGGGCCATTTGAATTTCCTCTTTGGAGAAATGTCTATTTAAATCTTTTGCCAATTTTTAAATTGGATTGCTTGCTCTTTCATTGTTGAATTGTATGATCTCTTTATATAGTAAGGAAATCAAACCCTTATTGGATATATGGTTTCCAAATATTTTCTCCCATTGAGTGGCTGCCTTTTCACCTTCTTGATGAAGTCCTTTGAATCACAAAAGTGTTTAAGTTTCACAAGGTCCTATTTATCCATGAATTCTTTCATTGTTTGTGCTTTTGGTGTAAGGTTTAAGAATGCACCACCTACCACCAAGTCTTGAAGATGTTTTCCCTCATTTTCTTCCAGGAGCTTTATGCTGCTCCCTTTTATATTTAGGTCTTTGATCCATTTTGAGTTAATTTTTGTATAAGGTGTGAGATAGAGGTCTTCTTTCTTTCTTTTGGCTATGGATATCTAATTCTCCCAGCACCGTTTGTTGAATAGACTGCTCTGTCTCAGCTGGGTGGGTTTGACAGTCTTGTCAAAAATCACTTGACCATAGACGTGAGGGTCTGTTTCTGAACCATCAATTCAGTTCCATTGGTCTATGTGTCTTTATTTATGCCCATACCATGCTGTTTTCACCACTGTAGCTAGGTAATATGATTTAAAGTCCAGAAGTGAGAGTTCTTCAACTTTGCTTTTCCTTTTTAAGATGTTTCTTTCTATTTGGGGTCCCTTACCCTTCCAAATAAATTTGATAATTTTGTTTTCCATTTGTTTAAAAATGCTGTTGGGAGGCTCATCCCCGGGAGTCATGTCCCACGTTGGGGGGAAGGTAATGCAATCATATGCTGAGTTTGGCTTAGAGAGAGGCCACATTTGAGCAACAAGGAGGCTCTCAGGTGGCAACCCTTAGGCACCGGATTAATACCAAGTACCAACTGGCAGCTTTGTGCAGTGGCAGTATCGTAGCCAATGAGGTTTATCCGAGGCACGATTATTGCTAATTGAAAACTTTTCCCAAGTGCCAACTGGCAACACAACTGGAAAAAGACCTTGAATAAAAGGGGGAAATGGTAAAGACAAATGAGTTCAAGTGGCTAAGAGACTTCAAAGAGAGTCGGGAGGTCATCCCAGAGGTAACTCTTACACACACCTCAGTAGCAGCTCATAGAACATCTAAGTGCCTATCACCCCACTCAGTGGGGTTCCTGAGAGCTCCGGAGACACCCTGGTCCTATATAAGGGGGGATAGCCCCAGAGACTGATGCCTTATCAGTGGGTTCTATTTTGGAATCTGTGCTCCTGAGAGTGACAGAATTAGACTCAAATAAGTCCTCCCTGCACATGGTTCACCAGTCCCTTCTATTCAAACCTACATGTGATGCTGGAGTTTCTTAGGTATACTTCCAGAGACTGGAGCCTCCCGCCTACCTATGTGCCAGGTGTGCATGAAATCTAGGTGGAGCTGCAACTCCTACCCTACAGCTCAATGGACTCATCCAAGTCACCTGGTGAGGAGACAACGATGGGCAATGGCCATCCCAGGGAATGGAGAGGGCCTGCATCTGCAGGTAGGATCATCCCACCCACCATATCCATGGGATATAAGCCCTCTCTCACTTGGAGTTGGAGTGGACATCACCATCCCAGTCGCCTCTGGATTGGGGGAAGAACTATGGACTAGAGTGGACTTGATGGTATTCTCTTG
>JAKSZT010054138.1:13931527-14069779 GCA_026826555.1 Tolypeutes matacus | reverse complement strand
TATATATATATATATAAATAACATTTTTGTAAGCAAATACACATATATGCATATATATTTATATATCATTTTGCAAATGTTAAAAAAAAATGCTGTTGGAATTTTTATTGGGATTACATTGAATCTGAATATCAATTTGGGTACAACTGACATCTTAATGATATCCAATCTATGAGCATGGAATGTTCTTCCAATTATTTAGGTTCTCTTTGATCTTCCCTAACAACACATCATAGTTTTCTGAATACAAGTGTTCCCCATTCTTGCCTAAATTCATTCCCAAATATTTGACTCCTTCAGCCACCACTGCAAATGGGATACCCTTCCTGACTTCCTCCTCAGATTATGCATTATAATTGTATAGAAACACCACTGATCCCCGCATATTGATCTTACATCCTGACACTCTACTGAAACTATTAGCTCCAGCAGCCCTCTTGTAGATCCCTCAGGACCCCCTAGACACAGGATCATGTCATCTGTGAACAGCAAAAGTTCTACCTCTTCCTTTCTGATCTGGGTGCCCCCCACCTCCCTCTCTTGACCGATTGCTCTAGCCAGAACCTCCAGCACTGTACTGAAAAACAGTGATGACAGTGGGCATCCCCGTCTTGTTCCTGATCTCAATGGGAAAGCTTTCAGTCTTTAATAATTGAGTATAATGTTAGCTGTGGGTTTTTCATATATGGCCTTTATCGTGTTCAGAAAGTTTCCTTCCGTTCCCATCTTTTGTAGTATTTTTACCAAGAAAGGATGTTGTATTTTGTCAAATGCCCTTTTCTGCCTCAATTGATAAGATCATGTGATTTTTATTTTTTGATTTATTAGTGTGGTGTATTATGCTGATTGATTTTCTTGTGTTGAACCATGCTTGCATGCCTGGTATGAAACACACTTGATGATGATGAACAATTCTTTTATTGTGTTGTTGGATAGGATTAGCAAATATTTTACTGAGGATTTCGTTAGAGAAATGGGTCCATAATTTTTTTTTTCATAATATGTTTATCTGGCTTTGGTATTAGTGTGATATTGACTTCATAGAGTGGTTTAGTAGCATTCTTCTTGTTCAACTTATTGGAAGAGCTTGAGTAAGATTGCTATTAAATCTTCTTTGAATGATTTGTAGAACTCACCTGTGAAACTATCTTTTTTTTAATAGTAATTCACTTTATTTTTATTATTTTATTTTATTTTATTTATTTTTATTTTTCTGGGAGGTCCTGGAGATCGAACCCAGGTCCCTCAATATGGGAGATGGATGCCTAACCATTTGAGCCACATCCGCCCCCCTGTGAAACTATCTTGTACTGGGCTTTTCATTTTGGGGAGTTGTTTGATGACTGTTTCAATCTCTTTATTTGTGATTGGTTTGTTGAGGTCTTCTGTTTCTTCTAGGGTCAGTGTAGGTTATTTGTACATTCCTAGGAATTTTTCCATTTCATCTACATTGTCTAGTTTTTTGGCATAAGTTGTTCATAGTACCCTCTTATTATTTCTTTTGTTTCTGTAGGGTCAGTAGTAATGTCCCCGTTTCCATTTTTATTTCATTTATTTACATCTTCTCTCTTTTTATCTTTGTCAATCTAGCTAAGTGTTTGTCAATTTGTTAATCTTCTCAAAGAACCAACTTTTGATTTTGTTAATTCTCTCTATTGCAGGGATTCTTAACCTTTTTTGTTCCACAGACCCCTTTGCCAGTCAGGTGAAAACCACAGACCCTTTCTCAGAATGTAGTGGCAGATATTTATATGACACTCAACATTGGCATGTCTTTAAATTAAATTTTAGGATTATTCAAAATTAAGTTTTACAACTTTCCCATAATTTCAATACCTGATAACCTAAAACAGTTCAACATCTGTTCAAATGGTCATTTTTGGCAAACATTTAGAAATTCGAGTTTCCCCACAGCATCAAAAAACCATCTCCTCCATCCTTACCAACCTTTTTGCACTGCACTCAGAACATGCTACATCAAAATAAAAATCATACTAAGTCCACACTATACTGTATATTATTTAATAAATATATCACACCCGCACCAACACATTTCCACAAGAATAATGTTTTTTAAAATTTTCAGTTCAAGCTCATGGACCCCCTGAAATCTTTAAGGGGTCCAGTGACCCCTGGTTAAGAGCCCCCATTCTATTGGTTTTTTGTTCTCAATTTCATTTATTTCTGCTCAATCTTTCTGTTTCATTCCTTCTACTTGCTTTGGGATTAGTGTGCTGTTCTTTTACTAGTTCCTCCAGCTGTGTAGTTAGGTCATTGATTTTAGCTCTTTCTTCTTTTTTAATGTAATCATTGAGGGTTATAAATTTCCCTCTCAGCACTGCCTTCACTGCATCCCATAGGTTTTGATATGTTGTGTTTTTGTTTTCATTCATGTTGAGATATTTATTAATTTCTCTCAAAATTTCTTCTTTGACCAATTGATTATTTAAGAGTGTACTCTTTAATCTGCATATATATGTGAATTTTCCCTTTTTTGCCTCTTGTTAATTTCCAACTTTATTCCATTATGATCAGAGAAAGTGCTTTGTACAATTTCGATCTTGTTGAATTTATTGTGATCAGCTTTGTGACCCAACATACGGTCTATCCTGGGGAAAGATCCACGAACATTTGAAAAGAAGGTATATTCTGCTGTTTTGGGGTGCAATGTTCTGTAAATGTCTATTACGTTTAATCCATTTATCATAATATTCACACTCTCTGTTTCTTTATTGATCCTCTGCCCAGATGTTCTATCCAATGCTGAGAGTGGTGCATTGAAATCTCCAACAATTATTGTAGATATATGTATTTCTCCCTTCAGTTTAGACAGTGTTTGCCTCATGTATCTTGGGACATCCAGGTTAGGTGCATATACATTTATGATTGTTATTTCTTCCTGGTAAATTGCCCCTTTTATTAATATATAATGCTCGTTCTTGTCTCTAATAACAGTTTTTTTTTAATTGTGGGTAAAAATCAAAATTTTCACAATACAAACCAATATTTGTAAAATGATATATAGATATATATGTGTATATGTGCATTTGCTTACATAAATGTTATTTTTTTCATATGTATTTTAAAAGATACTTAGATTACATAAATGTTACACAACAATTACAGGGATTCCCATGATCTCCACCTCCCATATCTCCCATAACATCTCACATAAACATCTTTCATTAGTGTGGCACATCACCTGCAATGGATATACACATCCTGGGACTTTGCCACTAAGCATAGTCCACAGTTCACATCGTAGACCACACTTTCTTCCACACAGTTCTGCATGGTATATGCTGATGTAAAATGGCCTATAACTGTCACCACAACATCACTCAGGACAACCCCCAAGTCCTGAAAAAGCCCCTGTATAACAACTGCCCTTCCCCTCCCCACCCCGAAAGCGTCTAGTGGCCACTGGCTCCACCTCACTGTTATAATTTCTTCCATTGCTTGAGTCACAATATGTCTACAACAGAATACCAGTAAGTCCACTCTAGTCCATAGCTCTTCCCCCACTCCTGAGGGGACTGGAATGGTGATGTACACTCCACCTCCAAGTGAGAGGGGGCTTATATCTCATGGATACAGTGGATGGAATTATACTGCCTTCAGCTGCAGGCTCTCTCCATTCCCTGGGATGGCCGTTGTCCATCATCGTCTCCTCACCAGGTGACTTGGGTGAGTCCATTGAGCTGTAGAGTAGGAGTTGCATCTCCACAGAGATTCCAGGCACAGCTGGCACATAGGCAGGCCAGAGGCGCCAGTCTCTGAAAGTACACCCACAAACTCCAGCCTCACATATAGGTTTGAATAGAAGGGACTGATGGACCATGTGCAGGGAGGACTTATTTGAGTCCAACTCTGTCACTCTCAGGAGCACAGATTCCAAAGTAGAGCCCACTGATAAAGCATCAATCTCTGGGGCTATCCCCCCTTATATAGGACCTGGGTGTCTCCAGAGCCCTCAGGAGCCCCTCTGTGTGGGGTGATATCCATTTTGGGTGTTCTATGAGATCCTACTGAGGTGTGCGTAAGCGTTACCTCTGGGATGCCCTCCTGACTCTCTTTGAAGTCTCTTAGCCACATGAACTCATTTGTCTTTACCTTTCCCCCCTTTTATTCAAGGTTTTTTTTTCCAGTCGTGTTTCCAGTTGGCACTTGGTATTAATCCCTCATTGCCAGGGAGGCTCATCCCTGGGAGTCATGTCCCACATTGGGGGGAAGGTAATGCATTCATATGCTGAGTTTGGCTTAGAGAGAGGCCACATTTGAGCAACAAGGAGGCTCTCAGATGGCAACCCTTAGGCACCCCATAATAGTAGGCCAAGTTTCAATTACAAGAGCAAAGACTCATAAGGCTAGTCATCAATAACAAGAACCCAACAGTGGGCCGTCCTCTTTTGCCAGACGCTGCCCCTGCACTCAGGGGACTGTTGTTGTTCTCTTGGAGAATGTGGCAGAGGTCTCCAGGCTGGGAATTCAGTATTCCCTCATTTATTGAATGATTGTCTACCCAACGTGACCATGCCCCATCCCTCGATCATTTGAAAAATTTTATATATCTTTCATGTATAGTCAGATGAACTTACTCCCATGAATCCCCCATCCCAGACACCCCCCACCAATCATCCTCTGCAGCCCCCATTGTAACCCTTCTGTGATCTAAACATTCCTTGAAGATGAAGCCCATATAATAACCAAATAGAATTAATAGGAAAATGAAATAATAATGATAAGCTTAAATGCAAGAGATAAAATACAAGGAAACTCAGAAAAAAAGAACTAAAAATAAAATATTATTAACGGATTGGGACATTCAAAAAAAGAAAATGGGAAAAAACAAAAAAAATTTTTTTTAATTATTTTTTATTTTCATTTTTTCTCCTTTTATCACTGCATTATTGGATGTCCAGTATGTACCGTGACACCTTCCCCCTCTCATTCCCCAGTGTCTCCCAAATTTTCATTTAGTTTCCAGAGAAGATTTAGGTCACAGCAAAGCCACACTGAATACTAGATATTCCCATGTACCCAACCTCCCTACCGCTTCCCCACCCCATATTAAAACCTTTTGTGTGTGTGTGTGTGTGGATGGTAGCATTGTTATAACTGTTATACAGATAGTGAAACATAGCTACTAAACATTGTCAATGGTTTACAGTATAGTTTACAATTTAGATGGTACAGTTTAATAATTTTTGATGATATTTACCATGTCCTGTGTCCATTATTGTAAGGTAACGAAAAACATTTCCCATGACCACTAAATACCCCGTTTGATCTTTTCTGTTCCTTCCTCCCCATCCCCGTGGGGCATATGACACTCCCCTGTCTTGACTCATGGGATGATAAGATTCATAGTTACATGCCCTGGGTATTCCAACCTGCCCTTCCTAATCTACCCACCTGTCATCCCGCACCCCCAAACCCAGTAATATCACTACCCACCTGTCCTATCCTTCAATATGCAACTATACTCTATCACTTTACCATAGATTATGTCCATATGGGTGATGGCTCACATCCTACTCTTCTCTCTCTCTCCCTTGTTAACCTATCTTTCAGACAGTGGTTCTCAGAAACTGCTCACTTTGCTCAATTCAAATCAGTGAGGTCATATACTGTTCATCCTTCAATACCTGGCTTGCTTCACTCAACATAAGGTCTTCAAGATTCGTCCATGTTATCCCGTGTGTTAGCACTTTGTTCCTTCTAACAGCTGAGTAATATTCCATTGTATGTATGTACCACATTTTGCTTATCCATTCATCTGTTGATGGACACCAGGGCTGATTCCAGCTTTTGGCAATTGTGAACAATGCTGCTATGAACATTGGTGTGCATATATCTGTTCATGTCTTTGCTTTCAATTCTTCTGGGTATATACCCAGCAGTGGAATTTCTGGATCATACGGAAGATCTATTGTTAGTTTTATGAGGAATCACCAAACTGTCCTCCACAGTGGATGGACCATTCCATAATCCCACCAGCAGTGGATGAGGGTGCCTATTCCTCCACATCCTCTCCAACACTTATATTCTGCTGTTTTTTAAATAGCTGCCATTCTGATGGGTGTAAGATGGTATCTCATTGTGGTTTTGATTTGCATTTCCCTAATAGCTAGCAATGTTGAGCATTTTTTCATGTGCTTTTTAGCCATTTGTATTTCTTCCTTGGAGAAGTGTCTTTTCAGGTCACTTGCCCATTTTTTAAATGGGTTGCTTGTCTTTTTATTTTCGAGCTATAGGATTTCTTTATATATGCAGGCTATTAGGCTCCTATTAGATATATGGTTGCCAAATATTTTCTCCCATTGGGTAGACTGCCTTTTTATTTTCTTAATAATGTCCTTTGAGGTGCAGAAGTTTTTAATTTTGATGAGATCCCATTTATCTATTTTTTCTCTTGCTGCTTGTGCTTTGGCTGTGAAGTTCATGAAACCATTTCCTCTTACAAGGTCATGTAGATGCTTCCCTACATTATCTTCCAAGGTCTTTATGGTTTTGGCTCTTGTATTTAGATCTTTGATCCATCTTGAGTTGATTTTTGTATAAGATGTGAGATGGCATTCTTCTCTCATTCTTTTGGATATGGATATCCAGTTCTCCAAGCACCATTTGTTAAAGAGGCCACTCTCTCCCAACTGAGTGGGCTTGGTGGCCTTGGCGAATATCATATGACTGTATATGTGGTGATCTATATCAGAACTCTCAGTTTGGTTCCATTGGTCAGTAGTTCTATCCTTGTGCCAATACCATGCAGTTTTGATCACTGTATATTTGTAGTATGTTTCAAACTCAGGTAATGTGATACCTCCAATTTCATTTTTCTTTTTCAATATGTCTTTGGCAATTCGGGCCTCTTACCTCTCCAAATATATTTTGTGGTTAGTTTTTCAAGTTCCTTAAAAAATACAGTGTTGATTTTTGTTGGAATTGCATTAAATTTGTAGATTAGTTTGGGTAGGATAGGATAGACATCTTGATGATGTTTAGTCTTCCCATCCATGAACAGGGAATATTTTTCCATTTATTTAAGTCTTCTTTGATTTCCTTTAACAGTGTTGTGTAGTTTTCTGTATATAAGTCCTTTACATCTTTAGTTAAATTTATTCCTAGGTATTTGATTCTTTAATTACTATTGTAAATGGTATTTTTTTCTTGATTTCCTCCTCAGATTGCTCGTTATTGGTGTACAGAAATGCTACTGATTTTTGAGCATTGATCTTATGGCCTGCAACATTACTGAACTCCTTTATAAGTTCTAGAAGGTTTGTTGTAGATTTCTCAGGGCTTTCTATGTATAGGATCATGTCATCTGCAAATAATGAAATTTTTATTTCTTCTTTTCCAATCTGGATGCCTTTTATATCCTTTTCTTGCCTCAGTGCTCGAGCAAGTACTTCTAAGACAATGTTAAATAGGAGTGATGATAGTGGGCATCCTTGTCTTGTTCCTGATCTCAGAGGGAAGGCTTTTAGGATTTCACCATTGAAGATGATGTTACCTTTGGGTTTTTCATATATACCCTTTATCATATTCAGAAAGTTTCCTTCTATTCCTATCTTTTGCAGTGTTTATATCAGGAAAATTTTGTCGAATGCTTTTTCTGCATCTATAGAGATGATCATGTGATTTTTTTCTTTCAATCTGTTTATGTGGTATATTACATTGATTGATTTTCTTATATTGAACCATCCTTGCATAACTGGGATGAAACCCACTTGTTCATGGTGTATAATCCGTTTGATATGTTGTTGAATGCGATTAGCAAGTATTTTGTTGAGGATTTTAGCATCTAGGTTCATTAGAGAAAATTGTCTGTAATTTTCCTTTCTTGTAGTATCTTTGTTTGGTTTTGGTATTAGGGTAATGTTGGCATCGTAGAATGAGTTAGGCAATATTCCTTCTACTTCTATTTTTTGGAAGAGCTTAAGCAGAACTGGTGTTGGCTCTTTCCGGAATGTTTGGTAGAATTCAGCTGTGAAGCCATCTGGTCCTGGGCTCTTCTTAGTTGGGAGGTTTTTGATGACTGAGTCTATCTCTTTACTTGTAATTGGACTGTTGAGTTCGTCAATTTCTTCTTTCATCAATGTAGGCTGTTTGTGAATTTCTAGAAACTTGTCCGTTTCCTCTAAATTATCATTCTTGTTGGCATATGATTTTTCAAAGTATCCTCTTATGATACTCTTTATTTCTGTGGGGTCAGTAGTGATTTCCCCTTGCTCATTCGTTATTTTGTGTATTTGCATCTGTTCTCTCTTTTTCTTTGTTAGTCTGGCTAAGGGTTGGTCAATTTTTTTGATATTCTCAAAGAACCAGCTTTTGGTTTTGTTTATTGTTTCTAGTGCTTTCTTATTCTCTATTTCATTTAGTTCTGCTCTGATCTTTGTTATTTCCTTCTTTCTACTTCCTTTAGGTTTAGTTTGTTGTTGTTTTTCCAATTCCTCCAAGTGTGCAGTTAGGTCTTCAATTTTAGCTCTTCTTTTTTAATATATGCATTTATGGCTATGAACTTCCCTCTCAGGACTGCTTTCTCTGCTTCCCATAAGTTTTGATATGTTGTGTTGTCATTTTCATTAGGGTCAAGGTAGTTACTGATTTCTTTTGAGATTTCCTTCTTGATCCACTGTTTGTCTAAGAGTGTGTTGTTTAACTTCCATATACTTATGCTGAACCTGTTTCTCTGGCCCTTAGTGATTTCCAGTTTCATTCCATTGTGGTCAGAGAAATTACTTTGTATAATCTCAATCTTTCTGAATTCATTGAGAGTTGTTTTGTGGCCTAGCATATGGTCTATCTTGGAGTATGATCCATGTGCACTCGAGAAGAATGTAAATCCTGCTGTGTTTGGGTGTAGTGTTCTGTATATGTCTATTAAGTCCAGGTCCTCTAATGTATTGTTGAGAGCCTTTGTTTCTTTATTGATTCTCTGTCTAGATGTTCTGTCTAATGATGATAATGGTGTATTAAAGTCTCCTGCTATAATTTGTAGAGGCATTTCTTTCTCCACTTAGTTTTTCCAGAGTTTGCCTCATGTATTTTGAGGCACCCCGATTAGGTGCATAAATGTTTATGATTGTTCTCTCTTCTTGAGAGATTACCCCTTTTACTAATATATAGTGTCCATCTTTGTCTCTTGCAATAGTTTTGCATTTAAAGTCTTTTTTGTCTGATATTAGAATAGCTACTCCTGCCCTTTTTTGGCTATTGTTAGCTTGTAAAGTTGTTTTCTAGCCATTCACTTTCAGCCTCCTTGAATCCCTGGGTCGAAGGTGGGTTTCTTGTAGACAGCATATAGATGGATCATATTTCCTTATCCATTCTGCCAATCTGTGTCTCTTGAGTGGTGAATTTAATCCATTAACATTCAGTGTTATTACTTGCAACAAATTTCTTACTTCAGCCATTTTTTTCTTTGGGTTAATGTTTGTCCTATGTTGTTTTGTTTCTGTTTTTGTCTTTTTAGTTGTTTTTAACTCTCCTCCAACTCTCTCTCCCTTGTTTTTTCCTTTCAACTTGTAGAACTTCCTTTAGTATTTCTTGAAGTGCAGGTTTCTTATTGACATACTCTCTTAATTTCTGTTTATCTGTGAATATTTTGAACTCTCCATAATTTTTGAATGCCAGTTTTGCTGGATAGAGAATTTGTGGCTGGAAGTTTTTTTCTTTTAGTACTTTGACTATGTCATACCACTGTCTTCTTGCCTCCATGGTTTCAGCTGATAAATCAGCACTTAATCTTATTGTGCTTCCCTTGTATGTGATGGTTCTCTTTTCTCTTGCTGCCTTGAGTATTTTCTCTTTGTCTTGAGTATTGGACATTTTGACAAGTATATGTCTTGGCATTGGCCTGTTGGGATTTACACTGTTTGGGGTGTGCTGTGCTTCCTGGGTCTGCATATCCTTCTCTCTCAATAGGGTTGGGAAGTTTTCAGCCATTATTTCCTTCAACACTCCTTCTGTTCCCTTTCCCTTTTCTTCTTCTTCTGCGATGCCCATAATGTGTATGTTTGTGCATTCTGTGTTGTCAGTTAATTCCCTGAGTCCCTGCTGGATTTTTTTCTATCTTTTTGTCTATCTGTTCTACTATCTGTTTGATTTCAGATGTATTGTCTTCCACATCACTAATTCTTTCTTCTGCCTGTTCAAATCTGCTGTTATGTGAATCCTGCATCTTTTTGATTTCTTGGATTGTGCCATTGATCTCCATCATATCCGTTATATTTTTGTGTATGTTTACAATTTCTTCAGTATGTTCTCCCAGTGTCTTCTTTATATCCTTAATGTCTTCCTTCACTTCTTTAAGTCGGTCCATGATATTTGTTTGGAAATCTTTCATTAGTTGTTCGATATTCTGTATCACTTCCTGGTTTTTAGTTTGTTCATTGGACTGGTCCATGTTTTCCTGTTTCTCAGTGTGGTTTGTAATTTTTTGCTGCCCTCTAGTCATCATTTTATCTTGATGGGTTTATTCAGTTTATTAGCTTCTCTCTCTGCTCTAGAGTTATATTTAGTTGGTGGTTCTGTGTGTGTGTTAAGTTTTCTCTTTGACACTTTTCTTCTTATTTTATTTCCTTGCTTCTTTATATGTTCCCTTGAAGACAAAAGATTAGGGCCAGAGGAATTGAAAGATGTGAGAAAGGAAGAAGGATAATAGTAATATTGATAAAAATTAGAAGAGGGGCTGTATAAGACTTAGTAAAACGAATATTTAACTCATGTAGGCATTGTAGAGTAATAGAAAAAAGAGTGGCATACGTACAATGGACTGGGAAACCAAATAGAGGAATATATATATATATATATATATATATATATATATATATATATAATGATTTAGAAGGCTAGAATTATGAGGAGGGAGAGAAAGAGTAAGGAAAGGGCTGAAAGGAAAAAGTTAATATTAATAACAAAAAGAAGAAAACAATATAGATAGAATAGAAATCGACAACCTTACGTTGTGGGCATATGAAAAAATTGTGGTATATAAGAGCCACAACAGAAAGCAGAAGGCAGAAAGATGAAGGAAGGATAAGAGATAGTTTGGAATACAAAATCAATATAGACAGAGAATGGGAAATCACTGAAGAAGAAGCACAGCAAAGAAGAGACAAGCTAGCAGCACCTAATTAAAAAAAAAAAAAAAAGAAAGGGGGGAGGAAAGAGGAAAGAAAAGCAAGAGACAACAAATAACAGAGAAAAACCAAACAACTGCACAGGCAAGCAGTCAAACAAAGCTAAGTAGGATCAGTGTTCCTACTAGGGCTCTTGTGGATCCTCTCAGCCTGCTTGTGTTTATCAATCAATTTCCCTGCAGGGTTCTATCTGCAGGTTTTGAAGCAGCTTTTAGTTATTAAACTAAATTAAAAAGAAGAATTTATTTTTCATTTTTAAAAGTGACTATCTTTTTTTTTTTTTTTTTTTGGTGAAATACAAGACCCCAAATAAGTCCTCTTCTAGACCACCCCCTTCACTGAGGGGACCCTAACTAGGCTTGTGGAAACTAATCAAGCCCTTCTCACTTCCTGAACTCTGCAGGGGAGCTGAAGCTCTGATGCTAGTCAGAACAAAACTATAAAAACGGCCGACTCCGCCCCTTCTGGAGCCGAGCCTCAGCATCACCTGTCACCGGGCTGCTGGGTAAATCATGTTTCCTCAGCAGATTCGCCTCTCCCCTCAGCCTGGTGCTGCTTCAAGCCGGCTTATCTGCTCCCCCAAACTATGAGAGGGTCCAGGCAGCCAAATCTATGGTAAAGAATCCCCTCTCTGCCTTCTGTCAGAACCCTCCCTCTCTCGGAGAGTGCTCCCTCTCCCCGGCTTGGTAGGCTTTGGGGCTTATCTCTGGGCAGCTAGGTAAATCAACTCCCTCAGCACATTTACCCCTCCCCTCTGCCGGGTGTTGATTCAATCCAGCTGTTTTGTTCACCCAAGCTGCAAGGGGTTTCAGGCAGCCAAATCCACTGAAAGGAAAGCCCTCTCACCCCTTTGCCAGAGCCCTCTCACTCTCAGAGAACGCTCCCTCTCACCGGGCCCTGTCACTCGGTTGCCAGGCCGGGAGTCGCGGCTCAAACTGGCTTTTTTTTTCTTTCCCTAAAGGTGGGGCTCAGCCATCTGTTTTAACCACCACAGGCAGACTTAAAACTCATGAATCTCTACCGACCAGTCCACACCATCGATCTGCGCAGATAGATGTCCCAAGCTTCTCACCCCAAGCTTCTCGCTCCATGCGCCCACAGCACAGACCCCCAAGCAGGACCCTGTCCACAACCCACAGTCCTCAGGGAGCTCTCAGCAAGTGCCCTCCTAAGCCAATGCCATCTTGCCTCCTCTCTAATAATAGTTTTGATTTTAAAGTCTATTTCATCACATATAAGTACAACTACTCCCGCTTTTTTTGGTTACTGCATGCATGTTTTTCCAACCTTTCACTCTCAATCTCTTGGTATCCTTGGGTCTAAGGTGAGTCTCTTGCAAACAGCGTATAGTTAGCTCATATATTCTTATCCATTCTTCCAGTCTGTGTTTTTTAATTGAGGAGTTTAATTTATTAATATTCAATGTTATTACTGTAAAAGCACTTCTTATTTCACCCATTTTGACCTTTGGATTTTATCTGTCATTTTCTTTTCATTAAAAGTGTCATTTGACCCTTTTGGTTACTGTTACTGATACAATCTTCATTTCTAGGCTCTCTTCCAATCCCCTCTCTCTTGTCTTTTCTTTTCAGGCTGTAACAGTCCCTTTAGTATTTCCTGCAAAGCTAGTGTCTTTGTTATAAATTCTCTCAGTTTCTGTTTATCTGTGAATATTCTAAACTCACCCTAATTTTTTTTGCGGTACCAGGGGCCGGGGATTGAACCTGGGACCTCGTATGTGGGAGGCCAGTGGGAGGCCACTGAGCCACATCAGATTTCTGAGTTGGTTTTATCATTTGTTTTGCTTGTTTTACATTTTTGATTTTTCAGGAGGCACCAGGAAACTACTCCAGGACCTCCCATGTGGGAGGTGGGTGCTCAATCATTTGAGCCACATCCCTCATCTTCATTTTTGAAAGAAAATCTTGTCAGATATAAGATTCTCAGTTGGCAGTTTTTCTCTTCCAGTATCTTAAATATATCATACCACTGCCTTCTTGCCTCCATGGTTTATGATGAGAAATCAGCATTTCATCTTATTGGGTACCCCTTATATATTATGCATTGCTTTTCCCTTGCAGCATTTAGAATTCTCTCTGTCTTTGCCATTTGATATTCTAATTAGTATGTGTCTTGGATTTGGTCTATTCGGATTTATTTCGATGGGAGTACATTGTGCTTCTTGGACATAGATATCTATGTCCTTCCATAGGGTTGGGATATTTTCTACCATTATTTTTTTCAAATATTCCTTCTGCCCCTTTCCCCTTCTCTTCTTCTTCTGAGACACCCATGATACATATGTTTCCATGTCTCTTGCTGTCATTTATTTCCCTGAGGCCCTGTTTAATTTTTTCCATTCTTTTTTTCATCTGTTCTTTTGTATGTTCATTTTCAGAGGCCATGTCTTCAAGCTCACTGTTCCTTTCTTCTGCTTCCTCAAACCTGCTGTTACATGCCTCCAGTGTATTTTTAATTTCATTTATTGTGCCTTTCATTCCCATAAGATTTGCTATTTTTCTATGTATGCTTTCAAATTCTTCTTTGTGCTCACCCAGTGTCTTCTTAATATCCATAATCTCTTTAGCCATCTTATTGAATTTATTAAGGAGATTTGCTTTAACATCTATGATTATGGGAGGCGGCTGTGGCTCAATCAGTGGGGCTCCCGTTTGCCATGTGGGAGGCCCTGGGTTTGGTTCCCGGGGCCTCCTGGTAGGGGCGGGCCCACCCGCACGGCGTGGTTGGCTGACCCAGCGGGCATGGGCAGCAAGGGGGGGATAAATGAATAAATAAATAAAATCTTAAAAAAAAAAAAAAACATCTATGATTAGTTTTCTCAACTTCTTTATGTCATCTGGAGGCTTCTCTTGTTCCTTTAACTGGGCATATCTTCCTGTTTCTTGGAATGGATTGTAATTTTTTGTTGGTATCTTGGCATCTGGCTTACTAGATGTATTTACTCTGGGTGCAGTTTCTCCCTTTAGTTTAAGGCTTTCTTGTCTTTTCTCTCTTGCTTGTTGTGTAGTAGGAGTGGAGGATGCAGTTGGTGCTGTAAGCTGTGGAGGCTGATGCTGCCCGCATTGTCCCAGGAATTGATGAAGCTTCTCCCACCTTTCTCCTCTGCCAGGGGTAGGGATAGAGTCATAGTCATGTGTAATAATCCAAGTTGTCCTGGACAAGACTGTCTGTAGTTGCCTGGAGAGACTGATGAATCTTCACACCCCTTCCTCCCCTACCTGGGGTGTGATGGAACTGCAGGTATGGGCAGCAGTCTATCTGTGAAGGCCCCAAACGTCTGCAGTTGCCCAGATAGACTGACATACCATCAGACCCCCTCCATGCCCGGGATGAGGATGGACCCTCTGGAGTGCCCAACAATCTAATCCATGTGGGCTGAATATGCCTGCAGTTGCCTTGAGAGGCTGAGGAATCACTAGCCCCCTCCTATCCTATGGGGGGCAGAGGTGGAGATGGACTTGAAGGCACTCAACAAACCAGTTTATGTGACTGAAAATGCCTGCAGTTGCCCAGAGATACCAAGGAAACACAGTTCCCCTCCTATCCTATTGGAGTGCAAGGATGGAGCACCAGGTATCTGACTGTTTGGCTGTGCTGGCTGAAAGTGTCTGCAGTTACCCAGAGAGGATGGTGCAGGTCCCCCTAGCTTCCTCCTTGCCGGAGGTGGGGCTGGGGTTTAGGCTAGAGCTGAAATCCAATCTGGGTGGAAAGAAGCTGGACCCTACCCTCACAGTGACTTTCAGTCAGCCTGGCTTCCCCTCATGCTGGGGGCGGAGTTAAAATGGCAGCTACCGGCCTCTTTCTAACTTGGACAGGTTCAAACTTTAGCTGTTCTTAGGATTGTACTTTAGCCAGCTGAGTTTATTAATCAGTAGCTGAAGTCGGTGCCCAATTGTCTCTTCCTTCCCCATTTTTGGGAAATGGAGCTTCCAACTCCAGCCATGGAATAGTTCCCTAGCTGGACCAGCCTCCGGGGCATGGAGTGTTCTACTTGCGAATCTTCTCTGCAGATGGGCAGTCTCCTCCTTCCATACTTTCAAGATTTTGCAGGATGCTCTTCTGGTCTCCTGTCCCCCCCCACCCCCAAACAATTGCTTTTGATAGCTCTGGGTGATTACTAACTGCCCTGTAGTCTGAGCTGACTCCAGGAGCTCCTTACTCTGCCGCCATCTTGCCCCTCCTCTTTGGGAGGAGTTTAATGGCTATTTAAATCTCTTCACTTGTGATTAGTTTGTTGAGGTCTTCTCTTTCTTCTAGGGTCAGTATAGTTGGTTTGTGTGTTTCTAGGAATTTGTCTATATCCTTTACATTGTCTAGTTTTTTGGCATAGAGTTGTTCATAGTATCCTCTTACGATCTCTCTTATTTCTGCAGGGTCAGTGGTAATGTCCCCCCTCTCATTTCTGATTTTATTTATTTGCATCCTCTCTCTTTTTTTCTTTGTCAGTCTAGCTAAGGGTTTGTCGATTTTGTTGATCTTCACAAAGAACCAATTTTTGGTTTTGTTTATTCTCTCACTTTTGGTTTTGTTGATTCTCGATTGTTTTTGGTTTTCAATTTCATTTATTTCTGCTCAGATCTTAACTATTTCTTTCATTTGACTTGGTTTGGGATTAATTTGCTGTTTTTTTCTACTTCTTCCCAGTGTGCAGTTAGATCTTCAGTTTTAGCTCTTTCTTCTTTTTTAATATAAGGATTGAGGGCTATAAATTTCCCTCTCAGTACTGCCTTTGCAATGTCCCATAGATTTTGATATGTTGTGTTCTCATTTTCATTTGTCTCAAGATATTTGCTGAATTTTCTTGCAATTTCTCCTTTGATCCACTGATTATTTAATAGTGTGTTGTTTAATCTCCATATATTTATGAATTTTCCCTTTTTCCATCCATTATTGATTTCCAGCTTCATTCTGTTATGATCAGGAAAAGTGTTTTGTATAGTTTCAATCTTTTTAAATTCATTGAGACTTGTCTTGTGACCCAACATATGGTCTATCTTGGAGAAGTGCCCATGAGCACTTGAAAAGAATTTATATCCTGTTGCTTTGGGGTGCAATGCTTTATAGATGCTGTTAGGTCTAATTCATTTAACATATTATTTAATTTCTCTGTTTCTTCCTTTATCCTCAGTCCAGATGTTCTATCGAATACTGAGAGTGTTGTATTGATGTCTCCAACTATTATTGTAGAGACATCTAGTTCTCCCTTCAATTTTGCCAGTGTGTGCCTTATGTATCTTGGGGCACTCAAGGTTTGGTGCATAAATATTTAGTATAGTTATTTCTTCTTGGTTAAATGCTCCTTTTATTAATATATAATAACCTTCTTCATCCCTTATAACAGTTTTGCATTTAAAATCTATATTGTCTGATATTTGTATCACTACTCCAACTCTTTTTTGGTTACTATTTGCATAGAATATCTGTTTCCAACCTTTCGTTTTTAACCTGGTTGTGTCCTTACATCTTAGGTGGGTTTATTGAAGACAACATACAGATGGCTTATATTTTTTATCCATTCTATCAGTCTATGTCTTTTGTTTGAGGAGTTCAAGCCATTAACATTCAATGTTATTACTGTAAAGTCATTACTTATTTCATCCATTTTGTCCTTCAGCTCTCTGTTGTCATATCATTCTATTGTCTGTCTTCTTACCCTTTAATTTACCTTTCCTAATAATCTTCATTTCTACACTCTTCAAGTCTCTTGCCCTTGTGTTTTCCTTTCAGGCTGCAGCACTGCCTTTAGTATCTCTTGTAATTCTCATTTTTGGTAACATATTCTTTAAGTTTTTGTTTGTCTGTGAAGACTTTGAACTCACCCTCATTTTTGAAGGACAGCTTTGCTGGATACAGAATTCTTAGCTGGTAGTTTTTCTCTTTCAGTACCTTAAATACTTCATACCATTTTCTTCTCACCTCCACGGTGTCTTATGAGAGGTCAGCATGCAATCTTATCAAGTTTCCCTTGCATGTGATGCTTTTCTTTTCTCTTGCTACTTTCAGAATACTCTCTTTATTTCTGATATTTGTCATTCTCAATAGCAGGTGTCTCATGGTAGGTCTATTTGGATTTATTCTGTTTGGCATGCATTTTCCTTCTTGATTAGAGATATTTACGTCTTTCATAAGGTTTAGGAAGTTTTCAGTTGTTATTTCTTCAAATACTCTTTCTTCCCCTTTTCCCTTTTCTTCCCCTTCTGGGACACCGATAATGCATATTTTTGTGCATTTCATGTTGTCATTCCATTTCCTGAGATACTGTTCCATTTTATCCAGTTTCTTTTTTTATTTATTTTTATTTTTTTATTGTGGGTAAAAATCAAATTTTTCACAATACATACCAATATTTGTAAAGATATGTAAATATATATGCATATATGTGCATTTGCTTACATAAATGTTATTATATATATATATATATATATATATATATTTTTAAGGTGCTTAGATTACCTAGATATTACACAGAAATTACAGGGATTCCCATGTTCCCCACCTCCCACACCTCCCACAACATCCCACACAAACATCCTTCATCAGTGTGGCCCATCACCCGCAATGGATATACACATCCTGGGGTGTTGCCACCAAGCACAGACCACAGTTCACATCGTAGACCACACTCTCTCCCACACAGTTCTGCATGGTATATGCTGATATAAAATGGCCTACATTCATTGCCACAACACCACTCAGGACAACCCCCAAGTCCCAAAAAAGCCCCTGTATTTCAACTGCCCTTCCCTTCCCTGCCCCGAAAGTGTCCAGTGGCCACTGGCTCCACCTCACTGTTATAATCTCTTCCATTGCTTGAATCACAATATGTCTACAACAGAATACCATTAAGTCCACTCTAGTTCATTTTCTTCTCTTTCTGTTTTCTTGTCTTTTCCAGTTCAGATGTTCTGTCTTTGAAATCACTATTTCTGTCTTCGAGCAATTCAAATCTGCTCTTATGTGCTTCTAATGTATTTTTAATCTCATCCATTGTGTCATTCCTTCCCATAAGGTATTTTACTTTTTTTTGCAGGCTTTCAAATTGTTTTTTGTGCTCACCCAGTGTCTTCTTGATATCCTTTACCTCTTTAGTGATATATTCTTTCAATTCTTTGAGTTGATTTAGGAGAGTTGTGTGATTATCACTGATTGTTTTAAATCCTGTATCTCTTCAGGCATTTGGTTTGTTCCTTCGGCTGTGCCATGTCTTCTTGTTTCCTTGTAGGGCTTGTAATTTTTTGCTGATGTATAGGCATCTGAATATGTTGGTGAATTTCCTCTGATGGCTAATTTTTCTCTCTTGCCTATTTTTTTTCATAGCTTTTCTTTGATATTTGGTTCAACTTCTTCTAAGTCCTTAAAATTGCCCAGCTTAAGTTGTCAAAATCTGGCTAGGGACTCACTAATGGGGCTCAGATTTTCTCCAGGAGTTAAGGTACAGAGAGAACAAAAATCAGTTTTTGTCCATGCAATTTCCAGAGCAGTCAGCAAATAGCGCAATTTGGCATACCTTTCCATGGATGTCTTTCAATCTCTGATTTCTGGTGATTTGGTCAGTCCAGAGCCAAGCTTCAAAGTGGGCTCTGCTGGTTGAATCCACTGAAGAAAAGCCCCCTGGCCTCCCCTCCCTTTTCCTTTGTAGCAGTTGACAGGGAAGAAGATGTCTATTCCCCTCTCAGTCAACTTCAGTGAGCCTGGGGTTTTACTCCAGCTTAATATCTTTTGGGTGGTGGAGTGGAGCCCTTTCTGGTCTCCATGGGGGTTTGTAACTCATGTTTGTTCTTTTGGATTCTTTGTCTCTCTGTCCCTCACCCTCCTGGGAGTTGTGTAGCACTGTCCTGGTCTGCTGACTTCCAAAGCAGATCCCTTGGACAGCTTTTGGCCCTTTCTCCATTGTTTTTGCAGGAGAGTTGAGCCCTGCCTACCTATTCCAATGCCATCTTCCCACCATTTCTGTCCATTTACTTTTAATTCAAAGGGACAATTTTCAATGTTTGTCTATATATTTATATTCTCAGTGGTTTCCCAGAGTGATTTATACAAACATACTTTTTGATGATTTCAGGATCTTATTGGTGCTCCAAACAGTCCTGGACTTAAGGCAGGAGCTTGGTAAATGCTTGGTTAATGGGTCAGAAATTTCTTGGTTCTAATCCTAGCTTCACCACTCACTTGAGGAACTTTGGTGAAGTCACTAAGAGTGTCAGTTTCCTCATGTACAAAATGGGATAACAATGCCTGTCTGGCTCTCTCCTGAAGATCAAGTGAAATAATATGTGGCAAAGTTCCTTTAAACAATTAAGTACTGTAGTGAGTTCAAGGATTTCTGAATAGACCAAGAAAAAACTTGACCATTGGATGGCAGTAACACACAAACTTTTTACTGGGGCTGCCCTGTTGACAGATTTGCATACAAGTGTGGGCCCTCACAGTGGGAAACCTTCCAGAGGCCAGTGGCTCAAAGGAACCATTGAACAGTGCATGCAAAACTTCCAGACTCCTGGAGGAGAGTAGAAAGAAAGGCGGGCACTTAAATGTCTAGGTTATGCCACAGAGTCAGCATGGTGGGGAATTTCTGGGCCAGAGGATTCCAAGGGGCCCAAGCAGCACATGGTCTTATAAGCATAGTGTCCTATCTTATCAACAGAGAAGTGATGCTAGGTGAAGTTGGATGAAATATCATGGAGTATGCAAATTAGGTTAACTCCAAATGGCTAAAAATTGCTCTTTTAGATTACTTTTTAAAACAATTGGGTGTGTAAGAATTTGTTTGGTGCTAGTGGGTTCTTCTAATGGACGCAGGATGCTGTGAAGAAGTAAACAACATGCAAGACCACTACTCAGAGCCTGTCTTTATCTCATTTATATAACGAGGACTTTTTAAACTGCAAAGTGCTTTAACACTTCTGCCATGATGATGACATTTATTAGTAAGCATCGTAGAATAGTGGTGGAACCCAGATGTGGGTGGCTGTCTTTTTTGTCATCCTTCCTCTTCAGAGAAGCAGAATTCCCTGGCCTATAGGAGCAGTCAGAAGGTTTGGTTTTACTCTTCTGCTTTCCTCCAAAATATTCCTTCTACTTCCTGTATCTTTCTGAGGTGGCTGTCTGACAACCACCACCTGGAGCTCGGACCTGCAATTCCCTTGTCCACTCAAAAGACTGGGGTCAGCTCCACTGGAACATGGGAGAAGATGGGATATACCAGTCCCCATTTCCCCTTTCCACACTGTACATTCAATATACACAAGATTAACATACCTAACTCTACAGGTCTGGAATCCTAGTAAGCTACCACACAATTTTTAATATTAATTGAGCAAGTTTTTAATAATATTCCCCATGGGCAAACATCTTAGATGAGCATCTGAGAGTTTCCTTCCATTTTCCATTCTCAAAAATCCTCTGTTATTTTTATAACCCTTTTCTTTTCTCCCAGGGTCCTGATTTCATCCAAAAGCAGAAATCACCATATCCTTGAAGAACTTCCATTTGTCAGATGGAACCTCCTCAGAAAGCCCACCCTGGCCATCCTATTTCAAGTTGTGCAGCTGACACTTTCTATCCCTTTACCCTGCTTCATTTCCTAAAAACCAATAACTATCTAATGTTATGTACATGTTAGCTATTTGTCTCCCCTACTTGAATATCTGTTTCATTAAAGGGAAGGATTTTGTCTGTTTTCGTTTACAGCCAAATCCCCAGAACCTTGAACATAGACTATTCTAAATAAATATTTTTTGAATGAATAAATGGATCTTCAGAGTGGACTCTCTCCAGGACAAACACTTGATCGCCTTTTATGTCATAACCATATCTCATAGTGCAGCTTGTTTGGATCATATGCTAACAAAGTTCCTGGCTCTTTATTACAAAGCCCTACTTTCCTTACAAGGTGTATGCAGGATAGAAAAGAAGCAGGTGAGGAGGAAGGGAAATCCTGTCCTGCCAAAAGATACTTTTGGAGGAAGTTAAATGGAATGCAAGGACACAGTGATCATGAAATTGGGGTAGAATAATGAGATAATAGATTTCTATCCTTGCTAGGGCAAGACAGCTGTGAACATAATAAACAAACAAAAAACTATGCAGCAGGAAATGCTTTTAAGTAATTAGTGGTGAATGGTTTATTAGTCAGGGAAAAAGACAAATGAAAGGGGGGCATTGAGGGCGTTTTCAAGGCAGAACAATACCAAATCAGTGGCCTTTGGATCAGGGTTTGGAAACTGCTATCCAGGAAGGGATGGGTTTTTGAAAGGGAAATTCAGCTCCTTTCACAAAGATGCATTGTCATTTCTCATAAATATCTTCACTGTGTGTCACAATAACGCTATCAATAACAGTAATGATTGCAAAAGCTAACTCTGACTAAACAGTTTCTATGGGTTGGGCATTGTGCTAAGTGCTTTTTGGGTATTATTTAGCTTAATCCTCACAGCAACTCTAGGAAGAAAGTGCTATTACAATCCCTATTTTACCATTGTGGAAACTGAGGTAAAGTAACTTGCCAGAGAGAAAAACAATCCTCCTTCTAGCCAGTTAGGTTCATTGTATTTTACCTTGGTTGAAAAGGTGGAATACATTTAAATATTTAGAAGAATGTGATTTAACTTTAGTGTATAAAATGGAATCTTTCAAAACATCACAGCTGCTCTAAGTGCATGATAATGGGGCAGATTTTCCCGGGGACCATGCCCCCAGTAGCAAGATAGATATGCCTGGAAGGGCATCAGTATTGTCAGGCCACTAAGGTACCTTCTAGACATTCTTGCCAACTTATTTATTTGGTATACCTTGTCATTGCCAACAGGATACTCTCTGTTCATTTCAAGGTGGGATCACTAAAAAAGCAGGCCCAACCAAAGACGTATTGCAAAGGTGGATGTCAGTCTAAGTTTTGTAGTCAGACTTTCAATTCTTTCATTCATGAAACATCTATTTATTGAGCACTTATTATGTGCTAGGCACCCTCCTAGGTGCTGAGGATACAACAGTGAACCAGATTGGCAAGGCCCCACCTTTCATAGATCTTAGGTTCTAGTGAGAGAGAGAGAAAGAAGATCTTTAGATATAAGGTAAGAAACGGCCTTCTGAAGCCAATGATATTTAAACTGAGCTCTGAAGGATGAGAAAGGAAGAGAGTTGTAGAAAAAGTATTCTAAAAAGAGGAATTATCTCACACTGCTCTTTGAAACATTTGCAATGGTGTCAGCCCAATAATATAAAGTGTACATTCCTTAGTGTAGGACACAGATGTCTTCATGATAAGACATCGGATTGTCTCCTTGTCTCCAATTGATCTCCTCCATTGCTGCATTAGGTTTCACACCTTCTTCCCACTCCACATACTGTGCCTACCAGCACGAATTCTTTCCCTAAATTTGTTTCCTGGTAAACTTCAACTGATCCTTCAAGACTCAGTTCAAGGGTCCACTTCTCTTACTTCCTCAAGTAAAGCTGATCATGTTCTCTTTGGTGACCCTACTTTGCTTGGTAGCTACAGTTATTTTAGAACTTATCAAACTGTTGTGCATTTATCTATTACCATATCAGACTTGCGTTTGAATCTCAGCTTTGCCACCATCTAGCTTTGTGATCCTGGGTAGGTCACTTGAGTTAAGATGTGGCCCAACTGAATCAGGGTGGGCCTTAATCCTGTTACTGGAGGCCTTACAGAAAATGGCCATAGAGTGAAAGCAATGGGAGAAGCAAGAAGGCAGAAGTCAATGTAACCCAGAAGAGAAAGGAGAAGATGCCGCCACATGCATTGCCATGTTACAAAAAAGTCAAGGACCAAGGATCAGTGGCAGCCAGCCCCAGAATGCAATAATCTTTGGTGGACAAAGCATCAGCTTGCTGACACTTCGATTTTGGACTTCTCCTGGCCTCAAAATTGTGAGCCAATAAATTCCTGTTGTTTAAACATGTAAGATATTTGTTTTAGCAGTTGGGAAACTAAGATAATTGATAATCTTTTATAAGTCCCTGATCCTCTACTTCATTGACCCATAGAATGTAGGGCTTTAGATTTCTTCTATCATAGACCAGAAGATATTTCTATAAAACTGGAAAGGGTCTTGTCAATAATTTTCAAACTGTGCTCACAGAAGTTTTGGGAGTTTCTCAGCAGTGCTTCAGGAGTTAAGTTGGCAGATATTTAGACTATCATCTTGCTTCACCCAGAGCATCTGTTTATGGTTTTGAATCTCATTTATTTACTGAGCTTTCATGAGATTTCATTTGCTAAAAAACTTCTTAATTCCAATTGTTTAAAAAATTTGGAAAGTCTTTTTTCTCATCCAATCCCTCATTTTAACTTTCCCAAGGGAACAGAAATTGTTAATCGTAGTACTAAGCCCAGGTCTCTCACCTCCCAGTTAAGTGCTTCATAAAACCCTCAGGACAGGACTCCGACCATGATTTTGAGATTCCAGGTCTTGCTTTGGACTGAGGAGGCCGAGCCTGAGTGTAGAATTCATTGGAATCCTGAGATGCCAAGATTTAGTTTTGTCCTCAGAACTTGAGATTCCTGAATGTCTACTAACAAACCCCCTAACATGTTTGGTATGTTCTTAATGTGCAAAGATATTTATACCACAGAGGAGGCCAATGCACCAGGAGGTAGATGATGCTGACTTACTGGTGTTCTCTGACTGAGGATGTGAGTACTGTTGCACGAGGCACACAAATAAGGTAGGTGCCTTTATAGAGGGAGAAGGTTTTTCCCTCCTGTACTTGGTTCCCACACAAATTACCGTACTCACTATACTGGATGATGTTTTGTGGGAATTGAGTTGGAATTTGAAGGCATCACTTAATATTTCTCATATTTGCAATCTTTCACCTTCCCCTTTCTTTTTCTCAAGCTAAAGGGTATTTTTATTTCCCAGGGTATTGGAGACCATGGTTATCTCAGTAGCAGGTTTTACAGAGCCTATGCTTTAATTTCAGACTTGATTGTTTAACTTCTAGTACCCTCTGTGTTAAAGTCCATGTGTTTGCTCCAAATAGCACAAAGTGATTAATTGAGTCATTAAAACAACTGTTGCCTTATTAGGGATCCAAGAAAGCTCAGTGGAATGCTAGAAGTGAAATCTCATTTATTTAGCTTTCATAGCACATGGTCATGTGTGTTTTCCAAGCAAGTGATTCTGCAGTGCAAATTTGCAAATGGCATGAGACTGGAAGAGATAGCTAATGTTTTATAGATAACTATTGCTTAGGATCCAGAAAGGTCTTGATAGTTTAGAAAGAGTGGCTAATTCAAACAGAATAATAAAGGAAAGAAGTTCACCCTGCCCTTGGGTCCAAAACCTACCTGGATGGGAGAGACCTTATAATGAGATTTCCCATTGATCATGATTTCAATCCGAGTCAATTGTAGTTACATTAATAGAAGTATAAAATATAGAATAGGGGAGATGATCATACTGATATCCTCTGTGCTGACTGGATCTCACCAAGTCAAAACTTTCATGAATTTAGGGGAGTATAAAGAATTTCCCCTATGCTGAATGCTTCCTGGATCAGGTTAACTCATTATTCAACTACTCTTTACTCTGCGTACTTCCTGGCTATTTGGACTAATATCCGCACAGCACACATAACATCAAAGGAACTGCCTGATCCAGTGATTAGCTGTTTCATGTCCACTGCATATATGTTACAACCAGATATTCCCAAGTGATCTAAGTGTGATTTATCCATTTTGAGACTTGATTCTACTTTTAGATAAATTGGATGTTTTTCCTCCTGACGACCTAAAAATAGGAGGACAAGTTTCTCTCTATAAGCCAACATCAGATTTTATCGTAATGAGCCAGGCCATAAGAGGAATTACATAAGATTAATTTGGACAGAACAAATCACTTAAATTGTCAATTTAAAAAAGTTGCATGCCCAGTTGTTCAGTGGTGATTGGCTGCATTTTGTTGCTATCTTATGCTGGAGACAGTCAGAAATGATTTTGCTTAAAACTCAGTTACCAACAAGTAAGTCATTGGATGTTTTCATCTCTTTATAACATAGTTTTTCTTTTTAAATCTTTTCTTTGTAGAAAATTAAAAAGTGCAGAGAAAGTCCAAAAGGGGGAAAAGTCACCCACAAAATCCCATTATTCAAAGATAACCATTATGGATATTTTGCTTAAATCCTTCTGGTCACCTGTCTGTGTTTCTCTCTCTCTCTCTCTTTATATATATATATAAAATCAAAATATTTTGTTTCTTTTTTGTTGTTATTTACTTTTCTTATAAATCATAATATTGCATCTATATTTAATTTTTCAAATTTAGGATAATGCTATACTTCATAGTATCATGATTTATTCCTTTATCATTCCATAATATGATCATTTTCCCATCATTAATAATTCCATAATTCCATAATTTTAAGTGAGTATATAATATTCCATTCTAATTTTGTATAACAATTTATTTAACTACTTTTTAGCAACAGAACACAAAGACTTTTTCTAATTTGTGATTTTATAGGTAATGTTGTGAAGGAAAACCTGGTGAATAGATCTTTGTACAGCTAGACCTCTTATTTACTTAGCATAGATTCCTAGGGATAGAATTATTATTTTACTAAAAATGCCATGAATATTTTTCAGGCTCTTCATATTCATGCACTCATTCATTCATTCAATACATATTTACTGAGAATCTGCTATGTGTGAGGCTTTTTCATAGGGATTGGGTATATAGCAGTAGACAAAACAAAATCTTGTTCTTGTGGAGCTAACTTTTTAGTGAGGGAAGGTGGACAATGAAAAAAAACAAGAAATATATAATATGTCATATGATGATGTCTGATATGGAGAAAAATGATGCAGGGTAAAGGGATGAGGAACACTGGGCTTGGGCATGGTGTGGGGGTGACTATACAAGGTGACCAGTCTCCCTAAGGTGATATTTAAACAGAGACCTGAAGGAGGGGAGAGAGGGAGCCAAGTATGTATCCAGAGAGGAGCAGTCCAGGCAAACCTGTAAAGACCCTGAGCCCGGTGCATGTCAGGGAAATCAGTGGATCAGTGTGGTTGGAGCAGAGCGAGTGGGGGGAGAGGAGTAGGCCATATGGCCAGAATGGTAGAAACTGAGTTGGGGTGGTAGGATGGGGACAACAGATTCCATAGAGTCTTGCAGGCCTTTATGGACTTTGGCATTGTCTCTGAGGGAGATGGAAGGGCATTGGGAAGAAATAAGATCTGACTTGTATTTTAAAATATGGACAGATTGCCCTCCAGAACGCTTGTGCTGATTTTCACCCCTCACAAGCCATGTGTGAGAAGACTGGAAGGGAAATTCTGGACTCATCATTCCTCTTTCCAAATTTTCTTAAATTACTTGCAAATATGCTTCATATGAATTTTAGTCTCCAGTAAGAACTTTAGTGTGGTTTTATTAAGGGTTTAAATTATGATTGTGTTAAACCTATGCATAATTAAGGGAAGAATTGAAATTTTTTCTATATTCAGTGTTCCCAACCAGCACTATGGTATGTCTTTCCATTTATTCAAATCTTTTATGCTGTCAGCAAAGTTTAATATTCTCTTTACAATGAACCCATATTTTAATTTAAGATTTGGTGCCTGCTGGGAGTGGAATCTTTTATTTTTATCAAATGCAAATGTGATTCTATTAATCCCTGCATTATTGTTATTAATATTTTGATGTATTTTGCTTATTTCCCAGCCTTTTATTTAGGAATATGCGTTTATATAGCTTTGGTTATTTCCTGTTTATCACTACTATGAATCATGCCATGATTAACATATTTTGATTTCATTCCTAACAGTTTTTTATATTAGTTTTTGTGATTATTCTTTTCATCAATGAAATATGACCCTCGTTTTCCAAATTGATGTTTTTGGCTTTGAGTTCCTTTTGTCTGAATTTAATGTTGTCAAACATACTTGAGATTTCCGTGCATTTACCTGATGAATATTTGCCCTTTTTTATTTTTAACCTTTTTCAAGTTTTTATATGAAAACGGATACTTTTGGAATATATTAATAGGAAAGTACACTAAGAATAACATACACTATTAAAATAAATGACTATAATTTGCAAACTTATTTGTGTGAATTAGGACTTGTCTTCATACTGTGCAATCCAAACAAAATCCAGAAATAACAGAAATAAATTGGTTGTTGAAATAATATGAAAGGTAATTTAATTCATGACCATGATTTTGATTTTTATGTTAATCAAAAACAATCTCATTGTTTACAATAACTAAATGCTTAAACTTTGATTTTATTCTCTATATAAGCAGGTTGTAATAAAATACTGCTTTTATCTGGTTTAGATATCAAATTTCCATGTAATATTAGTGTTGAAAAAGGTCCCACTGCTTAAAAACAAAAGTTTGAAAACTGCTATGCTAGGTCTTCTCCCCCTTGACTCTAACCTTGGTTAGCCCTGCGGGTGGTACCATATCCTGCACCAGAGGTGAATCCCATTCCCCAAAGGCCCCAACCAGTATGGAGACCTTTGCCTTTGGTATGGATTTATATGATTGAAATAAGCTAAACTGTCCTGAATAAAATCTCAGTAAGAGATCTCAAAATACTCTAGGATTTTTGATTTTGGGTCTTTATTAATTAGCTAAAGGGGTGCTGATGCAATATACCAGAAATCTGTTGGAGAAAGATGGCTGTAATGTCTGCTAAGAGTTCAGGCTTCCTGGCTTCCTCTCTCCCTGGGACTTGATTCTCTCTGGGCTCAGCTGCTGTGCTTCTCTGTGTGTTTACTTCCTAGGCTCCAGCTCAAAAACTCCAACTCTCTTCTCTGCCATGTAGTTTTCTCTATGAGCTCCAACCTCCTACTGACGTGACCCAATGAAAGCCCTAATCCTAATTTAATCACACCCAGGTACAGACTAGTTTACAAACATAATCCAAAATCTATTTTTGGAATTCATAAATAATGCCAGACTGCCACAGGGTCTTTCCAAAACCTTCTTGAATATGAAAGAGAATGACTTTCAGCAGAGAAGGAGAACAAGCTAAACAAGCAACATTATTATGTGAAGCAAAAAGAAAGAAAAAGAAAAAAGGTGAGTAACTACTGTAAAATCAATAAAAATAAAAAATAATTATGCTAATTTAGCCAAAAAAGTGCCTTCCAAACCCTCGGTCTTCTATGCCTTTACTACTTTCAGCTCGGGGTCCTGAATTCTCCTCCTTGGGGGGCTGTAACTTAGAGAATGTAGCTCTTCTGCTTCAATTCCACTTTTCAGAAACTTCTGTGGTGTAAATATCCGTGTTCCTTGACATTCAAAGCTCCCTTCCATGTGGTCTCAATCTCTTTTTTCAACCTTATCCCCCCGTGATTGCTCTTCACATGTGCTGTCCTTCTGTGATCAGAGGCTGCTCACCATTTCCCCAAACACAGTAGACAATTCATTGATTCCTTAGGGTTTTTCCTTATGAAGTTCCCTCAACCACCACTCCTCCCCTCTGCCATCCTTCCCTAGAAGCTAGAAAGCTATTATTCTTTTGGAGCCCAATTAAAATAATTACATCTTGTTAGAAAGCTTTCCCCAGTTCCCCCCAGGAAGAGTTAATCACCTATTTCAACCTTCCAATAAATATTTAGAAACTCTCTTTTGTTAGCCCTGTGATCTTGGACATGTTGCTTAATTTACCTGTGTCTCTGTTTTCTCACCCTTAAAATGGGAAAAATAAAAGTAGGTGCCCCATACTTGGCTTTGTAAGGCATATTACCTATCTGAGTCTCAGTTTCCCCATCTGTCAAATGGGAAGAGTAATGTCTAAAGCAGAGTTGTTAGATTCATTAAAACCGATTATTTAAAGCTACCAAGTACATTGTACAATACTGGGTCCATAGTAGTCTTTTACTAAATGGTTGTTATTGTTTGAGTTTTTTGTAAGCCAAATATGGGTCAGCAGAGTAGTACTAGGGTGGAAAAAGAGTATAGTTCGGAGAATATTAAAATGTATATGTCACAGAAAACCTGCTGTATTAGTCAGCCAAAGGGGTGCTGATGTAAAGTACCAGAAATCTGCTGGCTTTTATAAAGGGTATTTATTTGGGGTAAAAGTTTACAGTTACCAGGCCATAAAGCATAAGTTATTTCCCTCACCAAAGTCTATTGCCACATGTTGGAGCAAGATGGCTGCCAACGTGCAGCCGTCCTCTTCCTCTTCAGGCTCCATGGTCAGGCTCTCTAGGCTTTGTCTCTCTCCACAAGGTCAGCTGTAGACTATCAGGTAAATGGCTCGTCTCTTTTCCTGGGGCCTTCTCTCCTTCCTCATGACCAAGCTCCTCTGTGTACTTACTTCCCTGGGCTCCAGCTAAAAAACTCCACATCAGAACTCCAACTCTGTCCTTTGTCATGTCTTTTATCTGTGAATCCCCACCCACCAAAGGGTGGGGACTCAATGCCCTACTGACCTAGCCCAATCAAAGCCCTTATCATAATTTAATCACACCCAGAGGAACAGACCAATTTACAAACATAATCCAATATCTATTTTTGGAATTCATCAATAATGCCAAACTGCTACACCTGTAAATCAATTTTTCAGTCGTTCCTTAGAATGGAGAACAATGCATTGACCCTTCACTATTTTGTTGTGGCAGAAACTTATAAAACATTGTTTCTAAAATTCCCAAAGGCTCAAATTCAAAGACCTGTAAAATAATTTAAAGAATTCGGAGTTATAATATCTCAGTTCTAGTCCAAGTTTCTCAACTCAACTGCTGTGTGAGCTTAGGCTACTTACTTCCCTTCTCTGGACTCTATTTCCATAGCTGTAACATGTGAGGTTAGCCTTGGTGATCTCTAAAGGTCTTTACAGACAACAAAACCTCTGATTCTAGGGAGGATGAGATACACTTCAGAAATACTTGTCCTCTTTCTGCCTTTCGAACTCCCTCTATTCGTTCCTGTATATCCTCTACCCTAACATTATATGTGTATGTGTATGCGTATATGCATATGCATATGCATATATATGTATATGTATATGCGCTCCACCATAGACAATAATATGCAGGTCATATTGATATTTAGCAAAATTCAGGAATGATTACATCACTAAGCCTGAAACCTTTTCAGCTTTATGCCTCTATTCACTCAAAATTGAAACATCTCTCCTCAAATCTTCTCCTCTCCATAAATTCTTTATCTCAGTAAATGACACTACCTGTTGACATGTCCTGGAAAGCTGGGAGTTACCCACGTCCCCCACATTCAATTCATTGCCAGGCCCTATAGATTTTATCATTTGAAACTATTTTGATTCATTTCCTCTTCAGCCTCACTCCCAGTGAAGAGAAGAGTTCTTTCCTGGACCAGTACAACTGCCTTCACTCTTGTTGCCTATGAACATATCTTTTCTCTATCATTTCCACAAGCTTTGACATGTGAGGTTTTTTTTATTGTGAAAATTTTCAAGCAACCTGAAAAGTATAGAGAATGATGTAATCAATAGCCATATAGCCACTGCCCAGCTTTATCGAATCTTTAATATTTTGCCTTATTTGCTTTAGATTTATTATTCTTATAGCAAAGAAAGCAATACTAGCCATCTGTTATTCTGGATCTCATTCTCTCCTTTTGCACACAGAAACATTATCTAGGCTTTGATGTTTTTCTTCCCCACGTATGTTTTCATTCTTTTATTATATGCACAAATATACAAACAATATAAATTATAATGGTTTTTAAAGTTTAAATTTTTTATTCAAATAATATCAGACTCTACATATACTATAACTTGTTTTATTCACTCAACACTATATTTCTGAGATTTATCTAATGTTGATATAGGTAGCTATTGTTCATTAATTTTTATTAATATGCCACTCCACTACTATAACACGATTTATCCATTATCATGTTGATGGACATTAGAGTTGTTTTCCATATATTTATTTTTTGCTTTTATCCTCCATATTGCAGAAAACACTCTTTTATATCTTTTTGTGCCCATATACAAGAGATTTCCTTGTCAACAGCATAGCTAGAAGTGGACATGTTGGACTGTACGGTAAACATATCTAATTTGTTTTCTAAAGTGTTCATATCAGTTTAAACTCCACAAGAAAGAGCATGAGAGTTAGTTTTCAATTGTTCTGTTTCCTTGCCGATACTAGAAATTGGCATAAATAATTTTTCATATGGAATCTACTTGTGGTTTTAATTTGCATTTCCCTGATTACTAGTAGGATTAAGCAACTTTTCATGTGCTTATTGGTCATTCATTTTTCCATTACACTCTGGGTTTGTTCATGTCCTTTGCCGACTTTTTTTGATTGGGTTAGTCACCTTTTTCTTATTTAGAGCAGACCTGTATATATTCTGGATACAAAGCTTTTGTTGGTTATATATATTGCAGACATCTTCCACTACTCTATACCCTTTTTTCACTCTTTTAAATTATTTTTTGGTTACAGATTTTTAAATTAATCCTTCTCATAGTAATAATGCTTTCTTTTATGATTTTGATTTTGTATCTTGTTTACAAAACCCTTTCTTATTCTAAAACTATAAAGATATTTTCTATAGGTTTTTGTAAGTTTTAAAATTTTGCTTCCTTATTTAAATCTTTAATCTACCTGGAATTTATTTTTGCATGTGGTAAGAGGCAGAGACTCCATTTCTTTTTTCTTTTAAAATTTTCCATATGGCTCTGATTCGCCTTCTCTGGAGAGGGACATCCAGTGTCTTTTGTAGAAGGAGGGGAGGGCAACAACTCTGCCCAGTGCTTGGTAGGAGGTGATGTAGGCTGTTCCATCCTTCTTAGCTGTTATCCCATCTGCCTTTTCTTACTCTGCCTTCTCCTCTAGTTCCAGCCATAGGTAAAGCTTGCCTTCTGATTAGTTACACAACCAATGCATTTCCTGGAGAATATATTCCCCCTGTCTTTGACTCCTGTTTTGCCAATGTTATGGTAGAAGGAAAACTGGTGAATCTTGGCTTGTGGAATACAGCTGGATGAGAAGATTATGACAGATTAACATCCCCTATCTTATTTGCAAACAGTACAACTGTCTTGGGTGCAAGTTCCTCAGAGGTCTAGATGCTGTTGAGAAGCTTCAATGGCCTGAGACTGGCTGGAAGCTAGGAAGGCACGGACCCATTGACCCACTGACCCATCCTTTATCATGGAGGATGTTTTATTAATTTGCTTCCCCCCTGTCCTGCATCTTTTGAAAATGTCTGTGCAAAGTGGTATCCTGAAGTCCAACACAATTGTCCCAACACTCCCCTCCTCCTAGTAGGAACTAAACTTGGCGTATTAGTCAGCCAAAGGGGTGCTGATGCAAAATACCAGAAATTGGTTGGTTTTTATAAAGGGTATTTATTTGGGGTAGAAGCTTACAGTGACCAGGCCATAAAGCACACCACAGTTTATTGCCACGTGTTGGAGCAAGATGGCTGCCGATGCCTGCCAGGGTTCCTCTCTTCCCAGAGCTTGCCTCTCTCTGGGCTCAGGCTTGCGTCTCTCCACAAGGCCATCTGTAGACTATCAGGTGAATGGCTCGTCTCTTTTCCCGGGGCCTTCTCTCCTTCCTCACGACCAAGCTCCTCTGTGTGCTTACTTCCCCGGGCTCCAGCATTAAAACTCCAAACTCCCTTCTCTGTGCTGCGGTTTCTCTGTGAGTCCCCGCCCACCAAGGGGGCAGGGATGCTACGTCCTACTGACATGGCCCAATCAAAGCCTTAATCATTATTTAATCAAGTAAAAGTAAAACCTCTGAATCCGATACACTCTAATACACCCAGAGGAAAAGACCAGTTTACAAACATAATCCAATATCTAATTTTGGAATTCATCAATAATTTCAAACTGCTACACTTGGTCTTAGGGATGAGAAAGACCGATTGAGAAACTGAAGGAGGAAGCTAACCCTCAACACCTATTCCCAGGGTTTAGCCATGGTAGGATATCAGCGCTGTAAAATACCTGGAGTGCTCAACTTTTACACAACGGGGCTTCAAGACAGTGTTCCATGAAGCTATCGGAGCAGTTCACTTCTCCCCCCTTGTCTAGAAAAGGAAGAGAAAATGCCTGCTGTTGTAAATGTCAGAGTCCCTCTTTCCTTACCATGTCCCATGTGGAACCTTTGAACACTTTGTTCAGAGACAGTGAAGCCTTCTCACTCGACACCAAGGTTGTGTTACAGATTGGTTTTCCCATAAAACCATTTGGAATCCTTCAGTAATTTCAAGGTTTTGTTTGTTTAAAGTGTAAGAGTTCGAGCTTTCACATTCTATTAAAATTTAGCCCTAAATGATAAGCCTTTTTAAAGCTTTATTTTTTCAAAAGCCCCTATTCTTGCTCAGATCACAAGTTGCCAAAAATGCCCTCTGAACTAAGTTGCGATATTGTGCTATAAACACTAAGCATGGGACAGACTTAAAGACCTTTGACTTTAGGAAGATGGTAGCTTCTAATGTGAGGAAATGCAGACCCTTTCTAAATTGCTTTCAGGGATGTAAGCATACCTGCAAGTGCAGCCTCCTTAAATGAACCATTGCTGTTTAATGTATTCAGTAATTTACCAGCCTGTGTTCATTCCATTCCATTGTACTGTGTAGCATAATGGAATGAGTACAACTCAACTCTTCAAATCAACTCTGTTGATTTAATAGTGAATTTTATTTCTAAAAATTATTTTATTAGCTTTGGCAGAGATTTTCAACAGAAATCTGATTCCCGTGTTTCCTCTAATGAAGTACTCTGTTCTTAGGGGTGCGTGTACTGGGCTGGAATTTGTGCAGCACTTGTGATAAAAGGATAAAGACAGTATTTTGCAAAATGTGAAGTAGAGATTAATTTACACTATTTTGTACACAAAATAATTAGATTGAATAAAAGTGTCACAGGTACAATTGTTAAAAGCTTAATTTCTGTCAAATGCAGGAGATGATGCAGAAAGGTCAGTATTATTAGTGTTTTCTTTCTTTTTTTTTTACCGGGAGGTACCGGGGATTGAACCCCGGTCTCTCCATATGGTAGACGGACGCCGAACCTCTTGAGCCACATCCATTTCCCATTAGTGTTTTCTTAAGCTTCTCTTTTCTCTTGCACCTGCCATCCCTACCAAAATTGGGCATTTAATTCATCTTTGAACTGGTCATTCCCATAGTTGCAACTTTAACTGAGTAAGCGTATTAGTCAGCCAAAGAGGTGATGATACAAAGTACCAGAAATCCATTGGCTTTTATAAGGGGTATTTATTTGGAGTAAAAGATTACAGTTACAAGGCTGTAAAAAGTCCAACTCAAGGCTGCCTTCTCACCAAAGTCAGTTACCACATGTTGAAACAAGATGGTGGGCGATCTCTGCCTGGTCTCTCCTTCCCCTCTGGGCTTCCTCTTCCTCTTGAGGCTCTATGGACCCTGGCCTCTTGAGGCTTGATGCTTAAGTGATCCTGAGTCCTCTCTCTACTGACATAGGGCTTGTTTCTTTACAGGCATTCTATATCAGGGCTTGTTTCTTTCCAGGCCTTCTATATGAGTCTCGGCCATCCTGTGCACTCTTCCCAATTTCAGCTGTAAGATATCAGGCGAAATTATTGGTCTCTCCCTGGGGCCTCAGTTGTTTGAGCCTTCTCCTTTCTGTCACATGACAGGACCAAAATGACAGAGCTCTCTCTTCCTATGCATCTGACTGTCTGTGTGAGTGTCTGTATATATCTGACCCAGCAAGGGAGTGGGGACTCAACCTGAGTCACACCTTACTGATGTAGTCAAATCAAAAGCCCTAATCTGGCTTTCTCTGCCTAGAGAAGGCTGTATCAAATCTCAGTGTGTATTTCTGTCCTTCTCTCCCATTTCTCAGCAAGCTCTGTTCTTTCCCCCCATTGCTTAATAAATCCTTTTTTTTTTTTAAAGCCCTAATCTTAACAGGTAATTTAATCAAAGACACCTCAACTGAATTTAATGCAATCAAAGGGTATCACAGCCAGAGGATAGATTAGTTTACAAACACAATTTTTCTCTTTTTGGGATTCATAATCTCAAACTGCCACAGTAAGTATTTTTCTTATAGAATCCCTTCTTAATGAGCAACATGTCTCCTTGTATTGTAATATCTTTCTGATAATGCATTAGAATTTTCTTGTTTTATACATTAGTAAAAGCATATTTCTGTTTTCATGTTACTTTATCCAAAGCTAATATGTGCTTTCCTTAATAACCAGATGTAAAAAGTCATATGTTGCAGCTTTAGAGTTATAAAAATTATCTTAAATATTCTTAAACTCTGACCCTTCCTAACATCACTGACTTGCCAGATGACCAACACTGTAACCTGACTAATAGCGACCCAAATGTTTACATCACATGCATGGACACACACTTACTTTTGTTACTTTTAATATTACTTTGGGTCTGCAAGGGTCTGTAAACTCAGCGCTAGTACATCTTACACATTGGCAAGAATGCAAATGTTGGACCTTTCAACCATGAGCACAAAAATTTTTAAATTGACAGTTGCAGAATTGTGCAGTGTTTTTACATTGATCTTTTGCTAAAGCAATAAGCAGTATGTTTTGCATGTATGACTTAATAAATCCTTGAATCATAAAAAATTTTTCATATGGATAACCAATTTTCCCAGCACCATTTTGTCCATTAATTCATCTTTTGCCCATTGATTTTCAATGTCAAATGAGACATATATCTTGTTTCTTTATATGAATGAGCATGTTTCTGGGATTGCTGTTCTGTTTAATCGGTCTTTCTTTCTATTTGTGTTCCAGTACCACATTGTCTTATATACTGTATAGCTTGATGATCTGTCTTGATATCTGGTTGGGCAAATCCAATTGCCTATGAAGCAGACTCTTTGGACAATGGCTTCCATTTACTATTGCTTACCACCAGGATGAAACTCTCTCCCTCTTCTCCTTCTCCTCCTTCTTCTCTTCTTCCTCCTTTAAAATTGACCTCTCTTATTTTTGTCTTTTTTTCTTCCATATGGATTTTAAGCTCAGCTTCTTAAGTTCTATAAAAACTCCTGTTGGAACTATGATTGGAATAGCATTGAATTTACAGAGTAATTGAGGAGAGGATTCACATCTTTATTTTGATATTGTTCCTGAAAATAGCATATCCATCCATTTTATAGGTATTTACAATATATATTTCAATAACATGCTGTAATTGTCTCCATCACGATCCTGCACATGTTTTGTTAGATATATTGCTAGTATTAATTTTTGTTATCTTGTAAGTAACATCTTCATTTAAATTATATTTTCAAATTGGTTCTTACTCATGTAAAATTTAAGATTAATTTTGCATCAAAATTTCAGTATTTATAATTGATTACTTTTCATATCCATTTGTTCTTTAATTTTTTACCCTCACCTGAGATGGCTCCCTTGTCTGTCTGCTCATTGTTTCCACTTGTTGTCTGCTCATGGTGTCTGCTCCTTGTGTCTGCTCGTTGTCTGCTCGTCTTCTTTAGGAGGCCCCAGGACCTGAACCCAGGACCTCCCATGTGGGAGGCGGATGCCCAGCTGCTTGAGCCATATCCACTGGTATCCTGCTCTGTAATTTTTACTGTTTTTTCTTCCATAATTTCTTGTTCTTTCAAAATCAAAATGGTCTCTTTGGCCATCCTAAAATATTTATTTTTCAGTATCCTTGGGTAAATCTTGGAGTGATTTTATAGAACACAAATGTTCTATGGTCCTCTGTTCTTTGAAGGAAAATGTCTTCAGATTAGTGCAACAGACATTTATTATACACCTACTACATGTCAGATACCATGCTATATAGAGTGGAATAAAATTCCATACTTGCTCATACGAAGCTTACATTGTCCTGGGGATATCAGACCCCTAACTTGAAAATAAATGATGGTTCTCTATTATCTACAACACAATGTCTTTAGCATTACAAATGAATCACTAATTTAGCCTCTGCCTAACTTCGTAGCCTTATCCCTTGATGCTCAATGCTACAGCCACTGGACCTACCTGCAGATTCCCTCCTGCCTTGGCTTCACAGCATAATTTAAGGCAGTGTTTGTCCAATTTTGCTATGCATAAAAATCACTTAAGAAGATTGAAGAAATTCCAATTCCTGAACCCTGTCTCCAAAGATGCTGAAACAGCAGGCAAGTCTGAGGAGACAGGCCTGAGGCTCATACATTGGGATTAAATTTTAGGCCTTCCACATCCATCTTATCAAAATCATTGAATGAACCATCTTATCAAAATCATTGAGTGAATTATTTGTCATTGTTATGCATACTAAATACTTAATTCTATCTCTGGACTTGAACTCAATTTTGTAAATTGAGAAAGAAAAAAATCCAGGGACAATGAAAGTTATACAACTCCATCAATGAAATATTTTTTTTTTCTTTCTTTCTTTTGTTTGTTTATATTTTGTATTTTAAAAGATGCTTAGATTACATAAATGTTACACAAAAATTACAGGGATTCCCATGTTCCCCACCTCCCACACCTCCCATAACATCCCACATAAACATCTTTCATTAGTGTGGCACATCACCTGCAATGGATATACACATCCTGGAGCTTTGCCACTAAGCATGGACCATAGTTCACATTGTAGACCACACTCTCTCCCACACAGTTCTGCATGTTATATGCTTATTCAATGAAATATTTTAAAATAACTTTTTGAACTATGTTAGTCCTGAGAAGAACAATCCAAAAAATCTAGCAAGTTTTCTGGAATTGATGTGTTTGCATATTTGGAAACTTCTCTAAGTATGTGACATAATTTCCATTTACAAAATAGAGCATTAAAATGCTAGCCAAACTGTAGGACAAATTGCCCTCAAATGTGAGATGTATTTGATGAACAGATACATTAGATTAATCTGATTGAAGTGGACTTATGATTTTACAGAGAGGAAAGTATTTTTGATAGTTTGAAAATCCAAATAATGTTATATGGAATTCCCAGAATTCCCTCCTGTGGTGGTTTGGAACTATCCAAGAAAAATCATGTTCCTAAAGCTAATCCATTATTTTGGGTGTAAACCTATTGTAAGTAGGACCTTTTGATGAGGTTGCTTAAGTGAAGGCGTGGCCCAGAGTGGCTTTTTATCCTCTTACTGGAGTCCTTTATAAGAGAATGTAATTCAGACAAGGAAAGAGAAAAGCCACAGAAGCAAGAAGCTGAAAGCAACAAAACCTAGAAGAGGAGGGAGAGACCACCATATGCCATGCCATGTGGCCGAGGACCCAAGGTTCACTGGCAGCTGGTCTTTAGGAAGAAAGCATTGTCTTGATGATACCTTGATTTGGACATTTTCTTGGCCTTGAAACTGTAAGCTTGGAAGCGAGTAAATTCCCATTGTTAAAGCTAACTCATTTTATGGTATCTTCTTTTAGCAGCCTAGCAAACTAAAATACCTCCCTTGATGTGACCTTGATGTGGATTACAACAGGATTTGTGGCTGTTTGGAACTCCAAGTTGCTTCCTCTTCCCTTCTCTTCTACCTATGTAGGATCAGAGCAGACTTTTAGGCCTCTTTTGCCCTTTTAGTGAGCCACCTCTCTCCCCTGCCCCAGGATTCCTTATAGCTTACTGATATTGCATAGACTTTAGACAATTATGATATCTGTTATCTTTTATTTCCATCCAGTCTATGGAATACTTTCCCCTTTTGTTTTCTTGCACAGATTTTCTTCTACCATTCAGATTGTTTATTCTTCAGGACCTTTCAGGCTCTTCTTTCTGAGCTCTAAACTTTCAAGTACTCAGGGGTCTCTTTTTCTTCTCTATCTACACTCTTAAGTAATCTTAGCCATACCGGTATGTAGATGACTTGTGAATGAGAGAGCAAGAGAAAGGGAGGGGGAGAGAGAGGTGGTAGATTAAATAGCATTTATATCTAAAAATAACAGTTATTGATTAATTGCATTGTGCCAGGCACTGGGCTTAGAGCTCACACTGTATTATCTGATTAAATCCTCACAGCAGCCCTATACCATACCATACTATACTGTATAATTGGCCTTCTCTCTTGCTGCCCTTCCATTTGACCTAGATCCCATCCCCTCCTCAAAGACATTATTTCAACAATTCTCCCCATCCCTTACATTACAGATTTGCTCTAATGGCTTATTTCTAATGCAAACAAGTAGTAATTTCTCCAATTTAAAAACAGAAACTTCTCTTCCTACCTTCTTCCCATGACCACTTCATATGCCTGCTTCTTTTCAGCAATCCTCTTCAAAAGCATTGTTTGCATTTATTATTGCCAATTCCTCTCCTCTCTTTCTTGAATCAGCTCCAACAAGCTTTCACCTCCTCTATTTTGCTCAATCTACTCTTTTCAAATACAGCAATGAAATACATGTTGCTAAATCCAATGGTCAATTATTAGCCCCCATTTTACTTGACCTTTGAGTAGTAGTTGATGAACATGATCACTCCCTCTTTGCTCTAGCACTTCCTTGACTTGGCTTTCAGTAGTTCTCTGGTTTTCCTTCTGTCTCACTGGATAGTCTTCCTTAGTCTCCCTTGCTAATTACTCTTCTCCAAAAACTCTGAAAGTTGTAGTATCTAAGGTTCAGTTCTTGGGTCACTTCTTTCTCCATCCACACTCACTCATTTGGTTGATTTCATTTAATAATGTTGCTTTAAGGATGCTGATAGAGCTCCAAATTGTCTTCAGCCTGGACCTTTGCCATAAAGTCCAGTTTTCTGGCTTCCTACTCTGTGACTCCTCTTTGCTATCTAATACACATCTGAGATTTAATATTTCCATACAAAACCCCTGATCTCTGCACCCCACATCCCAAATATGTGCTCTTCTTTAGCCTTCTCTGTTTCAGCAAATGGAAACTTCATTCTTCCAGTTTCTTAGGCCAAACTATTGGTGTCATTCTTGACTCTTATCTTTTTCTCATAACCAACATCTAATCTGCCAGCAAACTCTGTTCCAAATTCAATATATATATCCAGAATTGACCACGTCCCACTACATCCTCTGCTACCAGCCTGGTTCAACTCACCACCTTCTTCCACCTTCATTATTGAGAATAGCCTCTTGACAGGTCTCCCTGCCTCTACCCTTGCCCCATGTTTTAGTTTCCTAGGCTGCCAGAAGCAGATACCATGAAATGGCTTAGCTTGAACAATGGGAATTTATTAGCTTACTGTTTTGAGGCTGAAAAATGTTTAAATCAAGGCATCTTAAAGGCAATGCTTCTTTTCCAAAGATTGACTGCCAGCAATCCTAGACTCCTCTGCTACATGGCAAGGCATGTGGCGGTGTCTGCAGGTCTCTATCTTCTCTTCTGGGCTTTGGTGCTTTCAGCTTCTTGCTTGGTGGCTGTCTCCTTTATCTGTATTCATTCCTTTTATAAAGGACTCCAGTAAGAGGATTAAGACCCACCCTGAAAGAGGCCTTAACTGATATAGCCTCATCAAAGGTCCTACTTATAATGGGTTCACATCCAAAAGAATTGATTAACTTTAAGAACAGCTCCAAGCCATCTCACCCCCTATGGTATATTCTAAACACAACAGACAGGGTGGTACTTTTAAACATAAGACAGATCATGTCAGTTCTCTGCTTTGAACTCTCCGAAGGCTTTCCATCTCATTCAAAGTAAAAGTTTCCATCTGTTTATGATGGCCTGCCAGATCCTTCATGATATTGGGCTCCAGCTACCCTTCTGACCACATGTCCTACCCACTTCCTCCTCCTCACTTTCTTCCAGCTACACAGGCCTCCTTGATTTTCCTCAAACAAATTAAGGCCTTTGCACTAGTCTGCTTTGCCTGGAATGCTCCTCTCCCAGTTGTCATCATGGTTTAGTCTGTCCCTCCTTCAAATCTTTGTTTAAATGTCACCTTCTCAGTGAGGGCTTTCCTGATCTTCCTGATTAAAATTTCAACCTTCCCCCTTTCCTGTCCCCAGCACTCTCTATACCCCTGCCCTGCTTTTCCTCTACATCACTTATCTGATGAACTATATAGTTTATTTTTATTGTCTGTTTCTAGCCACAAAAGCACCACATGTCCCTTTGCTTAGAGATTTATATATGCAAAATCCATGCTTGATTTTAAGACACATTAGTTGTCTTCCTCACTTTTTCTTCAACAACTAGTCGTTGCACACCTTCTTATCTGTGACAGAGCCTGTGATGAACACTAGGGACACAAAGATGAGGACATCAAGATCTTTGTCCTTGCCCTTGAGGAAGTCATAGTCAATCAGCGAGAAAGATCCACGTCCCAGTTTTCCCAGAGGGAATAAAACATAGCTGATCTGGTGGGGCTGTTCATAACGAACCAGGAAATAATCACTCACCAAGTCAAACCCAAATGTGTCTTTCCCCAAGGCTCCTCTGACTTTGCCTTGTTTTCTGTATCTATAAAAATAACAAATGCTCATCTCTACAACGTCTCTGATTTATATGCTTGTGAAGCCCTGACTAGGATTATTTATGCAAATGAAATTAATTTCAAACTTCATCAGAATCTTTCTTTAGTGTTTGGGGCACTAGGATTCTACACTACTACAGAGGCCCCTCATTTTCAGCAGAAGACAGGTCTAATTTGAAATGCAGGAAGAGAGCTGCTATTTAAAGAAACCCTGCTGTGAAATTTTTTAAGGCAAAGACTTTTTTCAAAGTGAATAATCTCCCCCAATTTATCTTCTTTGTGCGGTTTGAAAAAAATCTGACGTATGAACTTCTGATACATAGGGGTTTGAGATTGCGTATGACATAGTTGAAAGAATCCTGGATTGAGCCATTGTCCTAGAACTGCAACTGATTGGTTCTGTGACCTTGGGCAAGGTTTTATTTTTATCTTTTAAAACTTTTTCTGGTATCTCAAGCTCCTCCTTTGCTAAGGAAAGGGCTATACTTCCTGTTCCCTAAGGTTACTTGACATTCATAGAATCTGTGATTCTATTAGTCTTTACTGCCCTTGCTTTGACCAGCTATTTGGTTAACCTCTTCCTATTTCTTTCCTTGGTTAGTAGTGAATTCTCACTGAACCCCATGAGTACTGAATCTAATTTCTGTCTTATGGAAGCTAAATACCTACTATCCAAGTAGAGCCAAATTTTGCTTTCATTTCTTTTATTTGTTACCTATCCCATGAGATTTTAGTATTTGCCCAAGTGAATGGGGCCTTGTCATTCTTACTATTATTTCTTAGAATATGCATCAGGAATATAAATAAATGGCAATACACAATCTGACATACTTAATGCATTTATTTCTCCTTTCATACACCCATGGGAGGTAGATAATATTTTGTAAAAATGTAAGCTGAAATACAGAAGATATTTTGTTTACTTAACAGACACTTAAGGAGTACTTCTTATGCTCCAGGCACTGCTCTAAGAATTTACGAATATTAACTCATGTGATCCTCATTGTATAGTTGAGAAACTGAGGCACTGTGGATTTAAGCAACTTGCCCAAGGTCATAAAGCTGTTAATTGGCAAAACTGGGACTTGGACACAGGCAGTCTAGCTTCAGAGTCCATGTTCTCAACCTATGCACTAAACTAAGCAAGATACCTATGTTCACAGAGTCACTTCTTTGGGATGCCTGGATTTCTAACTACCTGTAGCAGTTTGGCATTGTTTATGAATTCCAAAAAGATATTGGATTATGCTTGTAAACTGGTCTGTTCCTCTGGGCGTGATTAAATTGTGATTAGGGCTTTGGTTGGGCCACGTCAGTAGGACATTGATTCCCTGCCCCCTTGGTGGACAGGGACTCACAGATAAAACTACATGGCAGAGCAGAGGAGTTAGTTTGGAGTCTTGATGCTGAGTTTTTGAGCTGGAGCCTGGGGAAGTAAGCACACAGAGGAGCCTGGTCATGAGGAAGGAGAGAAGGCCCAGGGAAAAGAGACGAGCCATTTGCCTAATAGTCTAGAGCTGGCCTTGTGGAGAGACCAAAGCAGCTGAGCCCAGAGAGAATTGAACCCCAGGAGAAAGATGAGACTTATCCCAGCCTACAGCTGATATTGGAAGAAGCTGGGACCATGGAGCCTTAAGAGGAAGGCTGAACGTCGGCAGCCATCTTGCTCCAACACATGGCAACAGACTTTGGTGTGAGGGAAGTAACTTATGCTTTATGGCCTGCTAACCATAAGCTTCTACCCCAAATAAATACCCTTTATAAAAGCCAACAGATTTCTGGTATTTTGCATTGGCACCCCTTTGGCTGACTAATACACTACCTATCCTTTGCCTAGGGCTCTGTCAATCTGCATATCTGAGTGTTTTTGTGCCTGCATACCTGTCCCCAGACTCAATGACACTATACATTTTCCTGTGTCACCATATGGCATAAGGTTTCTAATTGGAAAGTAAATTCCATTTCTTAGCAATAGCCTTGTGAATTGATGTTTTTCTGGTTAAGGTTTTGTTAGAATTCTGCTGGCCTTGATGGACTTTCTTAGCTAGCCTTGATTTTCCCATCTATAAAAAACAGGGAGTTGAGCAAAATTGATTGGTAAAAATTCTATCAAACTGTGATAGAAATTCTTTGAGTTTCTTAGATAATTTTAATTTATAGACAAATATGCATTTATCATGAGGGAATTGATAAATGAAATACATTAGATGTATAATGTGGAATACTATGCAATCGTCATAAGAAATTTAATGTATGTAAATATAATACAAACAATGACAGCCTCTTTTCAATTTTATATTTGCTATAACTCATGCCTACTTGCTCTTAGGGGACCCGCAGCCTTGATGCCCTCTATTATTGACTGTCCCCATCTGGCCTCACAACCCACATACGCATATGCTGGGCTAGCCTTCCAGCATTCCTAACAATTTTAAAGACCATTCCTTTAGAATTTTTAATTTTATTATAAATTGAATGTTTGTTTTTTTCCGGGGAAGTATTTTAAAACATGTATAGAGCCATGTGTACTTTACAAAACATATTCACATCTATTATCTCATTTAATCCATGTATTAATCTCTAAATAAGATATCAATATCCCCATTTTAGAGATGAGAAGACTGAAACTCGTACAGACCAAGCAACATAACTAAAAGCATTCAGCTTGTAAGTGGCAGTTCCAAAAATTTGAACCTAGGCCCTCTTACATCAAGTCCCATGATTTTCTCACAACAGCATGCTGCATCTCTTTTAACTTCACCAGATACAATCCAGGTATGACATGAAGGTAAGGCAAACAGTATAAATTCTACTTATGCCTCAGAATGCATTGTTGTGACACACAGATCATTTTTGCAGGGTCTTGTTTAGACCTCACCGCTTTCAACATTAACAGAGCTGCTTCTGCTTGAGGATATGTTGAAACTGACTATGCGTGTGGCTTCTCTGGGGCCTCAGTTTTCTGACCTGCAGAATGAAGGAAATGGACTAGAAGATTTCTAAGGCACTTTCCAGCTCTGATGCTCTTTAGTTAGTTAGAACCAGGAAAGTCACAAAAGGCACTTTAAAATAAATTCAGGAGCTGTTAGCTAAGGTTATTAGTTTGCTATATTCTGAGGGAGTGGTTTCATGAAAGTAGCACTTGTTTTGGAATAATTTATATTAGAATCACACTTAGCGTTAGTTCAATCCTATTAAAAGCTGTTAATGGAATTATTATTCTGATAATAAGCTGTTATTAGATTCTTAGGATTAATGATATTCTTTGCAACAGAAGATTAATCTGGTACTAAAATTTAAGCCTCGACTCTTGGTATAAGGATGTGATAAGAATGCAATGATTATGAAGAACATGGAGAGAGAAGATTTCTTTTTGAAATGGAGGGAAACATGTTTGCATATGATTTTCAAAAGACAGAAAAACAAGTTTGCTTTCCACTTTAATCAACAACTTTTAATAAGCAATCTAATCTTGCTCACTGTACTAGAATTTGGACTTTTGTAAACAGTTATTTGGTTATACCAATCGAATTATGATTTGTTATTTCTACATCTTGTTTAAATTTAGTTGCCTTCTCTATTCACCATTATTTTTATCATTTGCAGCCCAGGTACTGAGTGTGATGTGTGATATTCATTTATTAAAACACAAATATCCTGTTTTATTAAAACCTCATATGTTCTCCTGCAGAGCATATACACCCCTTTACCGTTAGACATTGCAGCCCTGGTAGTTCTTGGCAAGCTCACTCAGTCACACGTGACCTTTATTGAAGTCCTCTTTGGTGGGATGTGCTGTCCATCAGCAGCACTGAATTTAGGGTAGGGTTGGTGGGGATATAAGGAGGTGAAGAGGGAAGCGGCTGTGGCTCAATCAGTAGGGCTCCAGTTTACCATATGGGAGGCCCCGGGAACCGAACCCGGGGCCTCCTGGTGAAGGCAAGCCCGCCCCCACGGCGTGGTTAGCTGACCCAGCGAGCACAAGCAGCAAGGGGGGGGGGATAAATGAATGAATGAATGAATAAATAAATAAATAAATAAATAAATAATAAGGAGGTGAAGAGGGTTTGTCTTGTTTTCCAGGTTATACCTGTCACCTGTTTGATCAGGATGGGAACATTCCATTTATTCCTGTATGCCAATATCTGTTTTAAGGTTTATAAGTACCCATTGTGCTTTTATAAAAAAAATTCTGTAATAAGAATAATAATACCGTGTAATTATGAGATACTTCATATTTTCTGCAGGGACTTCATATACTTTATCTCCTTGACTATTCATGAGAGCCTTGCAAAATAGGCAGGGGATCTACTACTTGCCCTGTTTTACAGACGTAGAAACTAAGGCTCTGAACCCAAACCACATTGTCGGAAAATGGCAGAGTCTAAGTTTGCCGACTGCAAGGCCCAAACTCTTTCCACTGTGCTACATTGCCGCTCCATAAGCAGAGAGCAATTGTGAGGTTTGAGAATGCCCATTCATGAATCTCTTTCTTATCAACATTAAAATCAGCTGACTCAAGTGTTTTCTAAATAGGTGCACTTTGCATTTAGCTCTCCCTTTAAAAATGTTCACAAGGTTATTTAACTTTTTAATGTTGCTTGACATTTTAGCTTTACAAGAATGGACTCAATCTCATTTAAAGACTCCTGTGCCAGTTCATAGACTAATTACCAGCCATGGATGTTCTCTTCTGAGCTGAGGGTCTTCCCAGTATGATGAATGTTCATCTCTACTAGGTTGAATGGATTCTAAATGAAGTGATTAGTTTAAAAAATCAATTAGCATGGAGAGCAAATATTTTACTCACAACAACCTCCGTTTAGAGTAGGCCCCTTTGTATAGAGGTGGTTGTGTGGCAAGCAAGGTGAGCAGGGAGGAACCCAAGCCAGGAACACAACTCCTGGGGCATGCTGACTGTCCATTGCCCAGAAGTGGGAGAGATTTTTCTGTGAGCCAACAGCCCCAATTAATAAAGGACCTTGACTTGTTCCCTCAGTTTCCAGACCTGGTTCTGAGAGGAAAAATGTGTTACATCGAGTACCTTCCTGTCTTGTTCTCACTTTCCAAGTTAGAGGGTCAGAAATTAATAGATCGGTAATGGGTGCACAATTATCTCTACATTGAAACTTGTTAAATCTCTGAATTTAAGCTCTGTCCGCCAAAGGACATTTTGGAAATGAGCAGAATGTCAAAATCAATGACATGGAGTAATTAAATTGGGCTCATTTTCATCTGACCTTAACTCTTATTTTTGCAAGCTAATTGATAGCTGTAGTTAAACTAACCAGATTGCTCTAGTGGAACTAGTGAATCTTGCATTAGCAGACGTGGTTGATGGGGAGGGAGGGGGAATACACCCTTGTCCTCTATTCCTAGGGAGACCCACATGTCCTGATTCACCCTGTACAGCCTTGTTTTAATGTCTGCTGATGATCCAGGTTATTTGTTAATAATGTCCCTTTACACCCTCAAAATTGCTCTGGTTTGGAAGATAAATTATATGGCCACCCTACCTATCACTTCTGTTTTACCAGGCTATAAGTTGAAATAGACAGGAGTACTCTGTCCTCGCAAATTGGCTGTCATCATTTACATATGCTGTTTTCTGGGAGCCTTAAGCAGACATGCTAACCAAAAAGAAATGCGTATGTGAAGGCAGTTTATTATAAATTATTATTAATAATTTATAAAACACATACCATGTACCAGAGATATTTTTTACAAGGAAAACCCCATTTAAATTTAGGAACACATTTGTAAGTAGGTACTATCACAGCCGAATTGTACAGATGAGGAAACTAAGGCTCAATAAGGGTGATTCACCTAAGAGCATATAGCTACTGAGCTGGGGAACCTGGATATGAATCCAGAGCCTGGACCTTTAATTATTATGCTCTACTGGTCCTTCTACACTCAAGGCAGAACAGGCTGCTGTATGATGCTTTAATTCAGTGACTCAGATTAGCGATCTCGACCTCAAATCGTTACTTCATTTGGGATTTTATTCTATGGAGAACAAAGTCTTCAGTCTCCCAAATGGAGAGAAGGAGTCAGAGGAAAAGTCACACATTCACTGAACTGTGCACTAATATTTAAGGGGACAGTAGGGGCAAACCAAGCTCAAAATTGAGATGCAGTAAGGAAAACGGGGTCTCCTGGATATAAAAACAGCATCGAAAGGAAGCTGCACATACCTACATAAGCTGTCTACTTCAAAATTGTTTCTAGGACATACTCATTGCCTTTGCCACCTTCCCATTGTCCTGGTGTGAATATTTCATTACATATTGAGTAGAAAATTTAGGGACCTGAAGTCTTGCTTTTTAGTATATTGACTAAGGGTGTGGATAAAGGGGACAGAATCAGACTAGTATGTCTTTTCAAAGATGAGTCATTCCCATAGTATCCATAAGACACAGTCACTGGTGGGGCCAATTGTTGGTGAATGACCTGCCACTTTTATTCCTTTGGGGTATGGTGTAGGGTAGAATCACAAAAAACACATGCAAATTGAAAACAATTTTCCCTCATGGTTTAGGGTAGTTTTGTTGCTGCTATTACTTTCACAGTAATTTTCTTCATAATGTCCTCTTATTTCTCTGGAAGATCATCTCTTCTTCAGCATTGAGAAACACTGTTTAATACAGTGGTGTAAATTCTTTATTTGGGCTGGCAGATCATAGCAGTACAAGACAGAGACATTTAAAAAAACGGAAATCATTAAGGTTTCATACTGACTGTAGCACCCGAAGATGAACACAAGATTCTGACTGGAAGATGGATGATTTGACATCTTTCCCCATGTTTCCTCAATGCTCTCAGACTTAAGAAGTGCTGGTTTTCCTCTGCTTTTCCCTTTGCCACCCAGGTTTCATAAATTGGGAGAATGTATATAAATTAGGAAAGTGAGTGCCGCTGTTTTGACCTTTAAACACTCTGCCTTTTGATTATTCAGCTTACTCTTCTCCTTGATAGAGAGGCAGAGCATACTAACATCTTTTAGTGGAGTCTGAGAAAACATGTTTACACAGTCTTTCATAAAACCGTGTACCAATCTTGGGGGGAAAAGACAGGGCAATTACATCTTTTTTTGAAAGATATAACAGATTAGGGAGGATTTATAACCTGATGAAGTTCACAATCCTCCAAGCATGCAGCTTTGCTCTGAAGGGTTTGGAGAGGAAAGTGCTTTTTAACAACTGTTTATAAACAATAAGGAGAGACACTAACGTTTAAATAAATCTTTAGAATTTTTGGAGCATTTTCACATTTATTGTGTCATTTAAAGCTTGTGAGATAGACTGAGCAGATGTTGTCATTACTTGGATGCCTTGTGATGAGGCCTGTTGGGTGGCAGGATGGTAGTGGAAGGTGGTATGAGTTGGGATAGAGGCTGGAGAGGGTATTGCTAATGCAGCTGCAAAGTTGCCCAGTGGGCATGGCTACCTTGAGATATTGTCAGTGTCTGAGCCTAGCATTGATGCTTGCAGGAGGAGTCTTATCTGGTGAATGGGCCATGGCAGTAGGTGGGTTTTAGGTATTAGTTAGAATCCAGTAGGAGGCCCGGTGGTCCTGAGTTATCAATAAGGGAGCCTGGAGAAATCCAGGGAAGAGACTTAGTTGAGTGGGTGAGCATATCAAAATGGGAAGATTCACTGGTCCAGCAACACAGTGGATTCCTTGGCAGAGAAATTGGGACAGAAGCCCAGTCATAAAAACTGGGACAATGCAAGGGAGGAGGTAGAGAAAACGGTGGTTTCAGTCTTTGTAGATGCATAAGGCTCATCTTTGATGCACTGAGCCCTTAGTTAATTAGGGGGAGGAGCTTTCCAGGCCCTGCCGGTGGACAGGGCTGAGGCTATCAACACATATGGGCTTGGCCTCGATTAGGCCAGGAGTTGATGTGGACTTGAACCTGCAGATAGAGATCAACTGTGACTCCACTTGAAAAGGCTGTGGAAAGCAAATGCAAGGAAAATGCGGCAGGAGTTGACAACTACTGTTCTTTCCACTTTACAGAAACAAGGAATAAGAGAATAAGGTAGTACAAGGACAAAGGTTTCGTGACTCCCAAACCAGTGCTCTTTCTCCTACATGCTTATAGAAGGGCCAGATGGAAAGGAAAAATGGATTTTTATGGTATTTTACACATTAATTGACAAGAAGGGTGCTAGTCTTAGAGTGACAGGCATGGTGGTGAGGTAGAAGATTGGAAATGAAAGAAAACAAAAATAGGCTGTGCCCCAGAAAGAGAGAATAATCAGTGGGATACTAGGAAGAACTGAGAAACTTTGTGTGTACCTGGAAAGCTTTGTCCCAGTTGGTGGTTTTTGGTTTTAATGAAATGACTTGACGTAGGTTTCTGTTTCAGATTTTCCAGAAATTTTCCTTAGATTAGGACATTGTTACTAAGACCTATGGCATGCATGACATCTTTGTTCTCTAAATAGACTTATTTGTTGTATACATTGATCACTTTTCCACATATATTGACTACATATAAATTATTTGCAGAAAGTAGAGAGGATCCGATATACCCTTCTCATGAACTCCGAATTCCTCATAGAATAAGGTGAATTAAATACATAATGCATATAGGATAAGGAATCAGGGTAAGCCTTAAGTACCTGCCCGATGTGGTGTTGCAGGCAGAGATGTGATGGACATATGTCCACTCAATATCATTATGAACCGTCTATGTTGGTTTCACATATTTCTTGATGTGGAGGACATCATGAAACAATTACACGTATTTAAAACCAATACCTAAGGTTTTTATGTGCTCAAGAATCACTAAAGTGATAGATGTCAAGGCATGAAATATTCTCAGGTAATCAGACTTAATGACCCCTTGCCTGTGCTCTTACAGCTCTTGTTTTGCTTTTTCATTTGGTGGTTTTTTTTTTTTTTTTTACCTGCCTCCTTCCTTCACTAGAGTAAAGGCTTCTTAAAGTCAGCTACCAGGTCTCACTTCTTTTCCCGTTTTCATAACACATGGCACAACCTCTTGAACATGACCAAAGCGAAACAAATTGGTGAATTTAGAATCAGGTAACCTGGGGAAATGGGAATAGCTATGATAGTCATTTTTATTGCACAAAGAATTCTATTTAATCAGAAAAGAGACCAGTATTCAAAATTAGATGCCCAGAGAGAAGGAATCTAAACGAGTATGTGATGTAGTAAAAGGATGACTACATTAGCAGTCAGAACTCTAGGGTTCTTGTTCTAACTCTGCTGACATCTCACTATGTGATTCTGCTTGGGGCCTTCTCCACTCTGAGATTCCCTTATCCTTGTCTTCAAACTGAACCCATTCTGATGATGCCTATGGATTCTTCTACTCCGCAATTTTTTTTGAGTACACAAGCAAAAGTAATGTACAAAAGGCACCAAAATGTTGAGATTCTACAAGTTTTATTACGCATGCATAGAAATGGGTGGCAAAACAGTTCACAAGTCTAGAGCTTTTTCCTTATTATTGTACAATACGAGTACCTTTCAGAGAATAAAGAAATGTATAAAACAAAGAAACCAGCAGGGATAATCACAAGGATAACCACAATAGGCATCTTTGGGTACTTCTCTGCGTTATTGTTTTGAGTGTGTGCGCGTGTGTGTGTGTGTAGGTGTGTACATGCACATGCACACGCACACACACACGTGTGAGGGAGTAGAGAGGGAAGATGCGGGAGGGTGGAACGGCAAACAGATTTACATTTCTGGGATTGCCCTCTATAAACTGCTTGGCATCACGCTTTAGTCAGTAAATATTAAATTTTGAACATTTTTGATCTCATTAAATGTTATTAGAAAAATGATTTTAGGGGTATGCATCCTAATTTAGTTCATCAATCCCCTGTTGTTTTAATGTGATCCACATCTTTTTTACAAATCTTTACAAATCTTGGCCACTTTTCTGATGATAAATTTGTAGCATGTGAACAATTTAAAGACTTTTGATATCTATTGCCAAGTTGCTCTACAGGAAGGGGCACAATTTATGTTGCCATTAGTAGCGTATTAGAGGCCCCATCTCAATATACTGCCTGCATGTGTATTACCTTTACTTTTAAATCTTTGAAGAGCTCTCTTGAAAAAAGTTTCATTATTTTAATTTATTTCATCAATACAGGTGCGATAAGATGTTTTTTTACTGTTTATTGACAAATTGCATTTTTTTTTTCTTTTTTGAATTGTTTATTTGATCCCTTTGCTTGTTTTTATATTGGGTTGTCATTTTTCTTGTTGTTTTATAAATCTTTGTTGTATATTAAGAATATCAACTCTTTGTATGTCATATTTTGCAACTATTCCCCCCATTTTATGATTTGCCTGATCTTTTAAAAAATATATTTTTTTGTCATGCATTAACTTTAAATGTTCAGATAAGGCTCAAGTTGTTGAGTGCCTGCTTCCTACATGGGAGATCCTGGGTTCAGTCCCTGGTGCCTCCTAAAAACAAAATAAAACAAAACAAACAACAAGCAAAAAAAACAAAAAAACCAACTCAGGTGAGCCGATGTGGCTCAGTGGTTGAGTGCTGGCTTCCCACATACGAGGTCCAGGTTCAATCCCCGGCCCTGATTCTAAAAAAAAAAAGAAAAAAGAAAAAAAAATTCAGAGAGTTGAATGTAGTAAACTTTTACTCTAAGGTTTCTATTTTAATACTATGCTTAGAAATACCCCTCTCACTCCAAGATTGTATAAAAATGCAGCTTTTATCCTTTCATTATTTTTCTGGGGGGGTGTGAGAAGGAGAGATTCGATACCCATGCTTAGTTTGTGATTGTAGGGAGCTTTATGCAAAAGAATTTTTTATATTTTTCTAAATTAAGTGATCCTTTCCTTTACTGCCCTTGTTTTATAGACACAGATGCAAGGTAGAAACATTTAAAAGCATTTTAATAAAAATGTGTAAGACTATATGATTCCAGTTCAGTATAATTCCTCAGGCATTTTATTTTCCTTCAGCACTTCTAACTATTTCATCTTCTTTTCCATCAAGATGTTTAAATATATAACTTATGCTGATTTTTTTAAAATACAATTTTTCTTATACAGGATTCTAAATACAGATCATTTGCCTTCTCTCTTGTATTCAAGGCTCCTGAGCCCACTCCACTTGAATGTCCAATAGACATTTTGAACTTAGAATGTCCAAAAGTGGATTAATTAGCCTCCATGAAATAAAGTAATTTGTGTCTACTTTCTATGTTTGCTAAATTGGTTAATGGTTTCATCATAGAAGTAGCAGTCTAAGGCAAACAATCTTAGTATCAGCTCTGTAGTCTCCCTCTTTCTCTGCCCTCATATTAAATTAGTTACTGAGTTTTGAGTTTATCTCCTTAAGATGTTTCAAAATGTCATCTATCCATCTCCACTTCCAACATAATGTAGGACTTTTTCTTGTCCCTTGAATGACTGCCACAACCATCTAACTGGTCCACCCTTTCTCCAATCTCTCACCCTTCTAACTGATCTTCCAGAGTTATTTCTCTAGACTATAGTCCTGACGATTCCCAAGAGGCATAGGTGAGTAGGGTATATCTGTGGCGGCAGTTAGGGGTACTGGAATGAGAAGGTGGGCAATTACTTTGCTTAGTGGGTTTTCCTAAAGTGGGGCTTTTGTTGACTAGTGTATAAGCCTGTAAGGAAAATATTTTAGAGGTGGCAGGGTTGAGGCAAAATTGATAAGTCAAGAAGGGAAGCTGAATCAAGGCTGTGTGCTGGCTCCTTCATCCACCAATGGCACAACTACCCTCACATACTGTTCCAACCCTTTCATGGTTGTGGAAATGCCAATTGAAAGAAAAACTGGATTCTATTTTTCACTTATCAGATTGCAAAGATAAAATAATAATAATTACCGTAGTAATAATATAACCTGGTAGTGAATGGATAGAGAAATAGGCGTGCTTTTCAACTATTGAATGTCTTTTAATTAGCATACATTTCCTTGGTGACACAAATTTCACAATATCTACTAAAATTTAAAAAATCACCCATCCTTGGACCTGGCAGCATCACTTCAAGGAATTTTTCCTACAGCTATGTTTGTATATATGTGCAAAGAACTTTGTTAGGTTATTTAATGCAGCATAATTTTTAGTGTAAATAACTGGAAATGTAGGAAGCTGGGTAAATGAGTTATGCCCATCTACATGTTGGAATATTATATAGCTGATAAAAATAATGAAGTAGGCAGGAATGAATATATATCCACACACCCACACATCTTAATGTGGAATAATATCTAAGATTATTGTTGAATGAAACAAAGGAAAATTGAGGACAAAACATGTATACATACACACCAAAATGTATGCATATGCTTCTGAGTGTATGAAAATGAATATATATGATATAAAACCAATCAAAATAAAATAATATCTTAACTTAGTTTTCTCAACCCCATTTTCCTTTGTCCAATTCAACCCACAGCTAAGGAATTTCATGCTTCTTATCTGAAGGAAAGGATGATGCAGGAGACAGAAACAATCATTTTCCTGGCCATCGAGTTTCAAAACCTTAGGTCTTCATGGAGAATCAGAAAGAAAAAAGTTAGGTGCATAGACAGCTCAATAGCCTTGAGTAAATTCAGATGATGTAATGGTGGAGTTTCTAATCAACTCAAGACTAGATACTATTCTCTTGACTAGGGAAGGTGAGATGGGGAATAGGATGGGAATTTCAGAAGGAAAAGATCTTGTGAGTTCCTATGATAGGTTGTAGTTGAGTTCAAAAGCGACCAGAGATGCATAAATCATTTCCCAAGTAGAACTCCTAGAAGAAGCAAGAGCCTAAAATAGTTCTATGGTGTGCTTATGAAAAAAGTAAAATCTTAAATTCCTACAGAGGTCAAGCCAGGAATGTAAATGAATGCGATGAACCCTTTGGGAACACTCCAACTGAAAAACTCATGCTGTGCTTAACAGCTCCAGCCAGCTATTGCTATGTGGGTATATAGGCCAGGGCTGCCAGATCTGATTTTTCAAGAGAAGGTAGAAATATAGATTTTATGTGAACTATCCTGATGTTTACATGTTTCCAACTAGTTTACATTTAAAGGCAAACAACCAGGCAAGCAAGCAAACAAACAAACAAAAACAGTTTATGGCCAAGAAGAACATATTTGCAGGTCACCATGTTGCAAGTCTGGCATAGGCAGTGAGACCTGAGCTGGCCTCACAAAGTTATCCCTGAGTTGTCGCACGGTGGTAGGAGATGTAAGTGATTTCCTGACTGCTTAGCAGCATTCAGGAACAGCTTGCTTCTACCATCTGGAAGTACGTGGGGGAATAAGGGAGAGAAGAGAGATGGGGGGGCGAAGGGGAGGGGAGGGGAGGGGAGAAGAGAGAAGAGAAGAGGAGAGAAGAGAAGAGGGAGGAGAGGAGAGAGAGTGAGAGGGAGATGGAGAGGGAGAGGGAGAGGGAGAGAGAAAGAGCGGGAGGAGGGAAGAAGGGAGGGAGGGAGAGAGAAAGAGAGAGAGAAGGAGAAGAAGAGGAGGAGGAGGAGGACCGAGGAGGAGGAGGAGGATCGAGAAGGAGAGACAGGAAAGCTGCAATTGGAAGTGAGGAACACGGTATCAGGGACCTGCAGAGACAGAGAACTGAAGAAGAGATGGCATTTAAGAATTTTCAACTGCTAGAGTGGATGCATGATTTCCCATCCTCCTCTCCCTTGAAGGCTTGAAACCAAGTGAAATATTTTTTAATTTACTTTATTTTTCTGTATTTATTCCCTCCATCCCCCAGATGGTTATCTATTCTGTCTGCTCATTGTTTGCTCACCTTCTCTAGGAGGCACCCGGAACCGAACCTGGGACTTCCCACACGAGAGGCGAGTGCCTGAGCCACATCTGTTCCCCGTGGGCTGCAGATTCTGCTGGCTTGTGGGACTTGCTCGTTACAGTGGGGGCGGCGTCTAGCTCATTGCAGGGGAAGGCGGCAGCTGGTCATATTTTAGGAGGCACCGGGACCGAACCTGGGGCCTCCCATGTGGTAGGTGGGCACCCAACTGGTTGAGCCACATCTGCTTCCTGAAACGAAGTGAATTGAAATTCCAGGAACTTGGATGCTCCCTAGGAAAATCATATATATGTGTATCTGTGTGTGTTGGGGGTATTATTGACCTAGGTAGATCAGATTGCTCCTATCTGATACGATGGAGGCTCAACATAAAAATTAAGTTCAGCTATGGAAAAATGACAATTCCATATCTTGGACACCTGTTCTTATAGACTAAGATTTGAACTTACATAATATATATATGCATAAAATAGCTGTGGCAGGATATACCAGAAATAGTCAACCATGTTTTGGGGACTAGGAACCAGGAATTGGGATCCTTTTATTAAGTAGACATTTGAACGGTGTGAATTTCTTGCCACCTGAATCTATTAGTTAAAAGAGGAAATGAAAAAAAATGAACCTGCTTCTCTACTCTAATCTTTTCCTGATCTGTGGATTCACGCTGTGCTTCAGCTTTATCACATTACTCCCCCTTCGACTCTCCCATCTCAGAGTCTAGCTCAACCATCACTTTCTTTGCGGAATTTCCCCTAACTGCTCTCAGCATCCAAATCAAGTATTTGCTCTTTAAACTTTATAGCATTCAGTTCATATTGTAAGTAACACATATACCAAATTGTCACATAGCTGCTTACAGATGTGCCTGTCTCTTCCACTAGTCTATGAGTGCTCTGAGGAAGGATTCATGTCTGATTCCCCACAATGCTGAGCACCTATTGCCAGCTTCCTTGAATGAAAGAATGCTTTGGTTCTTTGGATTTTCTTTGAGTATTAATATATTGCTGTGACTATAATTCAATAACAGATATGATAAAGATCTCAAATCTAAGCCCTAGTGTGATGTTCTAGGCCACTGAATCCCAAACTGTTGCACAGTATAATCCACTGGGTTGCTTTAAAAATTCTGATGCCCAGGCTATAGCCCAGGCCAATGAAGCCTGAATCTCTGGGAGATCAGCATTTTTATAACCCTCCAGGTGGTTCCAATGTGCAGCCACTTTAGTGTCCCACAGATTAAAAAAATCTGACCTGACATTAGCAAACCATTCTAGAGAAGGTGTTTTTCCCTGTAGCTTTTATGTACTGCCCCACTCCATTTATTTGCCTTTAACACTCTTTTGAGTCTTAGACTAGCTAACCACTCCAAGCTGAGCTGTTCATCTAAAAATGGGACACAGTACTTGTTTTGCTTGTTTTACGGGTTTGATTGGAAGATTGAATGACATCAACATAAGAAAAAGTGCTTTGTGAACTCTAAAGTGCTGTAAAAAATATTTGTTGCATCTTACCAGACCCTTCTTTCTGTATCCATTTTATTTCTTTCTTGTAAACGGATTGGCTTCCAAAGAGGGTGAAATTCCTTAAAACTGTCCTTCTGCTTTTTCCCTTAACTTTGTTTTCATGCTCTTTGTCTTGAACATCTAGATATTTCTTCTATTTTCTGTCTTCTTGAATAGAGTTGAAGAGAGCTTTATATTTATCAAAAATATAGAATATTTAGAAACATTCTATAAATTGTGAGTAAAATCTGTACTGGGATCATTTGAATAACCTCAAAAGAACTTGCAGTTTTTTTTTTCTTTTAAACACAATGTATTTTCACCTTTGTGAAATTGCTATGACATCTGATGAAACAGGAGATATCATCTTTGTTAAGTTCCCCCATAAATTTGCATAGAAGATATTTCATAGAAGAATTTCTGCCCAGTGCTGATCACTGAGTCATCGTCAGTTTGATTAGTTATCTTTCTTTTGACATAAATGCACTTCAGTGACATTTAAAATGGAATGAATGCTATTCTGGGCAAGGGAACCAAGCAATAAATTTCTCATGCTTTGCAACACCGAGCCTCTTCAAGGTAGTGTAGCTTCAAATTCAAACATATGGGCAGTATAATTTTATATTCTCCAACAAAGCATTTTTCATACTCATCTATTCATTTAATTTAAAAAGTTTTGGCTTGTGGAAGAAACAGAGGTATAGTAGAGGGTTCTGTACTCCTCTGAGTCACATCTATGGTAAGTAATTCCACTCACTCTCCTAAACCAATTTTTAAAAAATTAAAACTGGTTAGATTTAAATTGCCATCAGACTGCAATGTCCTTTATGGCATAAGCACTGCAGCTCCAGGAGGTACAGTATAATACTGAGGATGTTCAGAGCAAGGCTCCCAGAGGCAGGAGTCAGATTTAGAACAAATTCTACCATGCTTGCTTCTCAGGGTGGGTTAACTTTAAACTCTCAGTGCCTGCGATGTTTAATCTATAAAAGGTCCTAATCACACTGAATGGTTTTGCAAAGAGAAACTGAAGTCTATTGAAAAAATGCCACTATGATATAAGAATGCAAGACTGAGTGGAGCTTTTCAGGCTACAGAATTCTTACAGATGACTTTATATCTTGACTCTCACTATGGTCTAATGAGGCAGAGCTGGTAAAAATATGTGGAAACTGAGGCATAGAAAGGTCATATGATGAGTAATTGGCAGAGCTAAGATCTGGGCCCAAGCATGACTGAGGTTTTTGTCATTTTCACTATTCTTTGTTACAAGAAAGTATGTACAACTCACACATGTGTATGTATGTATGTATGCATGTGTGAATATCCACATATGCTTATGTGTGGGCACCTGTGTGTACACACAGGTGCACATGTTTGTAGTCAGAATCCAAAGGCACTATGGTCCTGAGTTAACCATAAGGGCGCCTGGAGAAGTACAAGGAAGAGGGTTAGTTGAGGAGGTGGACATAGCAGGGTGGGAAGATTCAGAGGTCCAGCAACGTAGTAGATTGCTTAGCTGAGATAGAAGCTTGGCCACAAAGACTGGGACAATGCAAGGGACGTGTGCATGCACATACAGGTGTGCATTTGTGTGTGCATGTGAGTGCACACGCACACATGTATGCAGGTGTTCATGTGTGTTCACACGTGTGTAAATGTGCGTGCATATTCATGTATGCATTTGTGTGCAGCTTTGTGGGTGTGGAATGTGTGTGCATGGCTGCATGTGTGCATGTGTTTGTGTGCATGTTTGTGTAAGAATTCATGTGCATTTGTGTGCCCATTTGTGTATGTGTGTGTGTGCACATGGGTTCATGTGGCAGGGACTGCAACGGATGATGTAATCCCAAGCTAGTACAATTCTTTAAAATTTTTCCATGTATTTTACAATTTGAAAGTTAAAAATGTGTCAGTGGACAAAAAGTTATGAAAATGTCTTACAGTCACAGTGGATGGCTTCTTTGGCACTAAGTTCTCTATTATTTTTAAAGAAACTACCTCATAATTTATAAAGTCAAAATATCAGACCTAGACGAAAAAATAGAGATTCTGTTGTCAAGTGCACCAGAATTGCCTGATAACCTTGTTAAAACTATAAAAACCCTGGCTCCTTTCCAGACTTTTTAATATGAATCTCTGGGAATGAGACCAACAGGTCTATATTTTGGGAAAGCTCCAAAGATGACTGTGATGCACTCCTGGGTGGAAACATTTTATGGAAATGATTTCTCATTAAAAATAACATAGTAAAAGTGTCTCTGCCTTACTCACCTTCTGAAACCAACTGAAATCAAGGAAAATGAAAACCCATGGAAGAAAAGCACAAAAGTTATCTCCATGTTTAGTGGCAAAGCTCCTGGATGTGTATATCCATTGCAGGTGATGTTCCACACTAATGAAAGATGTTTATGTGGGAGGTTGTGGGAGGTGTGGGAGGTGGGGAACATGGGAATCCCTGTAATTTTTGAGTAACATTTATGTAATCTAAGCATCTTTTAAACTATTTTTCTAAAAGAGTTATCTTAGAACTGCTCCTTAAAAATCAACAGGCCCAAGTAGTTTCACTAGTGAATTTCACAGAACATTTATGGGGCAAATAACTCCTTTTTTACTTAAAAAATTTCAAGACCATACAGATAAAACCTCTTCAATTTTTATGAATTCATTATATTTTCAGTAACAAATCTTAGCAAAGACAGCATAAAAAAGAAAACTACTGACCCATTTCACTTATGAACTTCAATGCCAACACCCTGTACAAAATATTGGTAAATAGAATCCATTGGTATGCTGAAAAATAATAGAAGACAACCAAAGGAGAAATAATAATGATTCTATATTAGGGTATATTAATATAATTCACCACATTACTAGGTTAAAGGAGAAAAATATATAGACCATTTTCATAAATACTGAAAAGTCACTTCAGAAACTTCAACATTCATTCATTATATAATTCTTAGTAAAATTGGAGTAGATCATTAATTCAATAACATGAACACACACCCACACCTAGACATATCCCCCCTCCCCCAAAATCATCATGATTAATAGTAAAATGCTAGAAGCATTTTCGTTAAAGCCATGAACATGGTAAGGATGCCCACAATCGCTACCAATACTGGAGCAGTTTTTGGAAGTATCAGCCAATTCTGTAAGGAAAGAGGTATAATGACTGGAAACAAAAGTCCAAATTATAATTTGAAAACATGACTGTATATTTGGAATTATTTTTAAAAATCATCTGAGAAATTATAAGGAAAATTCACAAATATGTGGAAATTAAACAACATACTCTTAAATAACCAATGGGTTAAAAAGGAAATCAGAAGTGAAATTAGGAAATATTTTGAGGTGAATGAAAATGGAAATACAACACACCAAAACTTAGGGGATACTGCAAAGGCAGTTCTGAGAGTGATATTTATAGCTTTAAATGCTTACATTAAAAAAGAAGAAAGACTTCAAATCAGAGACCTAACCTCAAAAACTAGAAGAACTAGAAAAAGAAGAGCAAATTAAACCCAAAGCAAGCAGAAGGAAGGAAAAAAATGAGCAGAGATAAATGAAACAGAAAACAAAAAACAGAGAGAATCAAGAAAACCAAAAGTTGGTTCTTTGAAAAGATCAATAAAAGAGACAAACCTTTAGCTAGACTGACAGAAAAAGAGAGAGAGAATACCAAATAATGAAAATCAGAAATGAAAAGAAGGGCATTACTACCAACCTCACTGAAATAAAAAAGACTATAAGTAGATACTATGAACAATTATCTGCCAATAAATTAGATAACCTAGATGAAATGTACAAATTCTTAGAAACTCACAAACTACCTAATCGACTCAAGAAGAAATAGAACATCTCAACAAACCCAAAGAGATTGAATCAGTTATCAAAAACCTCCCCCCAAAAGAAAAGCCCAGGACTACATGGCTTCACAGGGGAATTCTATCAAACATTCCAAGAAGATCTAACTCCAATTCTGCTCCAATTCATCAAAAAATTGAAGAGGAGGGATCACTCCCTACTCCTTCTACAAGGCCAACATCCCCTCATACCAAAGCTGGGTAAGAGAAAACCACAGACCAATGTCTCTTATGAATATAGATGAAGAAATCTTCAACAAAATATTAGTAAACCTAATCCAACAACATATTAAAAGAATTATACACCGTGATCAAGTGGAATTTATCCCTAGTATGCAAGGTTGTTTCAACATAAGAAAATCAATTGATGTAATACACCACATTAACAAAACTCAGGGGAAAATAACTCATGATCATCTCAATCAATGAAGAAAAGACATTTGAACAAATATAGCACCCTTCCTTGATAAAAGCATTTAGAACACTAGGAATAGAAGGAAACTTCCTCAACATGATAAAGGGCATATATGAAAAGCCCACAGCTAACATCCTACTTTTTGGTGAAAGAAGGAATGCTCTCCCTCTAAGGCCAGAAATAACACAATGGTGCCCCTTGTCACCACTGTTATTTAACATTGTACTAGAAGTTCTTGCCAGACCAATTAGTCAAGAAAAAAGAATAAAAGATATCCAAATTGGAAAGGAAGAACTAAAACCTTCTCTACAGGCAGATGATATGATCCTAGATACATAAATCCATAGCAAAGCTCCTAGAGCTAATAAATGAATTCAGCAAAGTGGTGGTGTCTTAGTTTGCCACAGAGCTGCTAATGCAAAGTACCAGAAATAGATTGGTTTTTATAATGGGGATTTTATTTAGGGTAAAAGCTTACAGTTCTGAGGCCATGGAATGTCCAAATCAAAGCACCATCAGAGATGCTTTCTCACCAAAGCCAGCTACTGGTGATCCTGGTGTCCTGCCATGTGGCAAAGATGGTGGCTGATCTCTGCTGAGTTTCCTGCCTTCCCCTCCAGAATCTACCATTTCCCAGAACTCAACTCTGGGCAAGTGAAAAAAAGATAGGGCTTGTCTCCTTCTGGGCCTCCTCTCTCAGTCTCTGCTGCTCCAATTTCTTCCTGAGTTCAACTGTAGGCTATCAGGCATATGGCTCATCTCTTCAGCCTTCAACTTCTCCATTGGCCCAGCCTCTTGGGGGCTTCGTGTGTAAAATTTGGCTATAGTGATCCTTGAGTCCTCTCTCACATGGCAGGATCAAAAATCGCAGCTTCCTTTCTCTCTGTGTGTGTGTCTCTCTCTCTGTTTCTTCGTTTATATAAACTGGAGCAGGAGAGCAGAGACCCAACCTGAGTCATGCCTCACTGATGTAGTCCAATCAAATGGGCCCCAAGCCCACAGGAATGGATTAGTTCAAGAACATAATCTTTTTCTTTTTGGGATTCATAAAATAACTTCAAACTGTTACAGGTGGGGTACAAGCTCAACACCTCAAAATCAGTAGTGTTTCTATAGACAATCGATGAACAGTTGGAAGAAGAAATCAAGAAAAAATTCCATTCACAACAGCAACTAGATCTAGGATCTAGTAATAAATCTAACCAAGGATATAAAGGACTTGGACACACACACACAAAAAGTACAAAACATTGCTGAAATTAGAGAAGACCTAAAGGTAAGGCTATTCCATGTTCATGGACTGGAAGACTAAATATCCTTAAGATTTCAATACTACCCAAATCAATTTATAGATTCAATGCAATCCCAATAAAAATTGCAACAACCGTCTTTGCGGAAATGACAAAGCCAATCAGAAAACTTATGTGAAAGGTTAAGGAGCCCTGAATAGCCAAAGCCATCTTGAAAAAGAAGAATGCAGTTGGAGGACTCACACTTCTCGATCTTAAAACTTATTACAAAGCCACAGTAAGCAAAACAGCATGGTACTGGCACAAGAACAAACATACAGACCAGTGGAATAGAATTGAGAGTTCAGAAATCCACTCTCACATTTATGGCCAAATGGCAAAGACTACTCAATTGGGAAAGAACAGTCTCTTCAACAGATGGTGCTGGCAAAACTAGGTCTGCCTCACACCATATACAAAAATCAATTCACAATGGATCAAAGACCTAAATATAAGAGCTAGAACTATCAAACTCCTAGAAGAAAACATATGGAAGCATGTTCAGGACCCTGTATTAGGCAATGGTTTCTTAGACTTTACCCACAAATCACTAGCAACAAAAGAAAAAATAGATAAATGGGGCAAGATGAAATGGACAAATTCCTAGAAACACACAAACTCCCAAATTTGACTGAAGAAAAAATAGAAGATCTGAATAGACCTACTGCAAATGAAAAGATTGAATTTGTAATAATAATGATGATGATAATGAGAATGAAACTTCCCAAAAAGAAAAGTCCAAGACCAGCTGGCTTCATTGGTGAATTCTACCATACTTTTAAGGAAGATTTAACACAAATATTTACAAATTCTTCCAAAAAATAGAAAAAGGAGGGAACACTTCCCAACCATTTATAAAGCCAGTATTATCTTGACAAAAAAACTAGAAAATGATATTGCAAGAAAAGAAAACTACAGACCAATATCCTTTATGAATATAGATGCAAAAATCTTCAACAAAATACTACCAAGCCAAATCCAGCAACATGTAAAAGGATTTACACCATGGCCAAGTGGGCTTAATCCCAGGAATATAAGGTTGATTCAACAAATGAAAATAAACCAATGTAATATATCACACTGCATGAATAAAGGACAGAAGACAAATGATCATCTCAATAGAATGCAGAAAAAGAATTTTACTCAACCCAATACCTTTTCATAAGTAAAACACTCAACAAACTAAGAATAAAGGAAACTACTTCAATCTGATAAATAGCATTTATGAAAACCTGCAATTAACATTATATTTAATGGTGAAAGACTGAAAGCTGTCCCTCTAATATAAGGAACAAGACAAAGATGTCAGCTTTTGTCAGTTTTAGTCAACATTGTACTGGACATACTAGCTAGGGAAATTAGACAAAAAAAAAAGTCATAAAAGTCATAGAAATTGGAAAGGAAGAAGTGAATTATCTCTAGTCACAGATGACATGATCTTTTATGTGGAAAATCCTAAGGAATCCACAAAAAATATGAGATCCAGTAAACAAGTTCAGCAAGATTTCAGGGTAAAAGATAAAATATAGAAAAATCAATTGTACTTCTATACACTAACAGTGAACAATCTAAAAATAAATTTATGAAAAATTAAACATACAATAGCATAAAAAGAATAAAATACTTAGGAATAAATAAAAACATTGTTGAAAGAAATAAAAGACCTAAATGATTGAAAAGACACCTCATGTTCATGAATTGGAAGGGTTGATATTGTTAAGGTGGTGATACTTCCCAAACTGATCTACAATTTCAATGCAATCCTTATGAAAACCCTAGCTGCATGTTTGTGCAGAAATTGATAGGCTGATACTATAGTTCATATGGAAATGCAAGGGACCCAGAATTGCCAAAACAATCTAGAAAAAGAACAAGAAATTTGAAGGATTCATACTTCCCAATTCCAAACTTACATAAATATATATTAATCAAGACAGTGTGGTACTGGCATAAGTATAGGCATTTAGATCAATGGAATAGAATCCAGACTCCAGATATAAATGCATACATTTATGATTAATTGACTTTCAACAAGGGGGCGGTGACAATTAAATTTGGAAAGAATAGTCTTTTAAACAAATGGAGATGGAGCTGAGACAACTGGATAGTCACATAACAAAAAGAAGTTGAACCCCTTGCTCACACCATATATAAACATTAATACAAAATGGATCAAAGCCCTAAATGTAAGAGTTAAAACTTTAAAACTCTTGGAAGAAAACATAGGCATAAATCTTTGTGACCTTCAATTAGTCAATCATTTATTTGATATGACACCAAAACCACAAACAAAAAATCTTTAAAAATAGATAAATTGGACTTCATCCAAATGAAAAAGTTTTGTATTTCAGAGGACACTCGAGAGAGAGTAAAAGTCCTCTCACAGAATGGTACAAAATATTTTCAAATCATATATCTGTAAAGGACTTGTACCCAGAATACATAAAATAGGCATGCAACTCAACAATAAAAAGACAAATAACTCAACTAAAATGGATAAAGGGTTTAAATAGACATTTCTCCAAATAACACATACAAATGGGAAATAGACACATGAAAAAATGCTCAATGTCCTTAGTCATTAGAGAAATGCAAATAGAAACCACAGTGAGAGACCAGTTTATACTGTAATAAAAAAGGTAAAAAATAAGTGTTGCTAAGGATGTGGAGAAATCAAAACTCATTCTGGTGGGAATATAAACTAGTTCAGCCATTTTGGAAAACAATCTGGTGGTTCCTCAAAATGTTAAACGTAGGTTTATGATATGACCCAGCAATAGCCACTCTTGGCATATACTCAAAAGACTTAAAAACAGGTGTTCAAACAAAAACTTGAACACAAATGTTTCTAGCAGCTCTACTCACAATAGCCAGAAGGTGGAAACAAACCAAATGTCCATCAATTGATGAATGGATAAACAAAATATGGTATATGCATATCATGGTATGTTATTCAGCCAGAAAAAAAAGATGAAGTTATGACACATGCTACTACATGGATGAGCCTTGAAAACATGATGCTAAATGAAAGAAGTTAGACACAAAAGGTCACATATTGTAAGATTTCGTTTATATAAAATATCCAGACTAGGAAATTCAAGCCTATTAGTGTTTGGCAGGGACTGGGGGCTGGGTGGAGAATGGGGAGTGACTGTTAATGGGTGTTTTAGTTTGCTAGAAGAGGCTGCCAAGGCAATAGACCAAAATGGATTGGCTTTTACAATGGGGATTTATTAACTCATAAGCTTACAGTTCTGGAAAATGTCCAAATCAAGGCTCCATCAGGTGATGCTTTTCTCCCTGAAAACTGACCACTGGCAATGCTAGACTTCTCTCTCACGGGGCAAGGCAAATGGTGACATCTCTCTTCTCCTCCAGGGCTTGTTGCTTTCAGCTTTAGGCTGCTCCATCTGCGGCTTTCTCTCTCAGCTTCTGTGGGTTCCTCTCTAAGCTCCTGTGTCTTTTTTCGCTCTGTATATCTCTTCGAATTTATCCCATTTATAAAAGACTCCAGTAAGAGCATTAAGACCTATCCTGGGTCACGCCTTACTGAAGTCATCTAATCAAAGCCCCTTGACTGAAGTAATTTAATCAAAAGATCCCACCTACAATAGGTTCACACTCACAGCAATGGACTAACTCTAAGGACATGATCTTTTCTTGGGTACACACAGACTCAAACCACCACAATGGATATTGGGTTCTTTTTGGGGGTGGTGAAAAGATTTTGGAATTGGGAAGCGGCTGTGGCTCAATCAGTGGGGCTCCCATTTACCATATGGGAGGCCCCGGGTTCGGTTCCCGGGGCCTCCTGGTGAAGGCAAAGCCCGCCTGCGCGGCGTGGTTGGCTGACCCAGCGAGCACAAGCAGCAAGGGGGGGATAAACGAATAAATAAATAAAATCTTTAAAAAAAAAAAAAAAGATTTTGGAATTAGTGGTGATGCACAAGCCTGTGACTATACTAAAATACCCCTGAATTGTATACTTTAAAAGGATGAACTCTATGGTATGTGTATTGTATCCTAATTTTTAAAAATGACCAAAGCACATGAAGAGGCAATTACCAGGGAAAGTATTTTATGGACATGTGAAATGATACTCAGCTCTCTGCGTAATTAGATAAATGTACGTGAAAACACAAGTTCATTTCTACTACAAGAATGGAAAAATACAAAGAAGTACATTGCACAGTGTTGGTGGGGTTGTGAGAAACAGGTACTCTCATTCCTTTTTTGTACCATATTGGTACAACTACTTTGGAGGGCAATTTGTCGGTATCTATCAAAATTTAATTGCAGGTAAACTTGCATAGTTGCAGAAAGCAGTATGTACAAGGCTATGCACTAAAACAACTGCTTACCAAGGAAATGGAGGCAATAAGTACATTGTCAGCAGGGAACTTAAAAACAGTAATAAAACTGACTTTTTACTGCTGCTTTTTATTATCAACTTTTGCAGATAATTTTAAACCATTTCAATATTAAAATACCCACGGTCAAGGTGAACTCTGCCCATTGGCCCCCACCAGTACACCACAGCACTATAGCATAATTTATAATAATATAAGACTAAAAACTTACATGCTCATTCATAGGGGACTTGTTAATAAATGGTCCATGATATAATGGAATATTATGAAGTCATTAAAAAGAGTGCAGTGAACAGAATGACCCTGAACATATGTATTTAAGTGAGAAAACAAGATGGAAAATGGCTGTATAGTGTGCTTCAGCTTAGACCCAATTTGCACAGAATAATGTTGGGAGGTGCAGAAGAAACTGTTATCAGCTCCTGCTGTGGAATTGAAGGGGACTTGGAGTCTGGGATGGGAAGAAGACTGAGTTTTCAAAGGGCACTGTATTTTTTGGTATTATTCGAATTTTGTACCATGCTCATATATTTCCTATTAAGCATACATTTTGAATTATGAGCATGTTTGGATTTCCTTTCACTTAAAATGTGTGGGTGTGTGTTTAGGAAAAATATCCTGGTTCTGCACAGTTTTTGCATGCATTTGTATTGCTGCAGTGAGTGTATTTGCAAGAAAACCCCCACAAACAAAGGGTATGACTTTATTTCCTCACATAATAAAGCTTCTGTGGTTGGGTACTTCAGACCTGGTGCAATTGTTCAAGAAAACAGGTTGCTTTTGTCTTTGTGCTCTGCTCTCCCAAGCAAATAGATAAGTCAGTGACCCAAGCGGGAACATCTTCTTAGTTTTTAGAAAATGTAAGATGATTACATAGTTTGCAGACCAAGGTGGAGAACCTAAGGGAGTTAGTAAAATCAGTCCTTCTACTGGGAGGAACATAATAAGCATCTTTGAATGAAAAGAACACTATGGCTTAGAGCATAAGACTTTGGAGTAGGGGCTAGGCTTGAATCCTGACTTGGCACTAACTAGCTGGAAACCTTTGGACCAGAGACTTGACCACTCCTAGCATCAGTTCGCTCATTTAATAAAGTGGGGATGGTAATAACTGCCTCAGAGGACTGTGGTGGATATTAAATGAGGTAATACACATAAAGCATCAGAAAGGGTATCTGACATGTAGTAGACCATCATCCATCATTACGAATTTTCTTATTTCACAAACTTGTGCTTTTCATCTGGTTTTGCTGGGTCATGTGGAAAAGCTAGACATTAGATGCTCTGCTTCATAAGAGCTGCATCCTGATAGCTTTCCACTCTGTTTTTGAAACAGTATAGCTATGTGTAAAGGTATACTGTGCTGGTCTGCCAGTGAGGCCAAAATGTATGCCATCACAAGGTCTTTCATTACTCCTTTGAGACAGTTAATTAATTTGCTGCTTCATTAAAGATCCATTCATCATTTACAGATATTTCAATTTTGTAAATGAAACCAACATCCTGATGAGGGCATTCATAGATCATGATATGTGGGGCAGAGATTAAGCCAACAATTTCCTGTTTGAGCTTCGTTTCTGAGCAAGAGAGAGGAGTCTGGTGCCTTCTTTTTTCCTGTTATCCTCTTTTCCATGCTGGACAGTAAGAAGTTGTATGGAGAACTCACCACTTAAAAACAGGCCTGCAGAGGCCTCAGGGCCGCAAATGCACCATCAGAGAAAGGCCCTGGCATACCACAGCTGCAGTCCTTACTCGAGGCCACAGTAACAAATTCCCCGAAGGCAAAGGTTATGGAGCTGTGAACAGACATGCTGTGATGTTTTTTCCCACCTGCACTGAGCATTTTATGTCTTCTATATTCTCAACATCTGGTCTAACCAACTGCCTGCGACACTTCATTTTAAGCAGCACTTTCTGGATTTGGAAGCTCTCTCCTAAGAGAAGTATATATTAAAATAGCCATCACTGATTTTAATTTTAAAAGTAACCCCATGCTGATGCTGCCTAATCTATGTTTAATTGCAACAATTTGGTTGGGTGCTTGGAATCAGTTTGCAAATCTCCTTTAAATGGACTTTTTGTTACGGTAAGGGAGAGTGGATATTGAGTATTGACAATAAATACTGGCAATATACATCTCTCTCCCTAGCTATGCAATTTAACAATGTTTCAAATATTTCCACTCCAATTCATGATAGAAATTTCTCAAAATTAAAATTGAGATACACAGAACAAGAAATCATTGGAATATATATTGATAAGATTCTTCATTTGGAAAAATTAAGCTCTATGATGGCAGGGACTGAACCTGTCTTGTTTGAAACTCTGTCCTTACTGCCTGGTTTAGTGCAAAACACTTGGTAGGCAGAGCTCAATATGTGTGTACTAACTAAGTGAATAAAAAGCCAAGCATGGTGTGGGGCTCTCATTTTCACAAACTAGTTTATTGAGATGAGCTACTTTATCTAGTCTGTTGAGACAAGAGGAAAGAAGTTATATTATCTCCAGAAAAATGTCAGATCCTACTGCTATGATGGAGATTGTGACTTCTCTCTAAAGAACACATCATGTTGATCATCAATAAACACCTGACTGAGCATAGCCATGTAGACACACTTTTTTCCTTCTAGAGTCTTAGTTCTTGGTTCATTTCTCTGTCTTGGCAGAGAAGGAATCTTAATTTCTCCTCCTTGGATGTATTGTAAGTCAATGTAAGGTGTTTTTCAATTCCTTCCTCTTCTTCATTCCCTATATTTAATAAGTCTCTAAGTCCTCCAATTCCCCTTCAGAAATATACCATGTGAAACCCTGTCTCCAAACCCTTCTGGTTCAGGCCATCATCATTTCTCACTTATATATTTTTAAAATATATAAATGAATGCATAAATAGCATTTTAAGCAGTATTTTCTGTCTCCATGCTCTCTCCCTTCTAATCTCTTATCAATATAGCAGATATTCATGTTGATGTTTGACTACATTATTTTCAATAAATGCAGATTTTCTACAAAATAAAATTCTGATGTGCTACCATTAAATTAAACCTTTTTAAATAATCTGGATCCAAACTGCCTTTCAAGTGTCACTTATGACATTAATTTCTAGTCTATTTTCTGTCTTTGAACATGTCATATTCGTGTGACCTCAGGGTCTTGACACATGCTGTTTCATCTTCTTCAATCCCTCTTTCCCTCCCTCCTTTACCTAGTTAGTTGTTAATTACTATGAAGTTATCAGCTTAAAAATTAATTCCTCTGGGCACCACCCAATCATGATGGTGGAGTGAGAAACTTCAGGGTTCTGTCCCCCCTGCCACAGAAGCTTTGGACAACCAGCAAGAATTGACAGAAACATTTTTCTCAAAGCTCCAGAGAACAGTTAAAAAGAATGCAGTAACAGGGCCAGCGCTGAATCAAGAAAAAAAAAGCCTACCTAAAAGTGGTAGGATCTCATGGCACACTGACTAGCCTCCCCTTCCTTCCTCACTGGTTCGGCAGAGCCAGCCCATGCTCCCTGTGCAGATCTCTTGTCCTTATTCTGGAGGAAGCAGAGTCACCCTCATGAACATAATGAGAGCTTGAATGGCTGGCCTAATCTGCCTGGTAGTGGTCAACCAAAGGAACCAAACAGAGCTGAAGACCACAGTAACAGAAATTAAAAATTCCTTAGAGGGGTTCAGAAGCAGATTGGAGGTAGCAGAAGAAAGAATTAGTGAATGTGAAACTAAGACAATTGAAATCATCCAGTCTGAGAAGCAGAAGGAAGAAAGAGCAAAGAAAAGTAAACAGAGCCTGAGGAACCTGTGGGGCACCAACAAGCATACCAATATATGCATTAAGGGAGTCCCAGAAGGAGGAGAAAGAGAGAAAGGGACAAAGAGAATATTCAAAGAAATAATGGCTGAAAACTTGGTAAATTCAATGAAAGGCATGAATATACACATCCAAGATGCTCAACAAAAAATCCAAACAGGATAAACCAAAATAGACCTAAATATTACAATCAAACTGTCAGATGAAAAAAATAAAGAGAATTCTGAGAACCTCAAGAGAAAAGCAGCACATGATATACCAGGGAGCCTCATTAAGATTAAGTGCCGATTTCATATTGGAAACTGGAAGCAAGAACACAGTGGGATGACACATTTAAACTGCTGAAAGTAAAAAATTGCCGACCAAGAATTCTATATCTGGCAAAACTATCTTTCCAAATGAGGGGGAGTTTAAAACATTTCCAGATAAACAAATGCTGAAGGAGTTCATCACCACTCATCCAGCTGTACAAGAAATGCTAAAGGGAGTTCTGCAGGTTGAAAGGACATGACAACATATGAAGTTGCATGAAGAAATAAAGATCTCTGGTAAGGGTAATTATGGATAAATATAAATGCTAGTACCTAGTATTTTTTAGTTTGTAACTCCTCTTTTATGTTCCTATTGTATCTAAAATGCAAATGTATAAAATATAATAATAAATCAGTGTTTTTGACATATAATGTACTAATGTAATTTTCAAAATGTAATTTTTGAAAGAACTAAATGAAGGTGGGGGATGGGGGCATAGAAACATAGTTTGTGTATACTATTGAAGTTAAGTTGGTATCAAAGCAAAGATTGTTATAGATTTAGGATGTTAAATTTAAGCCTCAAGGTAACTACAATGAGACTTTCAAAGATTATGCATGCTCATAGAGACAGAAATTAGAGTACATGTTGCCAGGAGCAGGGGAAAGGGGGAATGGGAAGTTAATGCAAAATTTGTGTAGCGTTTTTGTTTGGGGAGATGGGAACATTTTAGTAACGGAAGGTTGTGAAGGTACTGCAAAATATTCAATGTGATTATTACCACTGAATGGTATACTTGAGAGTGTTTGAAATTGGAAGTTTATGTTGTATATAGTTTCTGACAATAAAAAAGAGCAACTAAGGAGACAATGGCAATTAAAGACATTACATGATTCTGGATATGATATAACAAGGGAGGAGAGATGGCTCAAAAGGACATTATTGGGAATATGAAAAAATTGGAAGAGAGACTGTATACTTTGTCTATACTTTGAACTTGATTACTGCACTTAAGGTGGACACATAAGTGAATATCTTTGTTCTTAGGAAATGTACATGGCAGTATTAAGTGTTCAAGGAGGGTGATGTATATACAACCTACACTTGAGTGTTCAGAAAACGGATTGATGAATAGATAGACTGATGGATAGAGGAATAGTTAGATAGATAGATGTTATATAGGTAGATAGATAAAATGATGGCAAAATATTAAAATTGATTGTTCTGGGTAGATGGGGGGGATAAGGGTATGTTGGAGTTTTCTATATGAGACTTGTATTAATTTTGTAACTCTCCTGTACATTTGAAATTATTTCAAAATAAAAGTTAATTTTTTTAAAAAAATTAATTATTCTGTTAAACCTTCTTCAAGTCCCCTAGGCTAAATTAGAACATCCTGCTATTAATCCCAAATATCATGCATTTCTCCTCCATAACATTCTTATAACACTATTATAGTTATTTATTTAATGTTGGTCTTCTTGGCTAAATTATAAGGGCAGTGACCATATCTGTCTTGTTTATTTCTGTGTCTCCTGTACAAAATATTGTGATTGGAGCATAATAGAAACTCAGTAAATATTTGTTGAATGAATGAATGAATTTTATCTGATACATGAATGCATCATGTACCGTCATGGCTTTTTGCCTTTTTATATGCTGTCCATTTTAACTGAAATGTCACTCCTCAATTCTTCATTGAAATATTATATTCCTATGAGTATTCATTGGTCCCCCTTTCATGTGCCAGAGACTATGCTAGATGGTGGGGATAAAAAGTCAGACAAGGCATAGACCTTCACATGGAGGAACACAAGGTCTATTAAGAGATACAGGCAGGTAAACGAGTAGCATTATCCTCTGTGATGAATGCATTCAATGAATTTTATGAAAAACAAAATGGTATCACAAAAAGATTATATAACCCTAAACCCCACTAGTAGGAGTGGCAGTGGAGGAGAAGTTCTAGGAAGGGGTCACAGAAGTGTGATGCTTGATTTGACTCTTAAAGAATCGTTAGGTATTCCCTTTGGGTATAAGTAGAGGGGCAGTCTGTCCCAAGGAATAAACAGTAAGTGTGATGGTTTCACAAATTTGGTTTCCTGGGAATTTGACTCTGAGATGGTATTTAGTATGCAGGATATTTATTCAGGAGTGTCCTTGGTTCTATAGTTATGGAAGGAAAGGGAAAGAAGTAGGACTGGCCAGAGGGAGAAGTCCAGTTGTGATACATGTCTAGGAGGATACCACAGGGAGCACTGAAGCTGGAGTGGCCTTTCAGAGTTGAGTTGTCCCTTCTTGGCCAGGATATCCAGGCATTTATACTCCTGTATTGGTCATTATGTGACCTTGGGAAGGCAGCACTCTGCAGTTGAGGCAATCCCTGAAGGGTTTCCACTTGAGGGTAATCCACTGATAGAATTATTAACAGCTAGGGCAGCAAGTTCTTCCTTGAAGTGATATTTGTGGGTTGCATCACAGTGTCCATCACAGATGGTAAGACAGAGTAAAATAGTTTTCCATGTTTAGAAACCAGTGTTTTAGTTTGCTAAAGTACCTGGGAACAAAATGCCAGAAATTGGTTGGTTTATATAATAGAGATTTAGTAGGGGGACATCTTACAGTTCTGAGGCTGTGAAAATGTCCAAATCAAGGCATCATCAGAGATGCTGTTTCACCAAAGTTTGGCTCTTGGCGATCCAGGACTCCTGCCATGTGGCCAGGAACAATGGAGGCCAGTCTCTGCCGAGTTCCCTGCTTTCCCCTCCAGGCTCACTGTCTCCTTGAGCTTAGCTACTGCTGATCAGGCACATAGCTCATCTCTCCCTTCTCTTCACTTTGTGTTGCTCTGCTGATTCCAGCCTTCAGACTCTCTCAGCCTTTCAAGGTTTCTCTGTCTTTCTGCAGCTGTAGGCAATCCTGGAGTCCTTTCTCAAATGGCAGGGTGAAAATGGCAGTTCTCTTTCTCTGTCTCTGCATGTTTCTCCTGTTTATAAAGGACTCCAGCGAGAACGCCGAGACCCACCCCGGGTCATGTCTCACTGAATGCCCCAATCAAAGGCCCCCAACTGAATCCAATGCAATCAAAGGGTTCCACACCCACAGGAATGAGTTAGTTCCAAGAACATGATCTTTTCTGGGATTCACAAAAGCTTCAAATTGTCACAACCAGCAAATGTTTGTTTGTTTTTTTAATTGCTGGGGCATAGAGTGGTGGGGATGGGCAAATGGCAAAAGATGATGCTGGTTAGTTAACATCCTCATGATATTTTAAGGAGTTTGGATAAGAATAGGGACAAGCATTTGCAAATTTCCCCAAACAGGAATGAGTTTTTCATGTGGGTAGAAATGAAGGAAAATGGTGGCTAATTGAATGTGTGTGTGTTGGGGGATTGGTAAGGGAAAAAGAGTGACTGAGAATGATGCATGATTTCTAACTAGGAATATTAGGTGGATGCTGGTTCCGTTAACCAGCACTGGCAAAATTGGAATAAAAACAGATCTGAGTGAAGATGATGGCAGAGTAAGGAGCTCCTAGAGTCAGCTCATCCTACAGGGCAGTTAGTAATCACTCAGAGCTATCTAAAGGACCTGTTTGGAGGTCTCAGGAGACCAGAAGAGTATCCTGCAACATCCTTGAAAGTATAGAAGGATGAGGCTGCCCATCTGCAGAGAAGATTCATGAGTAGAGCACTCCATGCTGTGGAGGCCAGTGCCCGCAGCACAAGCCACCTTGGGAGCTATTCCATGGCTAGAGTTGGAAGCTCCATTTCTCATAAACGGGGAAAGAAGAGACAGTTGGCCACCGGCTTCAGCTACTGATTAGTAAGCTCGGCTGGTTAAAGTATAATCCTAAGAACAGCTAAAGTTTGAACCTGTCCAAGTCAGAAAGAGGCCGGTAGCTGCCATTTTAACTCTTCCCTTGGCATGAGGGGAAGCAGTGCTGATTGAAAATCACAGTGAAGTTATATACTGGCTTCTTTCCACCAAGATCGGATTGCAGTCCTACCTAGGCTCCAGCCTCACCTCCAGCAGGGAGGAAGTTGGGGGGGACTTGCTCCAACTTCTCAGGGTAACTGCAGGTGCTTTTGGCCAGCACAGACTGAATAGTCAGACACCTGGGGCTCCATCCCCGCACCCTAATAGGATAGGAGAGGAGCTGTGTTTCCTCAGCCTCTCCTGGAAACTGCAGGCATTTTCAGCCCACATGAACTGGTTTGTTGAACACCTTCTATTCCATCTCCACCTCTGTCCCACCCCACATAGGATAGGAGAGGGCTGTTGTTTCTCCAGCCTCTCAGGGCAACTGCAGGCACTTTTGGCCTGCACAAACCCAACTGTTGGGAACCTGGGGCTCCACCCCCAACCCCAAGTAGGATCAGAGGGGAGCTGGGTTTCCTCAGCCTTCCAGGCAATGGCAGGCACTTTCAGCCTGCACAGACTGGATTGTTGGATGCCTGTGGATCCACCCCCACCCCCTAATAGGATAGAAGGGGGCTGGTGTTTCCTCAGCATCTTTGGGCGATGGCAGGCACTTTTGGCCTACATGGACTGAACTGTTGGGCCTCAGTGGTTCCATTCCCACCCCCTAAAGGGCAGAAGGGACAGTACTCCCTCATCCTCTCAGGGCAACTGGAGGCACATTCGGCCCACACAGAGTAGATTGTTGAACATTTCAGGGGGTCCATCCCCACCTCTGGCAGTGGGGGAGCTCGTGCTACATCACTCTACCGGGGCACCTGTGGTCATTTTAGAGCCACACGGCAAGATTGCTGCCCACATGTGCAGCTCCATCCCTGCCCCAGGTAGGGGAGGAAGGGATGTGAAGCTTCATCAGTCTCTCTCTCAGAGAAAGTACAGTCTTGGGTTATTACACACGGCTGTGAATCTGTACCTACCTCTGGCAGAGGAGGAAGGTGAGAGATGCTTCAACAATTCCTGGGACAATGTGGAGAGCTTCAGCCTCCACAGCTTACAGCACCAACTGAATCCTTGGTTCCTACTAAACAATCAGTAAGGGAGAAAAGGCAAGAAAGCCCTAAACTAAAGGGAGAAACTGCACCCAGAATAAATACATCTAGTAAGCCAGATAGATGCCAAGACACCAACAAAAAATTACAATCCATACCAAGAAATAGGAAGATATGGCCCAGTTAAAGAACAAGATAAGCCTGCAGATGACATAAAGGAGTTGAGACAACAAATCATAGATGTTCAAACAAATCTCCTCAATAAACTTAACGAGATGGCTGTGTTCTATGCCATATTGTAATTTTTTAGAAAGAATTGGAAATGAAATCAAACTCATTCTAATGAAGAAAGCAGAATCCACAGATGCACAAACAAAATGCTGGAACTCAGAATAAACAGCTCCCTAACACACACACACACACACACACACACACAAAAAGAAGACACTGGGTGAGCACAAAGAAGGATTTGAGGAGCGTCAACAGCAGCACCATGGTAGCTCAACAGAAGAACCTTGAAGGCTATGTGAGATTTACAAATCTCCCAAATCAAGTATACAGAAAATCAGTGAAGAGAGGGTTTGAATTCACACTTATGGTAGTAGGTGAATCTGGATTGGGAAAGTCAACGTTAATCAACTCATTGTTCCTCACAGATTTGTATTCTCCAGAGTATCCAGGTCCTTCCCATAGAATAAAAAAGACTATACAGGTGGAACAATCCAAAGTTTTAATCAAAGAAGGCGGTGTTCAGTTGCTACTCACAATAGTTGATACCACAGGATTTGGAGATGCAGTGGATAATAGTAATTGTTGGCAGCCTGTCATAGACTACATTGATAGTAAATTTGAGGACTACCTAAATGCAGAATCTCGAGTGAACAGACGACAGATGCCTGACAACAGGGTGCAGTGTTGTTTATACTTCATTGCTCCTTCAGGACATGGACTTAAACCGTTGGATATTGAGTTTATGAAGCGTTTACACGAAAAAGTGAATATCATCCCACTTATTGCCAAAGCAGACACACTCACACCAGAGGAGTGCCAACAGTTTAAAAAACAGATAATGAAAGAAATCCAAGAACATAAAATTAAAATATATGAATTTCCAGAAACAGATGATGAAGAAGAAAATAAGCTTGTTAAAAAGATAAAGGACCGTTTACCTCTTGCTGTGGTAGGTAGTAATACTATCATTGAAGTTAACGGCAAAAGGGTCAGAGGAAGGCAATATCCTTGGGGTGTCGCTGAAGTTGAAAATGGTGAACATTGTGATTTTACAATTCTAAGAAATATGTTGATAAGAACGCACATGCAGGACTTAAAAGATGTCACTAATAATGTACACTATGAGAACTACAGGAGCAGAAAACTGGCAGCTGTGACTTATAATGGAGTTGATAACAAGAATAAAGGGCAGCTTACCAAGAGCCCTCTGGCACAGATGGAAGAAGAAAGAAGGGAGCATGTAGCCAAGATGAAGAAGATGGAGATGGAGATGGAGCAGGTGTTTGAGATGAAGGTCAAAGAAAAAGTTCAGAAACTGAAGGACTCTGAAGCTGAGCTCCAAAGGCGCCATGAGCAAATGAAAAAGAATTTGGAAGCACAGCACAAAGAATTAGAGGAAAAACGTCGTCAGTTTGAGGATGAGAAAGCAAACTGGGAAGCTCAACAACGTATATTAGAACAACCGAACTCTTCGAGAACCTTGGAAAAGAACAAGAAGAAAGGGAAGATCTTTTAAACCCTCTATTGACCACCAGTTATGTATTAGTTGCCAATATGCCAGCTTGGACATCAGTGTTTGTTGGATCCGTTTGACCAATTTGCACCAATTTTATCCATAATGATGGATTTACAGCATGACAAAAATTATTTTTTTGTTGTTCTTGATGGAGATTAAGATGCCTTGAATTGTCTAGGGTTGTTGTGTACTTAGAAAGTAACAGCTCTAAGTACCCTTCCTACTTTTTTTATTTGTTATTTTATTTTATTTTATTAAACAGATATCTTCAGTTTAATGCAAGAGAACATTTTACTGTTGTACAATCATGTTCTGGTGGTTTGATTGTTTACAGGATATTCCAAAATAAAAGGACTCTGGAAGGTTTTCATTGAGGATATTTTGCCATAATATGATGCAAACTATGCTTCTCTGTGATAATTATAATACAGAAGTTCCATTCAATGCAGCATAAACAATAATGTAATTTAGTCTAACACAGTTGACCCTATTTTTTGACACTTCCATTGTTTAAAAATACACATGGAAAAAAAACCTATATGCTTACACTGCACCTAGAGCTTTTTTATAACAACCTTTTTGTTTGTTTATTTTGGATTCTTTAAATATATACTATTCTCATTTAGTGCCCTCTTTAGCCAGAATCTCATTACTGCTTCATTTTTGTAATAACATTTAATTTAGATATTTTCCATATTATTGGCCCTGCTAAAATAGAGTATAGCATCTTTCATATGGTAGGAACCAACAAGGAAACTTTCCCTTAACTCCCTTTTTACACTTTATGGTAAGTAGCAGGGGAAATGCATTTATAGATCATTTCTAGGCAAAATTGTGAAGCTAACAACCAACCTGTTTCTACCTATGTGCAGTCTCCTTATTTTACTAGAAATGGGAATCATGGCCTCTTGAAGAGAAAAAATGTCACCATTCTGCATTTAGCTGTATTCATATATTGCATTTCTGTATTTTTTTGTTTGTATTGTAAAAATTCACATAATAAACAAAAGTTGTGATGTAAAAAAAAAAAAGAAGAAGAATTTGAAAGCATACATAGAAAAATAGCAGATTTTATGGGGATGAAAGGCAAAATAAATGAAATTAAAAATACACTGGAGGAATATAACAGCAGATTTGAGGAAGCCGAAGAAAGGATCAGTGAGCTTGAAGACATGACCTCCAAAAGCAAACATACAAAAGAACAGATGAAGAAAAGAATGGAAAAAATTGAATAGGGTCTCAGGGAACTAAATGACAGCAAGAGACATGCAAACATATGTGTCATGGGTGTCCCAGAAAGAGAAGAGAAGGGAAAAGGGGCAGACGGAATATTTGAAGAAATGATAGAAAATTTCCCAACCCTATGGAAGGACATAGATTTCCATGTCCAAGAAGCACAACATACTCCCAACCAAATAAATTCAAATAGACCAACTCTGAGATACACACACTAATCAAAATGTCAAATACCAAAGACAAAGAGAAAATTCTGAGAGCAACAAGGGAAAAGCAATGTATAACATATAAGGGATACCCAATAAGATGAAATGCTGATTTCTCATCAGAAACCATGGAGGTAAGAAGGCAGTGGTATGATATATTTAAGATACTACAAGAGAAAAACTTCCAGCCAAGAATCTTATATCTAGCAAGATTGTCTTTCAAAAATAAGGGAGAGTTTAGAATATTCACAGATAAACATAAACTGAGAGAATTTATAATGAAGAGACAGGCTTTGCAGGAAATACCAAAAGAAATACTATCCCTAGAAAAGAAAAGACAAGAGAGAGAGGCTTGTAAAAGAGTCTAGAAATGAAGATTGTATCAGTAACAGTAACTAACAGTCTCAAAAGATAAAATGACAGATAAAATCCAAAGGTCAAAATGGGTGAAATAAGAACTGCCTTTACAGTAGTAACATTGAATGTTAATGGATTAAACTCCCCAATCAAAAGACAGAGACTGGCAGAATGGATAAGAAAATATAAGCCATCTATATGCTGTCTGCAAGAAACTCATTTTAGACACAAGGATAATAATAGATTGAAAGTGAGAGGTTGGGAAAAGACATTCCAGGCATGCAGTAACCAACAAAACAGCAGAAGTAGCTATATTTATATCAGATGAAATAGACCTTAAAAGCAAAACTGTTATTAGAGACAAGGAAGCACATTATATATTAATAAAAGGGGCAATTCACCAGGAAGAAATAACAATCTAAATGTATATGCACCTAACCAGGATGCCCCAAGATACATGAGGCAAACACTGGCAAAACTGAAGGAAGAAATACATATCTCTACAATAATAGTTGGAGACTTCAATACACCACTCTCAGCATTGGATAGAACATCTGGGCAGAGGATCAATAAAGAATCAGAGAGCTTGAATAATATGATAAATGGACTAAACCTACTAGACATATACAGAACATTGCACCCCCAAACAGCAGTATATACATTCTTTTCAAGTGCTCATGGATCTTTCTCCAGGATAGACCATATGTTGGGTCATAAAGCAGATCTCAATATATTCAACAAGACTGAAAATACAAAGCACTTTCTCTGATCATAATGGAATAAAGTTGGAAATTAACAAGAGGAAAAAAGGGAAAATTCACAAATATATGCAGATTAAAAGGCACACTCTTATATAATCAGTGGGTCAAAGAAGAAATTTCATGAGAAATCAGTAAATATCTCGAGATGAATAAATGTGGGAACAGAACATATCAGAACCTATGTGATGCAGCAAAGGCAGTGCTGAGAGGGAAGTGTATAGCTCTTAATTCTTACATTAATAAAGAAGAAAGAGCTAAAAATCAATGACTTACCTATACAGATGGAGGAACTAGAAAAAGAAGAGCAAACTAATTCCAAAGCAAGTAGAAAGAATGAAATAACAAAGATCAGAGCAGAAATAAATGAAATTGAGAACAAAAAAACAATAGAGAGAATTAACAAAAACCAAAAGCTGGTTCTTTGAGAAGATAAATAAAATCGACAAACACTTAGCTAGACTAACAAAGAAAAAAGAGAGAGGATGCAAATAAATGAAATAAAACAAGAAAATGGGGACATTACTACTAGCCCCACCCAGAAAAAAAGAGATCATAGGAGTCTACTATGAATAACTGTATGCCAAAAAACTAGACAATGTAGATGAAATGGAAAAATTCCTAGGAATATAAAACAGTCTACAGTGTCCCTAGAAGAAATAGGAGACTTCAACCAACCAATCACAAGTAAAGAGATTGAAACAACCATCAAACAACTCCACAAAATGAAAAGCCCAGGACCAGATAGTTTCACAGGTGTGTTCTACCAAGCATTCAAAGATTTAACACCAATCTTACTCAAGCTCTTCCAAAAAACTGAACAAGTAGGAACGCTACCAAACTCATTCTATGAAACCAGTATCACCCTAATATCAAAGCCAGATAAAGATATTATGAAAAAAGAAAATCACAGACCCATTTCACTAATACAGATACAAAAATCCTCAATAAAATACTTGCTAATCATATCCAACAACACATTAACAGAATTGTTAATCATGATCAAACTGGGTTTTATACCAGGCATGCAAGGGTGGTACAACACAAGAAAATCAATCAGTGTAATACACCACATTAATAAATCAAAGAAGAAAAATCACATGATCTTATCAATTGACACAGAAAAGGCATTTGACAAAATACAGCATCCTTTCTTGATAAAAATACTACAAAAGATAGGAATGAAGGAAACTTTCTCAACATGATAAAGGCCATATATTAAAAACCCACATCTAACATTGTACTCAATGGTGAAGGACTGAAAGCTTTCCTGTTGAGTTCAGGAAAAAGACAAGGATGCCCACTGTCACCACTGTTGTTCAATATAGTGCTAGAGGTTCTAGCTAGAGCAACCAGGCAAGAGAAAGAAAAAAAAAAAAGGCATCTAAATCAGAGGGAAAGAAGTAAAAGTTTTGCTATTCACAGATAATAGGATCCTATATCTAGAAAGTCCCCCCCCCCCCTCAAACTACAACAAAGCGGCTAGAGCTAATAAACAATTTCAGCAGAGTGTCAGGATATAAGATCAACACACAAAAATCAGTGGTGTTTCTATACAATAGTAATGCTCAATCTGAGGAGGAACTCAGGAAAAAACTTCCATTTACAATAGCATCTAAAAGAATCAATTATTTAGGAATAAACTTAACCAAGGATGTAAAGCACTTTTTGTCAGAAAACTACACTGCATTGTTGAAAGAAATTTTAAAAAGACCTAAATAATTGGAAGAACACTCCATGCTCATGAATTGGAAGACTAAATATCATTAAGACGCCAATTATATCCAAATTGATACACAGATTCAATGCAATCCCAATAAAAATTCCACCAACATTTTTAAACAAATGGAAAACATAATTATAAAATTTATTTGAAAGGTCAAGGGGCCCCTAATAGCCAGAAACATCTTAAAAATGAAAAGCGAAGTTGGAGGACTCTCATTGCCGGACTTTAAATCATATTACCTAGCTACAGTGGTAAAAACAGCATGGTATGCGCATAAAGATAGACACATAGACCAATAGAACTGAATTGATGGTTCAGAAACAGACCCTCACATGTATGGTCAAGTGATTTTTGACAAGCCTGTCAAACCCACGCAGCTGGAGCAGAACAGTCTATTCAACAAATGGTGCTGGGAGAACTGGATATCCATGGCCAAAAGAAAGAAAGAGGACCCCTATCTCACACGTTATACAAAAATTAACTCAAAATGGATCAAAGACCTAAATATAAAAGCAAGAACCATAAAACTCCTGGAATAAAATGTAGGAAAACCTCTTCAAGACCTGGTGGTAGGTAGTGCATTCTTAAACCTTACAGCAAAAGCACAAGCAATGAAAGAAAACATGGATAAATGAGACCTGCTCAAAGTTAAACACTTCTGTGATTCAAATGACTTCATCAAGAAGGTGCAAAGGCAGCCCACTCAATGGGAGAAAATATTTGGAAACCACATATCTGATAAGTGTTTGACTTCCATTCTATATAAAGAGATCATACAACTCAACAATAAAAGACAAGCAATTCAATTTAAAAATGGGCAAAAGATTTAAATAGACATTTCTCCACAAAGAAAATGGCCAAAAAGCACATGAAAAATGTTCCATATCACTAGCTATTAGGGAAATGCAAATCAAAATGACAATGAGAGATCATCTCACACTGCATAGAATGGCCATTATTTAAAAAACAGAAAACAATAAGTGCTGGAGAGGATGTGGAGAAATAGGAACATTCCTACACTGTTGGTGGGATTGTAAAATGGTGCAACCTCTGTGGAAGACAGTTTGGCAGTTCCTCAGGAAGCTAAATATAGAACTGCCATATGATCCAGCAATCTCTTTACTAGGAATATATCCAGAAGAACTAAAAACTGTGACACAAATGGACGTATGCACACCGATGTTCACAGCGGCATTATTCACAATTGCCAAAAGATGGAAACAACCCAAGTGTCCATTAGCCAATGAATGGATAAATAAAATGTGGTAAATACATACGATGGAATACTATGCTGCAGTAAGAAGAAATGAAATTGGGATACATATGATAACATGGATGAATCTTGAAGACATTATGCTAAGAGAAGTAAGCCAGACACAAAAGGACAAATATTGCATGGTCTCATTAATATGAACTAAATATGAAGAATAAACACACAGAATTAAAACCTAGAGTTTAGGTTATTAGGAGATAAGAGGAGGGTTGAGAAGAACTACTGATGCTTAATGTATGTAGAAGTTTTAATTAACTTGACTGTAAAAGTGTGGAAATGGGTAGAGTTGATGGTAACACATTATAGTGAGTAGCAGCTGTTTTATAAATGGGATCATGGTTGAAAAGAGTAGTCTAGAGATGTAAATGTCAAGTGAAAGAAAGCTAGAGAATAATCTAGGGACTGAATAACACAGCAAACCCAGAGGTGGATGAGAATTGTGCTTGATGGTATAGATGCAAGAGTGTCCTTCTGTGAGCTAGAGCGGATGTACATCACTATTGCAGCGTGGTGGGAATGTGGAGAAGCATGGGAAAAATACAACTGGAGTGACCTATGGACTGTGGTTAACAGCAATACTGTAATATTCTTGCATCAGTGCCAAAGACATACTGTGTTGATAATGGGGGGTGGGATGGAAAAAGTGTGCCAAATGTATGCTATAGACCATAGTTGGTGGTGATAGTCTGATAATATTATCTCAAAATCTGTAACAAATATTCCACCATAGTGTGGTTTGTTGGTGAAGGAGTGTTGTATGGGAATTCTACACATGTGCATGATTGTTTTGTGAGTTCACAACCTCTGTAATAAAAAAAAAATTTTTTTTAAATAATAGGGTGGGTTGGGGGAAAATACATCAAATGTAAAAAAAAGCAGATCTGAGTAGGGGGTGATGGAGATAATGACTTCAATTTTGGACACATGGATTTGGAGGTTTCTGTGGGAAATTCAGGGGAGATGTTCCATAGGCAGATGAATATGAGGTCCAGAAATGTAGGAGAGAAGAGCTGCAGACAACATTTGGAATCCTTACACATAGATATCTAAAGCTGTGTTTTCCTATGAGAATTTTCAGAGAAGGTTTGTAGAAAGAAGATTTGAGGGTTGATGACTGTCAGGGGAGGGCAAGGCCTAAACCTCTTACAACCCACAAGTGTTGAATGTAGACAATGAGACTTAATGTATCAGAGCAAGAGGGTTGATTTGTCAGAGCACAAAAGCAACATAAATATTACCACAGCTCTGCTGCATCCCCTGCCTCCAAGTTCCATGGAGGATTGTGGTGGGCCCCGGTAGCTTCTATGCATGTGGTAGGTTGCACCATAGCTAAAGAATACATTACTATGAACCAAATATATTGTGTAATATATTGTTTGATTCACACACACACAAAAAAACAAAAAAACAAAAAACAAAACAACAACAAAAAATTTTACATGTATCCATTACATTTAATTGAGAAATGTATATATTTATTCATCTGTGTTTACTTTTTAGTTTTTAATTGCTTATGTTTTCAATTATTAAATGTACAAAATAAAGTTAAAAAAAAAAAAAAAAAAAGAATCCAGGACCAAGGGCTCAGCAGCTTTTGAGCAAGAAGCACACTTTGTGGCAAGGAACAAACAATGCAAGCCAGTACATTTCCCCGGGGAGTGAGCAGTTGCACAGTAGTCATGCTATGTTCGCCTTGACCTACTTAGTTGCATGTGACTAGGCACAGAAACAACTTGGTATCAGGAGGCCAAGAAGCCTTCCAGTTTAGCACAGTCAGCAAGGACCTGCAGGGATGCTCAGGGTCCATGGCATACTGCCGCTCCCTAAAAGGATGTGATTTCATTTGACCCTCACAAACACAAGTAGGTAGGCAGAATGTGGACGTATGCCCCACTTTACAAAAGAGGAAATTGCTCCTGAGAAAGGAAAACGAACTTTCCCTTCTCTCGCACATGGAAAAGCCAGGACTGAAATCTTCTGACTTCTATACTAGTCCTCTCTATATGCTTTTCTTGGTTCTCAAAATGATAAGCGTCAGTCAGAATTAGCAATTCAAGGCAATGCCCAAGTATGGATCACTCTGAACTGTCAGATCTAAATGGGAATTGCCTTGCATTATTTTTCCATAGCTCAGAATTCATTGCAGTGAAAATTTCCAGCAAGTCTTCCATAAGGCTGCTTAGAATCATGTGGGGGCAAGGCCCCAAATAATAAGAGGTGACGCCAGAAGGAGTGAGCTTTACTAAGTTGTATGTGCTTGCCCTTTAAACTTCCAATGTTTCTTCTGCTGTGATTTCCAGTAATTGTAGAAAGTAGCCCACGTAGTTTCTCACAGAATGCAATTAAAGATTTAATGAAACTTGGTTTCATTAAGTTGTGTAGATTTTTACAAAATCACCTTGCTAATGCCTGCAGAGTGTGCCCTAATGACCCATGAACAAGCCACACATATAATCTTAAAATTCTACAGTGAGCTTTTAAAACAAACTCTGCAATAAATGCAGTGGCTGGGCTGAAATATGTCATCTTCCTCTCTTTTAAAAGCTACTTATTTTTTTTTAATGGAAAATGCAATTTAACTGACAGTCACGTCTTTGGTGCTGCATTGGAATAGGTAGATTTAAAAGCATGAAGTAGGGTACACTGTTAAAAGTGGGGCTCTTTGCAGAATGGAATAAAATAGAAAATGTAAAGAAGATAGGGAATTGAGAATTTGATTTTGCATGTTGGTGAAGAAGTTTAGTTAATGACATTATTTCACTGTTATAACATAATGTTGGTAACAAAGGACAAGAAATTAAGCAGGAGAAGCAGCTCAGGTAAAATGGAAGTATCCTGATTGTGAAAGAGGACATAACAGGGATTTATGCAGACCCTATGAAGCCACCTAAACTTCTGTATGTTCAAATTGAGGCTTGGTTGGTATTGTGAAACTGGGTAGTACAGGGGCTAAATCCCCCAAATCAGACCAATCCATTGATACAGCCCCATAACTAGGCAATAGCAAAAGTTTTGGAAGGTAGGTTGAATGACAGAGGTGTCAGGTAGTGGAATCCAGGGAGGCAATAGCCTCAAGCTGTTGGTTTGGTAGGCAGCTGGAACTGGGGCTTGGTCACAAAAAGATACAAACCCATTTTAAGAGCCAGTATAAAACATTGTGATGGGGGTGTTTTTGAAAGATTTATTTTTATTTATTTATTTCAAACCCCCGCCCCCTGTTGTTTTGTGCTCGCTGTCTGCTCTCTGTGTTCTTCTGTGTCTGCTTGTCTTCTCTTTAGGCGGCACCGGGAACTGGTCCTGGGACCTTGTGGAGTAGAGAGATGCACTCAATCTCCTGTGCCACCTCAGCTCCCTGGTCTGCTGCGTCTCTTAGTGTCTCTCCTCTGTGTCTGTTTTTGTTGAGTCATCTTGCTGTGCCAGCTCTCCACACAGGCCAGCACTCCTGAGAGGGCCAGCACTCGGCGTGGGCCAGCTCACCTCTCAGGCCAGCTCGCTGGGGCCAGCTTGCCTTTCACCAGGAGGCCCCGGAAATCTAACCCTGGACCTCCTATATGGTAGACAGGAACCCAGTTGCTTGAGCCACATCCGTTTCTTTCTTTCTTTCTTTCTTTTTTTTTTAAAGATTTATTTATCCTCCCCCTGCCCCCTGCCCCACCTCGTTGTTTTGCACTCACTGTCTGCTCTCTGTGTGTTCTTCTGTGTCTGCTTGTCTTCTCTTTAGGCAGCACTGGGAACTGGTCCTGGGACCTTCCAGAGTGGGAGAGAGGCTGCTCAATCTCTGGCGCCACCTCAGCTCCAATAGGGGTATTCTTAACGCTTAATTGATGTTCAGCTTGTCAGCTATTGGCTATATACCATGATGAATGAGTTGTTGGTAGAGGACAAGTGGTCCCATGTTTGGGAACTGGAAGAATTCAGCCAGAGCTGATGGTCAGTTCTCAGTCCTTTTCTAACTTGAACTCTCAGCAGCATTTGCTACTGTGGATCATTATCTTCTTCTTATAACACCCATTTTTTTGTTGTCTCCTTACCTCTCCAGCTGCTCCTCTGCTGTCCTTTTCAGGTTTATCTTCCTTCTCTTCTTCACTTCTAAATCTTAATCATTCTTAATGGGCTCTATCTAGTTCTCTACCCATCCTCTGCCCTTGTCTCTTGGCTTCAGTACCATCTACAAATAGTTGATTCCCTAATATATATCTTCATTTCAAATCTGAGTCTTAATCTTTAAACCAGTGTTTCTCACAGTTGGTTTGAGAACTTTAGTTATAAAACGATAAGCATCAGTCCAAATTAGGAAAGAAAATTTGGACAGATGCCCAAGAGTTGATTTTAAGTATTCTTACAAGAATGCTACAAACACACACACATAAGAAAACTACATATATTTCTTATAGGTAAAAGTAAAACAACTATAAAGTAAAACAAAATTTCAAATTAAATATAATAAAATTTACAAAATCACAGGAAAATGTGATGGATGATGCTGTTTTCTTAAAACTGAATCACATCCCTCATTGTGGATATGGGTCTTGTTGCTAAAGGACAGATTCCTTTAAATTCAGCATGCCTACTCTGCATGCCCTGAGATGACTTGATTCTGCCACCACATTTTTTAAACCACTGCGAAACATTGTATATAAATATATATGTATATATGACAGACTGCCACATCATTTGGCCTTAATTTGGCTTGAATACATCATTTATGATTTAATTCCCATTCTGTGAGATGATCTAAAACATACTTATATATTTCTAACAAGTTCTATATATATTTTTTACCATTAGTGAAAACAGAATTTAAAAAAAAGATTCCTGAGAATGTGCTGTGAATTCCGCTTTGAGATACAGTGTCTCATTTCAATGTTCCAGGAGAATCTTAAACTGGAATGTCTATACTAAATTCATCATTTTCTTCTACCTCATCCATCTCCTTATCCTGTGTTTGCTATCTCAGCTGTTTTGTTTTTTTTTTAACCACCTGTATTAGTCAGTGAAAGGGATGCTAATACAAAATACCTGAAATCTGATGGCTTTTATAAAGGGTATTTATTTGGGGTAGAAGCTTACAGTTACCAGGCCATAAAGTGTAACTTACTTCCTTCATCAAAGTCTGTTGCCACATGTTGGGGCAAGATGGCTGCCGACGTTCAGGCTTCCTCTTCTTCTTACGGTTCTGTGGTCCCAGCTTCTTCCAGTATCACCTGTAGGCTGAGATAAGTCTTGTCTCTCTCCCGGGGCTCAATTCTCTCCGGGCTCAGCTGTTCTGCTCTCTCCCATTTGTTTACTTCCCAGGCTCCAGCTCAAAATGCCAACCTCCCTTCTCTGAGGTGTGGTTTCTCTGTGAGTTCCTGCCCACCAACTGGGCGGGGACTCAACGACCTACTGATGTGGCCCAATCAAAGCCCTAATCATAATTTAATCATGCCCAGAGGAAGAGATCAGTTTACAAACATCATCCAATATTTATTTTTGGAATTCAAAAACAATATGAAACTGCCACACCACCCTATCCATCCAGGCATGCAAGCAAAAACAAAGAAAAAAACTGGGATTCCCCATTTACCCTTCCTACTCTCTATCACTCATAAGCAATGCAATGTCAAGTCTTTCTTCCAAATGTCTTTAGGATTTATCTGATTACTGCCGCCCCATTTCACATCCTCAACATCTCTAACTCTGACAATTAAAGCTACCTTCTGCCTGGTTTCTTTGTAGATAAAACAGGGTGTTAAATTGGATCTTGAATCCAGATCTTACTCAAAGTTGGTAGGCAGGGCATTTGGGTGCTTATTTTTTAGACTAGTATATTTATTGACTAAATAAGCCATGGAAAGCATACTGCATGGACTTCGCAAGCCAATGACTTGGTTGACTTGCTGTTGCTTTTTAGTTTATTTGCAAATGGCTTCACATCAATGGCCTAAGCACAGGGGAAAACTACCCTATATTACTTCATAGTAATATTTAGATTACTTATTTTGCAGTTGAAAAGATTTGGGGACATGGACTTTTTAAGCAGAAGATATCACTCTTGCAGTGGATAAAAATATGATGGTCCTAACGTAGTAGGTACTAAGGTACATAGAGGTCAAGGTATTTTTCCTCTGTACCTTTGGATATAATCTTTTTTGGAGGGGTGGGAATGGATGGAGGTAGGTAGAGTTGGAATGGAATAAGGCTTGAAAAAATGGCTTAGTACATGTTTGGATCTTAGAATCTCTATGCTTTTCTTAGGCTGTTTGTCCACCCCTTCATGTATCATAATACTTAGAATACAGAGGCCTCTCAAATATGCATTTTAATGGAAGAATTCTCAACTTAACATTGCCTGTCTGAGCCCCAACCTGTCCTGGCATCTGGTAAACGACAAAATCACAAGTTATAGAACGCTGGAGATGGAAGAGATTTTCAGGAGTATCTAGTGTAGGAGTTTTCACACTGTAGTCTGTAGACTTGATGAAGAGGCTCACCAGGCAGGGGTCTGGTGCCCTCCTGTCCTCACTTCACCTAGAGAAGAAACTTTAAATTTATGTTAAATACAGGGGTTTCCAACAAGGATTTTTTTTTTTAAAAAATAGATTAAATTAAAATAACAATACATAATAAAATTTAAAAGCGAAATATTGTATTTTTCAAGATTTAGCTTAAGCCCATCATTTGGCAAATGTGGAAACAGAGGCCCAAAGAGGGAAACATACTTTTCCTAGGCACACAGACTGAAATTCAAACTCTAAACTCTCACTTGTAGAAAACAGAGGAGGAGGATTCCAGGATCGTGGAAACTTGATGTATTACAACATCTCAGTCAACTCTTGCTTACCCTAACTGTTTTGGAAGGAAAATTTCAGAGTTATAATAAAATAGAATCCTAGAATGTCTGAATTGAAAAAGATGTAGAATTAATATACTACAATTTTTTAAAAATAATTTCAAGCAGAAAAGCCCTTTATTCAAATTAAATATTCTGTGGACGCCTATTACTTCAAGTTTCTTTCCTATTCAACAAACATTTTTGGGCACTGTTGTAATTCTGAGGATACAGTTGCCAACAAGACAGACAGTCTCTACTCTAATGAAGGTCACATTCTGTTGTGATGGGAGGAAAGAGATATTGAACTACATGAAAAATGTAATTTTATATTGTGATAGGCTCTAGGAGGGAAACAATGAAAACACCATAAGAGAAAATAACTTAGGGGGTAGTTATTTAGATAGAGTGGTCAGGGACAGTACCTCCTGGAATAGTTGTACAGTTTCACACTGCAGAAAGTTTGTCAGCTAAGGGGTAAGTTGGGCCTGAAACTTAGCCCAAGCTCTGCTTGCCAAGTTGAGCATCAGGATACCTTTATTTTGAGTTAGGAACACCATTTTCTTCTTCCAAAGGTACCGCCTGCTCTCCAAGGTCTGTGCCTCTTGGGCTGAGTCTACGCAAGGCAGGGACTTTGTTACCATTTTCATAAAAGTACCACATAGGAAATCTGCCACACTGATCAGAAAGGTCTTCTGAAGAGATGACATCAGAAATCTATGAAGAACTGCCCTTGGGGTAGAAAGAACAGGAAGCAAAAACCCCTTTAGTTGGGGGTGTGCCTGGTGTGTTTGAAGAACAACAGAAAGAATAATGGGGCTGGACTAGCATATGTTCAGGGGGGAAAGAAGAGCTGGAGATGAAGTTAGAGAGTTAATGAGGACCAGAGTGTGTTAAGACTGTAGGCCACTGCAAAAGTTTGGCTTTTCCTTTGAGTTGGATGGGACATTATTGGAGGGTCAATTACTCTGATTGAACAACCTACCACTAGTGGTGTGCTAGCAAACACTTAGCTGGTTCTCTAGTTGCTAATTTTCTGTAATGTAAATACTCCCACCCTGGCCAATATCAAGCTACCAATGTCACATCACTGAATATGGAGCTGAGAAGAGATGTTTAAAAATGGCCCTTCCTAGTTGGGTGAGCTGGCTCCAGCACCTCATTTTGCAGGTGTAGAAACTGCAGAGATTAATATGGCCAGATCAAGAGAGATTAGTTTACCAAGCTAGGGAGTATGCATTTCATCCTGTAGGCAGCAAGCAGCCATTGGTGGATTTTAAGCAGAGAAAACATGGTTAAATTTATATCTTAGAGAATGCTGGAGGTAAATGGAGGCTAGTGTGTGAATTATATTCATATTATAAATGAAGAAATGGGCATAGGAAAATCAAATAAAATCTTGTTATAGCAAGGGGATTCAAAGAGAATAATTGACAAAACCAAAATTTGTGAGTTAGAGGCAAAAATGAAATTTGAACACAGGTTTTCTAAATATCCCTTTTGATAAAGCAACAATAAATGGAGGGTTTGCTAAGCCATACTTTCTAGATTTGAGATATTTAATAGAACAACAGGAAGAGGACACGTGGGAGTGTGGCACTGGCAACACAAAAGGCTATGATAGTCCTATCAAAATGTCACCAGTGAAAATGGGTGACTCTAAAAAGCTGAATCATCTCCAAGAATTTTGAAACAGTAGAGATATTGGAATTGAAGCAGAATTACTAATTGTACCTCCTTGTCTCCTTCTAGAAGGATAAACAAATGACTGAGCATTGCCACTCATAATAGATTCATTAATAAACTATTTAACTTCAACACTAAAATATCCCCTAATTGTACAAGCTTTAATAGTGTATAATTGACCTGTCAGAGGATGTAGAGGTAGTCTTTAGTAATAAACCAATCACTTGAAATAAATCAAGGATGAAAGTCAAACTCTAGTTAATTTATTGAAATTAGTATGGGATTTCAAAGTGATTTTACTACTTCTATATTTCATTGTACTAACAATTAAATACCAGAGTTCCAAGCTGTGTGTTGTTAAATGGTGTTAAAGAGTGAGGAATGTTTGGATAAAATGTTGGTTTCTTTCTCATGGAGAAAAATATGCGCGTTTAAAAATTATACATGGCTTCTTCAGTTGGCTTAAAACAGTGTCAAGAGACATCTTAAACAAGGTGAAATTTGTCATTTCTCTTGGAATGCAACCAAGAAGAGCTAATTAGCAGAAAAAGTTTTCCCCTGCAGGCTGCAAAATTAGTCTTGAGGTCAAAATAAATGATAATGAGAAAGTTGGGTTATTAAGTCTAAGCACAGTTTCCAAAGGATAACTATAAAAGATCATTGAATAGAATATTATCATAGAGAAGCTTTCAAGCTTGCAGATTGAGATTTAGTTAATACAAGTTGCTAAATTTTTAACAAATGTGCAGCATACACATTTCCTTCATCTCTACTGAATCATTATATTAGAAAATAAAAGCTCCCAGGAAATTTTAATGTGAGTGTTGAATTCAAAATGTTCTGCTGTCTTAAATTTTCAGTAGCAAACTGTAGGCTGTCAAGAGACCGTGCTCTGGTTTAAATAGAATTGGAGCACTTCCTATAATTTTTATCTAGTGAGGAAGAAATTCATAATTCTTTCTGCCTTCTGTTTGACTTTCATTCATATATCCCACAAATATTTATTGAACATCTCTTTTGTGCAGGGCACCATGGTAGGCATTGTGTTAAATGCAGCAATGAATCCATTAAAGATCCTGAATCCATTAAGGATGTAGCTACATAGGGGAAATAAAACACATTCTTCAATTTGCATAACACAAGATGGAATGTTGCAAGTATCACATGAGAAGTAAAAATAAAATGTTCTGGAGCCAAGAGGAGAAAGATATTACTTCTATGTGGGACAAAAGAGAAAGCTTCTAGGTGAGGATAAGAATATATGGAAGTGAGTGGTGGGAGGGCCTTCCAGGTGGAAGGAATAAGTTTGAACAATGGCCTGGAGTTGGGGAAGTACATTGCATTAGAGAACAGTGTAATTCAATGAGGCTGAACTCTGAGGTCTGTATCCAGGAGAGTAATGGGAAATGGGGTAAAAATATAGATTTGTCCACGGATCTATTAATCAACAACTGTTTATTGAGCACCACCTATATCTCAGGCACTGTGCTAGAGAGTGGGGCTATAAGAATAAATAAGACCATCTTTAATCTTATGTTATGTTGAGAAAAGCCTTGGATGCTAAATAGAGAGTTTTGATATTCTGTAGGCAGTAGGGTCCATCAAAAGTAGTATGGCCATATCTCCAAAGAAGATATACAAATGGCCATTAAATACATGAAAAGATGTTCAAGACCCCATTAGCCATTAGGGAAAAGCAAATCAAAACCGTCATGAGATAACATTTCATACCACTAGAATAGCTACTAAAAAAACATGGAAAATTACAAGTGCTGGAGAGAATGTGGAAAAACAGGAGCACTCATTCATTGTGGGAATGTAAAATGGTGCAGTCTCTGTGGAAGTCTGGCAGTTCCTCAGAAAGCTAAGTATAGAATTACCATATGACCCAGCAATCCCACTACTAGGTATATACCCAGAAGAATTGAAAGCAGGGACTCGAACAGATATTTTCACACCCATGCACATGGCTGCATTATTCACATTTGCCAAAAGATGGAAGCAACCCAAGTGTCCATCAACTGATGAATGGATAAACAAAAGGTATATATATATATATATATATATATACGTTTGAATATTATTCAGCTGTAAAAAGGAATGATGTTCTAATTCATGTGACAACATGGTTGAACCTTGAAGACATCATGTTGAGTGAAATAAGCTAGACACAGAAGGGTAAATATTGTATGGTCACACTGATATGAAATAATTAGAATAAGCAAAGTCATAGATCAGAATCTGGTTTATAGGTTACCAGGGACTGGGCTGGAGATTGGGAATAGGGAGTTAATGCTTAATGGATATGGAGTTTCTGTTTGAGTTGATGGAAAAGTTTTGGCAATGAGTGATAATAATGGAGGTACAACTTTGTAAATGTAATTAACACTACTGAAATGTTTATTTGAAAAGCGATAAATAAGGAAATTTCTGGGTGTATATAGGTTAACACACATACACACACACACACACACACAAATACCCATTGAACTACAAAACACAAAGAGGAGTGAACCCTAATGTAAAACAGTGAACTAAAGTTAATAATATTATTAAAATAATACTGTTTCATCAATTGTAACAGAAGAATCACACTAATGCAAAATAATAATGAAAGGGAAAACTGCCTGTGTCGGGGGGATATATGGGAACTCTGAACTTTCTGCATGATTTTTCTGTAAACTTACAACTGCTCTAATTAAAAAAGAAACATTATGCTAAGTGAAAGAAGCTGGATGCAAAGAACCACCTATTGTAGGATTCCATTTATATATGTCCAAAATAGGCAAATCTATACTGTAGTAGTTACCTGGGGCAAGGATTGACTGCAAAAGGTCATAAAGAATTTTTGGGGGAGTGATGGAAATGTTCTAAAATTGTGTTATGGTGATGGTTGCACAACTCTCAATTTACTAGAAATCATTTAATTATATGCTTAAAATGGGGGAATTTTATGGTATGTAAATTATACCTCAATAAAGCTGGGTTTTTTTTAAATTAAAAATGTAGTATGGCAGTGAACATGATCACAACTTTTCAGAAAGAAAAGCAAAGCATATTTTAAAGCTACCAGCAATGTGTTGTTATTAGTAGAAACTTGAACTTCTGGAACACCTGGCATATTCCCAGTTATCACTTGTAGAAAGTAAAACAACTGGCACCATAAAATAAACGACATTTGTGTAGAACTTCACTATAATTATTTCCAATTTATAGATTCATCACAGAAACAAAGTGAGTTGCTGGTGGGCCCATGAGTTTCAGGAGGACAGCAAGGCTTGGAACCGAAATCTTCTATCACTCCAAATCCCCTATTAGTTTTCTACAGTCTTCAGCCTCTATAGACACAAAGGCTCCAAAACAATCTCCTTAGGCATATTTTTCCTATCTCATTTCCTGTCCCATTATTCCAACTCTAGATGCAATGAAATACTAAAGAGATTATTGTGGGCACAGGTTTCTGAAAATCCTTTCAACTCCCGGTTTTGATTTGCATGAAAAACAATATCTTGGAAAACATACGAACACATCTCAAGTTTGGATCCCTATTGCACAACAAATGCAGATTCCTTGACTTCTGGTGAGGTTATCTGTATATTGTTTTGCAACATTTCCAGATTGGTCTGCCTGAGTCTGCCACAATCCTTTGTTGGCATTCTTGTTCTCAGCTCCAAGTTCTCCCAGAGTGATTTAATAGATATTTCATAAAGGTGAGTTCTTTCAAGGCTACAGCAGTATTTATCTTTCATGGACTGCAAGAGCAGCATTTCCCTCAAGAGAAGCAATATTGATTATTTATTAGCATTTTATACCAATGGTGCTGAGGTCGGAGGAGGCTACAGAGGGAGAATCAGGTTTTAGATAGCCGTTCGGCAAGTGTGAAAGGCATCGACAACCTGCCCATGAATTATTCTTGCTGATACCACAGGAGCATTAAATGACACTGAACCATCTAGGCCATTGTGTGACAATTCCTTTAAAGAGGGCTTTTGCCACCATATAGGCAAAAACATTTTTAACAAAAACTCTACTCTTGGCTTCCACAGCAACTATACACCTGAATTCTCATCACCATTTTATGACAGATGTGATAATGTAGTGGTGTGACTCTTGCAGAACACATCCTCCGCCTTCGCATGAGCTGGTTCTCATGTCCCCTTGCCTGGCTACTAAACTCCACTTTAAGTCTGGAAACCCAGCTTAAACGTCCCCTGCTATGTGAAGCTGTCCCTTATTCTGCTCTCTCGACGACTCCTTTTCACACTATGCCATGCCTACTTTGTGCTTGGCCCTTGTGCTAGGCGTTTGGGATTCCACACAGCAGTGAAGAAGGCAGTCAAGAGGGATGCTGCCTTCACAGAGCTTTTATTTTCTACTGAGGAGGGAGGGAATGCACACAAAAAGGCAATGCAATAATCCCAAATTGCGATATGTGCCACAAGAAAAGGCAGACAGTGTGATGTGATAGACTACACGAGGATGTGGGGAAGAATTGAGATTGAGTGGTCAGGGAGGCCTCAGATGGAAATAATTCTACCCTCCCCTGTTCTGCCACCTCTCTGCCTTTCACTTGTACTCTTACATTCACTGGACTCTACTGGACCTGTTGGTTTCCTTGTCTTCTCTCCCTATAAGCTGTAAACCTCTTGGCCAAAGGGCTCATGTTTTCTTTATCTGAATGCATAGGAACTGGTGCAGATGAAGTGCTTCATAAATGTTTGTTGGACCAACTTGAGGAAAGAGGCTCAAGACAATTAAGTGACTTGCCGAAAGTTATACCACTAGGAAGAGACAGAACAGGATTTGAACTTGATCTTTCCGAATCCAGGCCTAGTGTACTTTCCAAGCTTTCGGTGTCCTTAACTGACCTCCAAGGCCCCAACATAATTTGCACCACTACCACCTCATCCTCCCACCTCTAACTTCATCTCCTATGCTCCCCTCACCCAATTCCAGATGTGAGCAGGCCAGGCATGCTCCTACCTTACAGTCTTGCTCTGTCTGGTTACTCTGCTTGCAATGCCCATTTCCTCAGTGTTCTTACCCCACGTGTCCTTAGCCAACTCGCTTGCCTCCTTCATGTCTTCACTCAAATATCACTTTCTCAATGAGGCTTACTCTGTCCTTCCTATTTAAATCTCCAAACCTCCCCCTCAGAACTCCTGATTCCCTTTAACCAGTCCCACTTTTGCCCCCATGGCACTTGTTTTAGTTTGCTACAGACTACCAATGCGAAAATATCATAAATGGGTTGGCTTTCAAATAGGGATTCATTAGGGTAAAATCTTACAGTTCCAAGGCTGTGAAAATGTCCAAATCAAGGCATCATCAGAGATGTTGTCTCACCAAAGGTCGACTGCTGGCAATCCTGGACTCCGGCCAGGTGGCAAGGAAAAATAGTGGCAGGTCTGTGCCTTCTCCTGCGGGCTCACTTTCTCCCTGAGCTCAGCTGTGGGCAATCAGGCATATGGCTCATCTCTTCCCAGGCTTGTCTCTTCAGCTTTGGGCTGCTCTGCTGATTCCAGGCTCGGCTTCTTTCTCAGCCTCTTGAGGTTTGTCTGTCTTTCTGCAGCGGTAGGCGATGCTGGAGTCCTCTCTCACATGGCAGGGTAAAAGCTTACAGTTCTTGTTCTCTGTGTGTTTCCTCTTTCAGTTCTCCATTTATATAAGACTCCAGCAAGAGGGCCGAGATCCACCCTGGGTCACATCTCACTGAAGTAGTCCAATCAAAGGCCCTGAAGTGATCTAATAAAAAATGATCTAAACAAGAGTTCCTTTAACTGAATCTAAGCAAAAGGTCTATGCACAGGAATGGGTTAGCCTAAGAACATAATTCTGTGGGATCCACAAAAGATTCAGACCAGGACAGCACTTATCATCTTCAAACATATTCAATAGTTGATGTATTTATTATGTTTATTGTCTCTCTCCCCAGCTAAAATATCAACTCCAGAAGGGCAAGATATTTGTCTGTTTTCCTTACCATTATATCTTAAGCTCTTAAAACAGTACCTGGAACAAAATAATCACTCAGTAACTATTTGTTGAATGAACTTTGAATAAAATGCATGTTTAATCAGGGATTTCTCATATATCATTGCAGAGCAATAGCTTAACATCAAAATTGAATGCAGGCAGCAAACAAAAGTTATCCTCTATTACCATTGGATGTTTATATTCTGTCCTGCCCATGCCAGCTACAGGGCTTGAGTGGATAACAGGAGACTGTGCATCCTCTAGGGTAAAATGTCACCTCATTTATGTTTGCTGGATTTCTCTCAGCTTGATCATCAGGACAAGGGCCACATGTCTGGCCCTCTTCTAGCTACTCTGTTTCTAGCACAATGCCTATTAATTTTGCTTTTCTATTTATCCGTAGAAGTCCTGCATCTGACAGCAAAGCAGCTATCATGATAGGCTCTCTCCAACTTGGCAAGCAAAGCCATCTTCCTCAGCCAAATTGTGTTTAAATAAATAGGTCCTGACTTCTCAGCTCCTTGCTCATAATACTTCATTTGTTTTGCAGGGTGTTTTTTAGAGGTCATCCAATTTCTATTTAAATGCTGCTGCAGCATAAACATTATTTCAAAATAAAATTTTGAAACATTAGACTTTTTCAAGTGTGAGCTTTTGGTGGGTGTGTTTTGTAGCCTTAATTTATTGTTCAGAATTTGTCCTAGAACAAAGGGCTTTGAGGACATTGTCATTGAATTCAAATTAGGCAGAGCCAAGTCTCATTGCTATGGAACTTGAGAATCTGAATCCTTGCCTGCTCAATGTTAATATCCAGCTCGGTTCTACATCTTCCCACCTGCCATTTCCACACAGCTACCTCATGGCCGATTAGCTCACACAATTCCACAGATGTCCATTTCCTTGGCACCAGAAATCCCCCTACATGCACAACCACAGGAAATCTCATTCCCTCAGGCCTATAATCATATACAACACTCTTCAGACACATGATCATCTTACATCTCTGATACACATATAAATTTACACCTACACAGCCACATACTCATATCCACGCACACTGCATCCAGCATAATTTTTCTCATAGACACTCAAGCAAATACACAAGATAACTAGTGCTTTTATTGTCCTCTCTCTCTAATAAGAGTCGTATCCATTATAAAAGGTGCAACCCCCTTTTCAGATCAACAGTGTTGGGAATGATTTTATTTGTTATTTATTATTATTATTATTAATTTATTTCTTGGCTTTGTTTTCAGGGAGGTTTTGAATTGCAGGATTGTTGCAACTGTGGCAGAGGATGATCACTGCTGTAGGATGTCAGTGATGGGAGCATGTGTGGGGAGGGATGCACCTGGGGCATGCCTCTATGGAATATGACTATGTTCAAGGGGTCATGGGGTGTTGTCTTAGTGGGGGAGACCCACGGAATAACTGAAAGAATATTGAATTCCCATCCTGGGGAGTCCTGATACATTCTATAATAAAGTGGCAAGAATCCCCTGAGTACATGTGTAGTGCCTAGTGAAGGAGGTTAGACCATTGTGCCAGGCCCTTAATTTTCACAAGAAAATTCTTGTGAAATTGAAACTTAGCCTAGTATTATACATTGCCTAAGAGTTACTTCCTGAAAGCCTCTTTGTTGCTCTAATGTGGCCTCTCTCTAAGCCAAACTCAGCATATAAACTCACTACCTTCCCCCCAGCATGGGCCATGACTCCCTGGGATGAACCTCCCTGGCACTGCGGGATTATTACCAAGCACCATCTAGCAATGCATTTGGGAAAAAACCTTGACAAAAAGGAGGAAATATTAAATACAAATAAGTTTTTATGGAAAAGAGATTTCAGAGTGAGTCAGGAGGTCATTCCAGAGGTTATACTTATACATGTCTCAGCAGGATCTCGTTGACTGTCACAGTAAACAGTGCCTCAAGCAGGGGGGCTCCTGAGGGCTCTAAAGGCATCTAGACATTATAGGCATGGCAGACAATCTCAGGAATTTGGCACCCTGTCAGTGGGCCTTACCTTGGAATACATATTCCCCAATGATACAGAATTAGACTCATTTATAATTTCTCTACACATGGTTCTTATGCCTCTTTTATTTGAACCTATAATTAGCATTGTACTCATTAAATATATGTCCAAGAGATTTAAATCTTTCATCTGTTCATATGTCACTTGAGCCCTGAATCTCAGCAGAGTTGTAGCACTTAGTCTTCAGTTCACTGGACTCACCCAGGACAACTAACAAAAGGATGATGATGGAGAATTCCCATTCCAAAATACAGAGAGTATCTACATCTGTAAGCAAGACAGTTCCATCCATCTGCCCCATGGGATCTAAGCTCCCTCTCAATAAGAAACAGTGTGGGCATCACCACCCCCAAATCCTCAAGATTGAGGAATGAACAAACATAAGTAGGGAATGCAACTAAGGACCAAAATAAACATTATTACTTTAGTAATGGAAGAGCTTGTAACACTGATATAAAGGCAGTGGTCACCAGAGGTTCTGAGGGGAGGGGGAGGGGGAAGAATAGGTGTAACATGGGGCAGTTTTTGGGCTTGGAATGGTTCTGCATGATATTGCAATGATGGATATAAGCCATTATACATTTTGTCAAAATCTATAAAATTATGCAGTGCAAAGTGTAAACTATAATGTAAACCATTGACCATGGTTAGTAGCAATGCTTCAATATGTGTTCATCAAATGTAACAAATGTACCACAGTAATGAAGGATGTTGTTAATGGGGAAAAGTGTGGGGTGGGGAGGAGGTGGGTATATGGGAATCCCCATATATTTTTGATGAATATGTAATCTAAAGCTTCTTTAAAAAAAAAAAAAAAAAAAAACAGTGTAGGGAGTGTCAGACATAAGAAATGAGTAATGCATTTTTAAGGAATACCTTAAAATTGTGAGAATTATTAATTTACTAGATTAATTGTAATAGCATAGTAATTAACATGAAATGCTTAGAATCTGAGAAGTTAAATAAGCATTTACTTTATTTACTTCATATATATTTAGATCATGGTATTTCTTTGATAAAAAAGAAATGAATTTCAATGAGGTAGTGAGTAAAACACTCTTAAGCAGCAAAGAACATTAAGCTACAGACAAAATTTATATAGAGGTAAAGAGATCCAATAAGATAGAATTATTCTCAGAGCTGAAAAGAGACATGAAATAATACATGCTGTTTTGTAGCTTAATAAAAAGGTTACTGCTTTAGGATTCAGATTGCTTGGAGTCTGGTCACAGCTCTGAGACTGATTGACAGTTTGATTTTGGAGAAGTACTTTCCCTTCTGATTATCAGTTTCCAGAAAATATCAGTCCATGTGTGAGCTTCAGGCATTCTTATTCTGAATATACACATCCAGAAAATAAAGGGGTCTTCTGCTTCTGGATGAGATGGAATAAGAGAGACTGGATTTATCTTCTCACCTGATTCAACCCAATAGTCCAGGCAACATATATGAAAAAATAGTTTTCAAGAAACTGGACATAAGGCAATGAAGGGCAGTGATCCTTAAGATGTGGGAAACAAATAGGGTGAGCCCTACAAGAACCCTGAATTACTGCTTGGAGAGTGTTCCATGCTATGTTACAGGGAGGGGCACCAGTCAGAGTCCAGAGGAGTCCCTAAATAGAGGAAGCAGAAATGAGATCTTGGGATGAACATGATGGCTAGAGTTTGTAGGTAGAGTGCCAGAGAGGAGTGAGTTATACAGAGAGAGAACTCTAGAAATTTATGGAGAGTTTCCTTTGAGTATTCTGGAGAGTTCTAATTGGCACATAGTATTACTTGGCACCAGGGAAAGAACCAATCAAGAAGACCAGAAATAATAGTACTTGAAGCTCACATAGGGCTGAAAATTGTGCCAGTTCCTACCATCCAGATGGGAAAACCTCAAGATTCACAGAACATTGGATAGAGTACTCAGAAGGGTCTTGCCTCAGTAGTGAAGAATAAATAATCATAGAATAAACAGTCCTCTTGTCCTGCTTAACAAATTTTAAAAGTGAGACCTGAAAGGATCAATAGTTTCTGACTAAATTAATTGCATCTGAGAACAGGCTAAAAAATATTTACAGGAATACAAAAATATCTAGCACCTGATAAGGTAAAATTCACAATTGACTGGCAACCAATAAAAAATTTCCAGGTAGGCAAAACAGCAAGAAAGTATGATCCATAATGAAGAGAACTGATAGATGTTATAATTAACAGAGAAGAACATTAAAATAGTTATTTTAAGTGTAATGTATATGTTCAACAAGTAGAGCCAAAGAAGATATAAAATTTCTATAGACAGTCTTCTTAGAAAGTACTGAAGAAAAGATCAATGAACATGAAGAAATAGCAATAAAAATTATCCAAAGTATAAAACAGAAGAAATAAAGCATTAAAAAATGAAAAGAGGGAAGTGGGTGTGGCTCAAGCAATTGGGCTCCCATCTCCCATATAGGAAGTTCAGGGTTCGGTTCCTGAGGCCTCCTAGTAAAAGCAAGCTGGCCCAGGTGGAAAGGTGGCCCACACGGAGTGCTGGCCTCAACAGAGAGCTGGAGCAGCAAGATGATGCAACCAGAAGAGACACAGAGGAGAGACAATGAGAGACACAGCAGACCAGGGAGCTGAGGTGGCACAAGACATTGAGCACCTCTCGCACTATGGAAGGTCCCAGGATCAATTCCCAGTGCTACCTAAAGAGAAGACAAGCAGACACAGAAGAACACACAGTGAAAGGACACAGAAAGCAGACAGCCCCCCCCCCCCCCCCCCCCCCCCCCCCCCCCCCCAAAAAAAAAAAAAAATAAATCTTTAAAAAAAAAAAAAAAGAAAAGACTGTCAGTGAATTGTGGGACAAAATCAAGCAGCGTAATATAAATGTAATTAGAGTCCCTGGTCAGGGAGTGGAAGTTCAGAAAAATATCTGAAGAAATAATGGCCAAAATTTTTCTAAAAGTTTTAACTGTTATAAACCCATAGACTCAAGAATCTCAATTAATTCCAAGCACAAGAAACATGAAGAAAACTATCCCAAGGTAAATCATAATCAAATTGTTTAAAACCAGTTATGAGACAATCTTAAAAGCAGCCCAAGCAATAATGACATATTACGTATAGAACAATAAAGACAAGAGTGACAGCAGATTTTGTATTGGAAACAAGATAAACAAGAAGCCAGTGGAGAAATATTTTTAAATTGCTGAAAATAGAACCTGTAAATCTAGAAAATATTTTTCAAAAATGAAGTCCCTTATAAAGAATTTTTCAGACATACAAAAAGTGAAAGAATTCACCACCAACATACACTCATTACAAGAACTGTTAAAGGAAGTCTTTCAGGAAGAAGGAAAATGATACCAGATGGAAATATGAATTTACACAAAGCAAGTAAGGAGACTGAAAATGTTGACTATGTGTATCTCTGCTTCCTGGTGCTTGTCTGAATCCTGCTATAAGCTATAGGCTAGAATTGTCTCTTCAACAACAACAAAAAACATGGACTCAGAAATGAATGTACTATTGATACAAAGAATAGACCCTTGGTTTATGAGGCAATACCTTTTAGACAAATTTCAGCCTGTCCCAGTGGACTGAGTCAGGATTTCCAGGATACTTTATAGTCCCGAAACAGATACACTTCATCAAAGCAGACTGTTGACCTAAGGTCCGGAGAAACAGGAATGAATTACATAGGACTGAATAAACTGATGAGGGATATTTAATTGTGGTTATTTGTTTGGAATATGATTGGTATTGTTTTTTAAATATTATTTTATGGATATATGAGGAAGCCCTTTCTCTTTCTTCTAAAGCTCTTTCTAATCACAATCTAGTATAATATGTTTTTGTAAACTGAAATCAATCATCTTATAATAGTAGCTGATTCTCATTAAGCCCTTCAGAATTCAGAACCAAATACATTAACTGAGTCTCCTCAGTTATTTGCATTAGTTCAGTAATATGTCCTCCTTTTTACCAGGCTATAAATTGTACCCTGTGCAAACTAAACCTTGCCTGGAGAGCCCCATATTTGAGAAGGTTTCTCTCTCTCTCTTTTTAAAACAACATTCACTTATACAATTCAGTGCAGTTGATTACATTCACAATGTTGTGCTACCATCAACATCATCCATTTCCAAAAACCTTTATGATCAATGCAAATAGAAATTCTGTACAATATAAGCATTAATTCCCCTTTCCTGCCTCTAATCCAGCCCCTGGTAACCTATATTCTAGATTATTATTATGAGTTTGCTTATTCTTATTATTTCATAGCAGTGAGATCATACAGTATTTGTCCTTTTGTGTGTGGGTTATTTCACTCAACAGGATGTCTTCAAGATTCAACCATGTTGTCACATGGACCAGAATTTCATTCTTTTTAACATCTGGGTACGATTCCATTGTATGTATAGACCACATTTTGTTTATCCATTCATCAGTTGATGGACACTTGGATTGCTTCCATCTTTTGGCAAATGTGAATAATGCTGCTATGAACATCACTGTGCAAATATCTTTTAAAGTCCCTGCTTTCAATTCTTTTGGGTATATACCCAGTAGTGGGATTGCCAGGTCCTGTGGTAGTTCTCTACTTAGCTTTCTGAGGAGCTGCCAAAATGTCTTCCACAGCGGCTGCACAGTTTTACATTATTTTTTTTAATTTTTTTTATTATGGGTAAAAATCAAAATTCTCACAATACATACAAACATTCGTAAAATGATATATAAATATATATGCATATATGTGTATTTGCTTACAAAAATGTTATTTATATATATATATATATATACATATATTTTAAGAGGTGCTTAGATTACCCAAAATATGAGCTTTCCTATTTCTCCACATCTTCTCCAACACTTGTAATATTCTGTTTTTTTTTTCATTCTTTTTTTACTTTTTAAAAACTTTTTAAATTGAAGTTTATCATTCATACATGATCATCCATAAAAAATAAGTGTATAGTAAAAGTTGTGAACTTACAAAGCAAACATGAATATCATCATACAGGGCTCCCATACATTACCCCACCTTGCATTGTTGTGAAACAATTGTTACAATCTATAAAAGAGCATTGTCAAAACATTACTACTAACTATAGCCAATTTCTTACATTTGGTGTAATTTCCCCCCAACCTACCTGGTTAGGGTCTTGGTTTTTTTTTTTTTTTTTTTGTTTGTTTGTTTGGTTTTTTTTTGATAGTAGCTATTCTAGTGGGTATGAAATTGAATCTCATCGTGGTTTTGATTTGCATTTCCTTAACAGCTACTGATGTTGAGAAAATTTTCATGTGCTTTTTAGTCATTTGTATATCCCCTTTGGTGAAATGTCCCTTCAAGTCTTTTGCCCATTTTTAATTTGGGTTGTTTCTTCTTCTTGTTGAGTTGTAGGATTTCTTTTTATCTTCTGGATATTAAATCCTTAGTGGACATGTGGTGTCCAAGTATTTTCTCCCGTTTAGTAGGTTGCTTTTGACTTCTGTGATATAGTCTTTTAATGCCCGAAAGTTTTAAATTTTGATGTGGTCCTGTTTATCTACTTTTTTTTCACTGCTTGTGCTTAAGGTGTATAATTTAAGAAATCATTGCCTAATACAAGATCCTGAAGATGCTTCCCTATATTTTCTTTCGGAGTTTTATGGTCCTGGTTTTCGTATTTAGCTCTTTGATCCATTTTGAATTAATTTTTATATTAAGTGTGAGATAGGGGTCCTTCTGCATTCTTTTGCATATGGATATCCAGGTCTCCCAGCACCATTTGTTGAAGAGACTATTCTTTCCCAATTGAATGGACTTAGCAGCCTTGTCAAAAATCAGTTGGGTCTTTCATCACTGTAAGATCTGTTTTCCTGTATGTACAGCGACATTTTCTTCCCTATAGTCCCCCAGTGTCTTATTTTTTTCATTTTCTCTTCAAAGAAGCTTTAGGATACAGAAAAGTCACATTGAGAATATAGGGGATTTGCATATACCCAACACCCTCCCCCTTTCCCTCTTCCCCAATTAATAACATTTTACATGTGGATGGTATATTTTTTTCTCTTCATTTTGCTAATGTGATGTATTACATTAATCGATTTTCTTATGGTGATCCAACCTTGCATACCTAGGATAAAGCCCAATTGATCTTGTTGAATAATTCTTTTAATGTGCTGTTGGATTCCATTTGACAGTATTTTGTTGAGGCGTTTTGCATTTATATTCATAAGAGAATGTGGTCTGTAATTTTCTTTTCTTGTGGTACCTTTATCTGACTTTGGTATTAGGGTGATGTTTGGATTACCAAATGACTTAGGTAGTGTTCTCTCCTACTCAATTTTTTGGAAGAGTTGGAGCAGGATTAGTATTCACTCTTCTTGGAATGTTTGGTAGAATTCACCTGTGAAGCCATCTTGTCCCAGGCTTTTATATTTTTGGAGAAGTTTCTGATGACTGATTCAATCTCTTTACTTGTGATTGCTTTATTGAAGTCTTCTATTTCTTCTAGAGTCAGTGTAGGCTGTTCAGCTGTTTCTAGGAATTTGTCCATTTTATCTAGGTTGTCTAATTTGTTGGCATAATATTGTTCATAGTATCCTCTTATGATTCTTTTTAATTCTACAGGATCAGGAGTAATATCCCCCCTCTCAGTTCTGATTTTATTTATTTTTTTACTACTCTTGTTTTTTTGACAGTCTAGCTAAAGTTTTGCCAATTTTATTAATCTTTTAGAGAACCAACTTGTGTTTTTAATGCTCTCTATTGTTTTTTATTCTCTATTTCATTTATTTCTGCTCTAGTCTTTATTATTTCCTTTCTTTCTGTTTGCTTTTTGTTTTGTTTGCCATTCTTTTCCTAGTTCCTCCAGGTGTGCAGTTAGGTCTTTGATTTTAGCTTTTCTTCTTTTTAAATACATTTTCCTCTCAGCACTGCCTTCACTACATCACAAAAGCTTTGATATGCTGTGATTTCGTTTTCATTTGTCTCAAGATATTTACTGATTTCTCTTGTAATGTCTTCTTTGATCCATTGATTTTTTATGGGTGTGTTATTTTATGTCCAGATATTTGTGGATTTTCCAGTTCTCTGTCTGTTATTGATTTAAAGATTTATTCCATTGTGGTGTGAAAAGATGCTTTGTATAATTTCAGTGTTTTTTTAATTTATTAAGACTTGTTTTGTGACCCAACATGTGTTCTATCCTGGATAATGATCCATGTGCTCTTGAGAAGAATGTATATCTTGCTCTTTTGAGGTGCAGTGTTCTATGTATGTCTGTTAGGTCTAGTTCATTTGTCACATTGTTCAAGTTCTCTGTTTCATTATTGATCCTCTGTGTAGTTGTTCTATTTATTGATGTGAGTAGTGTATTGAAGACTCCAACTATTATTGTAGAGGTGTCTATTTCTCTCTTAGTTTTTCCTGTGTCTGCCTCATGTATTTTGCGGCACCGTGGTTAGATGAATAAATATTTATGATTGTAATTTCATTTTGTTGGATTGACCCTTTAATATATAGCATCCTTCTTTATCTCTTGCAACAGCTTTTGACTTAAAGTCTGTTTTATCCTATGTTAGTATAGCTGCTCAAGACTTTTTCTGGTTAATATTTGCATGGATTATCTTTTTTCATCCTTTAGCTTTCAACCTCTTTGTGTCTTTGGGTCTAAGGTGAGTGTCTTGTAAAGAACATACAGTTGGCTCATGCTTTTTTATTCATTCTGCCAATCTGTGTGTTTTGTTTGGGAAGTTTAATCCATTAACATTCTGTGTTATTATTATAAAAGCAGTATTTACTTCAGCTATTTTTTCCTTTGGTTTTTATATGTTATATATATATACATTTCTCTATATTTTCCTTTATTGCAACCTCCTATTCTGTATAGTTGATTTTTTGTGGTGTATCTGACTGACCCCTTTCTCATTTCTGTTTCTTTATATATTTTAAATACTTTCTTTGTGGTTATCCTGTTTTATATTATACAACCTATGTCTATAATTTACTAATTTGAAAAGATACCCACTTTGTTACAATAGCATATGCGTAATCTGCTTCCATGTCCCTCCATTTCCCCTGTTTACATGGCTTTTGTCACACTTTACCTCTTTATATTTTTCATTTCCATTATCAGGAAATAAGACTTTTTCTTGTTCAATTGTAATCTGACTCTTATAGGAATTAATGACAAAAGTTTTTTCTTGAAGATACAGTATTGCTGCCTTTTGCATTTACCCTGTTAATTGCCTTTAAGGAAAATCTCCAAGCCACTCTCTCCTGTCTTTTCCTTTCAACCTGAAGAACTCCTTTTTGCACTTCTTGTAGGGCAGGACTTTTCTTTGTGAACTCTCTCAGTTTCTGTTTATCTGTGAATATTTTAAACTGTCCCTCATTTTTGAAGGACAGTTTTACCAGATAAAGAATTTTGGGCTGGCAGTTTCCCTCTTTCAGTTCCTTAAATATATTCTACCACTGCTTTCTCGCCTCCATGGTTTCTGATGAGAAATTGGTACTTAGTCTTTTTATGTGATAACACTTTTCTCTTGCTGCTTTCTGAATTCTCTCTTTATCTTTGGCATTTGACATTCTGATTAATATGTGTCTTGGAGTAGGTCTATTAGTGTCTATTCTGTTTGGAGTACATTGCATATATTGGACATGTATATTTATGTCTTTCAAAAGAGTTGGAAAGTTTTTGGCCATTATTTCCTCAAATATTCTTTCTGACCCTTTTTTCCTCTCTTCTTCGGGGACACCCATGACGTGAATGTTTGTGTGCTTCATCCTGTCCCTTACCTCACTGAGGCACTGCTCAATTTTTTCTATTATTTTCTTTATCTGCTATTTTGACTGTATGATTTTGATTGTTCTGTGTTCTAGTTTGCTGATTCTTTATTCTGCCTGTTCATATCTGCTGTTTGTGCCTCTAATGTAATTTTTTTAGTTTATTTTTATTTTTTCTTCTAATGTATTTTTAATCTCCATTATTTTGCCTTTTATCTTCATCATTTCTGTTATGTTTATTTTTAAACTTTCACAATCTTCTTTATGCTCACATATTGTCTTAATATCCTTTCACTCTATATCCACCATTAGTTTATTTTTATCCATATGTTTTTCTTAAACATTTTACATCATTGTCTTTTAATTAGCTTAGTTAATACATTTCCATTTATCCCAATTAGTAACAATTTTGGATTTACACCTGCCTTATTATTTTGTGTTTTCCAGTTGCCCTGATTTTTCCTTGCTTTACATTTTTTTCTTTCTCAAATTATAAAGAATTGATTGAATTTTTAAATATTATTTTCTTTTCTCTAAATTTTAGAAAATAATATGTTTTCTTTCTACTTTTAGTAAAAACTTTTATCCATATTTGAATTTTAAAAGTCCATAGCTAATCAAGTTTTCTATCAACATCCTCAAATTTAAATACAAGGATTTCAGAACATTTTTAATTCCAGTCCCACAATTATATAGCTCTTTGTTATCCAATAATTTTGTTCCATCTAGGGTTTATATATTCTAAATTGGATGATATTGTTGTCTTTAAACATTCATTGTTTGACTAATTTACATATATGTAATTTTTATTACTTGTCATTACTTTTCACATCCCATTCCTTCTTTTTTTTTTAAATTTACTAATTTATTTTTTTAAATATTTTTAAAGATGCTTAGATTACATAAATGTTACACAAAAATTACAAGGATTCCCTTGTTCCCCACCTCCAACACCTCCTGTAACATCCCACATAAACATTTTTCATTAGTGTGGCACATCACCTGCAGTGGATATACACATCCTGTGGCTTTGCCACTAAGCATGGACCATAGTTCACATTGTAGACCACACTCTCTCCCACACAGTGCTGCATGTTATATGCTGATGTAAAATGGCCTATATCTGTCGTTGTACTGTCACTCAGGATAATTCCCAAGTCCTGAAAAAGCCCCTGTATTACAACTGCTTTTCCCTTCCCTGCCCTGAAAGCGTCCAGTGGCCACTGGCTCCACCTCAATGTTTATTTCTATCCATATTTGACTTCATCTCCTTGATTTGATTTAGGAGATTTGTTTGAGCTTCTTTGATTAGTTGTCCCAAATTCTGTGTTCCTCTCAAGTTTTAATTTTCATGCTTGACTGAGCCACTTGTTCCTGTTTCTTATTAGGGCTTGTAATTTTTTGCTGATGTCTGTATCTGATTATCTTGATGAGTTATCTCTGAAAGTCAGTTTCTCCTTCTTACCTAAGGTTTTATTGTTGATTTGCTTTGTGTTAAGTCTCTTTTTTGATGCTTGGTCCAAATTATTCTGGACCTTTAGAGTAGTCTATGTTTAACTATTCAGGTTTTCTCTGCTATTCTGCACCTAATTTTTGCACTGGATATGTACAATTTATACAAAAGTACAATTTCCCTTTTGTGTGCAATTGTTTCACCTTCTGGAGAAAGATTCCTTTCCTCTTTTCCTTCTTCAGGAATCTTGATCTTTTTTTGCAGAATTTTCTCCCCAGCTTCCATGATTTTTAAAAATTCTCTTGTTTTGCTCAGTGCCCCCTTTTCATTACATCTTTCAGTTCTGGGACCTGTCCTGTCTTATAGCAATTTAGTTCTCCCATCCTCTCCCCCATTTTTTTTTCCATGAGGCTTTTCTGCTTCCAATTTCTTCCCTATTTGGGTATCCCACCCTTTGGAGCCAGATGGGGTCAATCCAGAAAGGTCTGTTTTATATTAGGTGGTCCAGCTAGCAGAGACTGTATAGAATGGGTGCTCCTCTTGCCAACAGTTTTACCACGGTCTGTCTCTTTTTTTTTTCCCCTTGGGGCACTTTGTATGTGGCATTCCTTAGCTGCTTGTGTTCTGCCCTGGGTCTCTGCAGAGTTGGGTCACCATGCCTGGGTATGCGTGGGGTTCTAACTTCTGTGAGTCACTCTATAATCTGCATCTGTGGTAAAAGGGACTCAGGCTGTGATGCTTCTGTGTAACTCCTGAGCTGCATGGGACTGAGTGAGGTGGACAAGTCCCAACTTGTGGGTAGGATGTAAATCTCCTATCTTATTTCAGTGTTTCTTTTTCTCTGATTCAGCGTTTGTATATTTCTCCAGTCTCCATCATACTCAGAGTTCCAAGCAAGTGAGATTTATCCTTTTATTAGTTGATTCTGAGGGGATACTTTTCCTGGGGCTGTCTGACATTGCTGTGTTGATGACATCATGAGACCATTTGTCTTTTAATCAGGTGTGACAAGTCCTTTATTAAGGCACTTACGTGGGATTGGTGCCTCCAAAGCCCTTCTAGGAAGCTGGTTGGGTACCTCACCATGGGTTCCCCATCTCAAAGTTGTAAGAAGCTCACTTTCTGGCAGATCAGGGACCTTATGAAAATTGGAGAGCCTCAGGAAGAGAGAGTTTCATCTAGAGTTATAGGTAAAATATTTGAAATCTGGTGGAGAGCAGGCCTTGGGCCTAGTTTCCTCGTCTTGGCTAGAACAACAACAATAAAGTCTTCTATAAAGCCCAAGTCAAGATTTCTTATATAAACTTCTAGACAGAAGTTAATTTTTGGCTTAGTAGTTGTTCAATACTCTGTCACTCTACATTTGCCTAGCAAACTAAAGGCGGCCTCTATGATTAACACTCTTATCACACCAAAGAAATAAATAGGCTAACTCGACTTAGGCAGAACTTACTAAAAGTAATCAGAAAAAGGTTCGGAAACTTGGAAACATAACATATCCTTTTTCTATCATATGGGAGCAAACGCCACTCAAGTATTGTGTAAGAGAATGGACTTACTTTATAGTTCATCTCATTGTTTACTCTTCATTAAGAGTCCCAGACTTAGTGAAGTTGCTTGGTAACTTGTAGATTTTTGTCCAGTACAAATCCAAATAGTTTTCATTCTATGGAATAGTTAACTCCAAATATTTATTACATGTTGGTCATTAACTTGTTTTATATCTGACTCAGCAGTCTTATCCTAACATTTATTTGTTAGGTTTCTTATAAATGGCTTAATTTTGTAATTACTTTTTGAACTGGTCATAATATCATAATGCTTCCTTCATTAACTCATTTGCTTTATAAACTCTTTTATACAGGTTTAAAAAAAGAAAAGAAAGAAAAGAAAAGAGAGAAGAGGGTTAAACTAGGTGACTTCTAAGGTCCCTTCCAGCTCTTAACTTGTAATTCTATATTCTGAGTGTATTATTGAGGGTCTCTTGGTTACTTTGGAGAGTCTTAGGAGAAATAAAAAGATGAAGGAAGATGGAGGTTCTTCTTTTTGCTGCACCTCAGGGTGCTTGTTCTTATCACCCTTGTTTTTGGTGTAGGGGATAGAGAGAGCAGTGAAGCATTCATTAACATTAAAGATTCTGAAACTTTGGTACTAAAGAGTGCTGTCAAAATTACTGGCATATATAAGCTGCCATATTTATGATGAATACATTAATTTCTTCTGTTTTTTAAAAAAACATTCTCTAGAGTGCTTTGGAAAAAAATATTTTGGTGAAAGTGTTTATATATTCCCGAGAAAACAACAGAAAAAAGGGTGGTAGTAGAGGAAGACTGCACTGATTGTTTAAAAGGTGGTATTTAAATTTAGAATCTATTCTTAATATGGAGATTCTAAATTTAAATCTACTAGGAGAAGGCTAGGCAGCTACAGACCTCCCAAGTCACTGTTCTAGGTTTTCCCTCAGGTTTAAAGTTCATTCTAAACAAAAACAAATATCCAGAGGATCTTGCTTTAGTTGAGGCTTTTTTTACTGCTCAGTGACAATCACCATAGTTCCCCACTTTCTCAGCCAAGAATCCCAGGGAGGTGGCATGAGCTAGAAAGGCACTGAGTTGGATGCATCAGTAAAAGCGTCTTGCTCTACCTTCTGCCTCCATGGGTCAGTGAGAAGTGGCTAGGTATGCTTTGCTTCTTCTGCCATTTTAATTGCATACCTTCTCCTCAACCAATATTGCTTCCAGTTTGTTAACCTGATTGGTAAACACAAAGCCCTCTAATGGTAAACTTGGATGACTTCAAATAAGCAAAAATAAAATGGAATAGAAACATGGATAATTATTGGGAAACACTTTAATTTTTCTGAAAACTAGGGAATTGAATGAGAAATGAAAACATGCAAGTTTATGAACACCCCATGCCTGCTTCCAAAAGATGGAGGGAAAAATATGTAGAGGTATGAATTCTCTTAGAAGAAATACCTTAACACTGGATAAACACATAAACCAATTTGTGGAGGGAAGGGAAGATATTATATTAGGAAATCCTTCTGAGGATAGCTATGATGAAAGTCAGGTCTAAGCATCTTAGGATCCACAACAAACAGGGAAAGATATGAGTTCATTAGGGAAAATAAACATTGTTCTTTCCATGAATTCTGGGAGGAATTTTTTAAGAGGGAATTTAAGGGGAAAGTTAGGGATGATATCCTTGATGGCACTCCCCTTGTGCAGTGATATATATGGTGCTTAGGAAATCCAAGGGTCTAAGGGACTTTGTAGTTCTGTAATGGTGATGTTTCAGGTGCCAGAGGGTTGTGAACTAGGCACGGAGTTTTCCTGTCATTTGGCTTAATATGCAAACAAAAGATGTGCCTTTCTCAGGAATTATGTGTTTCTAAGGGTTTATATAATTTTTCTGGCATAGCAATCAACAAACCAATTAACTATTTCATCAAAGAGTCATTATGTTAAACATGGATGAGATTAGAATTTCACCAGTTGCTGTAACAAATGGATCCTAAAATGTATAATGATTCATTCACAATATAGATTTATTTTTGCTCATTTAAAAGTCCAACATGGATGCTTCTGGTTGGGGAGACTGGCTCTCCACACAATCATTCAGCAGCCCAGGATGACAGACTTTGCTAACTTCATAGGTGTTCTCTTTGGTCTCCATGGTAATCTCTGTCCAAATCAGCTGGGAGGGGGCAATAACATGAATACACTTGGGAGATATTAATGGGTTGGGAATCTATGTGGCACACATTACTTCCTCTTCCATTTTATTGGCTGGATCTCATTCATATAATCACACCTGATGCAAGCAAGGCTGGAATTATATGAATTGCTAGCATTCTCTTCCATGTTTACCCTTCTCATTCAAATATCCATTTATATCCTTCTTCTCAGAGGTAACGTACATTCAATGCATCTGTAAGGGAGATAAGCCAAAATCCCACGCAGTCACTGAATCCAGCTCCATCAGATCATGCTATGGTTCCTCATGTTCTGGCTATCCATGACCTATAAAGTCATACCCAACATACAATGGTGGAGTAGGGCAAGGTGATCATAATAAGACATCACATTTACAAAGAGAAAACTGGGAAACACATGGCAGTCACTGATCTAGAGCAATGAGGGAATTCATCTGGCTAGGTATTTTGAGTTTTCCCTGCCATGGCAGTGAAAGAAATTCCAAGATAAGACCCTTATTCTGCTCTCTTGGAGGAGTTCCTTTGACCATTGCTCTCAGTGGCCCCCTGGTTCCATCCTCAGGGAGGTTCTTTCTTGTTCCGTATTCTTCATATCCACATCTGAAGGGTGTGAGAAATAAGCAGCCCTGACAGCTGACAGCTGGTAGCAGGCCTGGCAACTAAATTTAGGCCATGGTATTTACTGCTAAATAGCTAGGCCATGGTGTTCCTTGCTGAAATAAACAATTTCATACAATATCAACAATATTAGAAATGAGATCACTCCATGACCTTGATGAAACAAGACAAAAACAAAACCACTCAGTAATCATGACTAAACACAGACAAAAAGCAAGAATACTATGCAACCACAAAAAATAAACACCTCCCACTCCCAGTTCATATAACTACTTTACCAATGGCAACTTTAACCCCATTTCCTTCTTCCTACCTCCAAGATAAGACTTAAAACACTGAAGTGCAGCATTGCCCCTGTTTCCTAACAGCATCCAGTCCAGAACATACCCCACTTCCTTAAATCCTCCCCAAGATTACCCAGCTCAAACCCAAACAAGACCATCCTAACTTCGTCTGAGACACTCCACAGTTCTTTATGGTGTGGCATTTTCCTTGCTGCAGCAAAAAAAAAACCACTATTTTTGACTACAGGATTTGCCCTAGTGGTATTTGGTACTGGGATTTATCATGGATGTGGGGGGAAATTCTCTTTTTTGGATATAACATGTTTTTAAAGATGCTTCCTTTGGAAATTATTACTGAGAAAACATAGTAGGTTTCTGATCTATTTTCTCACAGGCTATTCCATGTGCCAGTAACTGATACCCAAAGTTCTTTCTTACACTTTGTTAAGTCTCTTCTATTTTCTTGCTTCCTTGCCTAATCTCCCTCCTTCTTTCTCTCTCTCTCTCTCTCTCTCTTTCCTAACTTAATGCTGCTACCTTGAAACCATCTGAAATTATAGGCTTGGTAAGAAAGTAATGCCCTTAAACTGAATCCCTTTGTTTAATTGCAAAGTCTTGATATGTATTTTTTTGGTCAAAGCTTTTACCAGTCTTATTTCCTACGTTTTGGCTTCCAAAACAGTTGGTCTTTCTAACCTAAATTTCTGGACTCTGTTGTTCTTTTTTCATTTCTGCTTGCAAGCCTGTCAATTCTTTCCTGAGCTCACATTTTTCTTGTAAAACATTGCTAAACATAACAAGTTACCATCATCTTGCTAAATATGGGAAGAAGCCACCAACACTAACACTCTAATTTTTTTTCCAGATTTCTCTAAGAGCTACCAGGTCAATAGGCACATGGTTTGCCTTCCAGGTTTTCATAGGCAGCAGTTACACCAAATAGTTTGTTATGGAATTACATGGATCTCCAGTTTTCCAGCTTGTTATATCTATTTCCTACTAACCTGCTGCCTGCTATCCACCCACTAAGCCAATGTCACATATTTTAAGATTTCTTTATGATAGAACCCTACTTCAAGGTACTATATTCAATAATAGGAAAACAGTAGTTACTGTAATAGTAGGTGAAACATTGTAGGAAATACAAGTTTAATGGAAACCAAACTGGTTCTTCCCACTCATGTGTGTGTGCTTCTGTGTGTGTATGTGCACACACATGATTACCCAAGAATGTAACTCTACAATTTCAACATGTTCAGAACCGATCTCAGCAACTCTTACCCTATCCTGCTCTTTCTCCAGTGCTACCATATCAGCATCTACTCAGTCTCTCAAGCCAAAAATCATCTCTCTTATTTCTAAACCATTCGCAAAGTTCTAAATAACTTTTGAATCTGTCCTTCCTCTTCACTGTACCCTAATTTCTCTAGGTCAGGTCCTCCCAATCGCTAACTTGGATCTTGCCCTAGACTCCTAAATGAACTCACTGTTTCCATCCTTTCACCCTTACAATTAATTCTATACACAGAGCTTCAGAGCTATTTTTAAAACATGAATGTCACTTTTCTCTTCTCTTCAAAACCCTTCAATGAGTTCTCATTACCCTTACACTACAACTCAAGCTCCTTCTCATGGCCTAGGAGGCCTTTAATCACATGACTGGATTGCATATAATTAAAAGGACTGGTTCCTGCCCACCACTCAAGTTCCATCTCCTACCACTACTCCAATGCCCTTCACCTGAGCAACACTGACCTCTCAATTCCTCAAAACGCAACCATGCTCACTCTCAGCTGTGAGCCTTTATGCATGCTGAGCTTTCATCCTAGAATGCGCCTTACTACAATCACTCCTTTTGTTTAAACTATTTGCTTTGAAATAACTTTCAAACTTACAGGAGAGTTACAAAAAACAATACAAACTCCATACAGAGAACACCAACATACCCCTATTCTTCCAGATACCAAGAACCATCAGTTCCAACATTTTGCTACCTTCTCCTTAGCATTCTATCTACCCAGTACGCATCTGTCTGTCTGTCTATCTATCTATCTATCTATCTATCTATCTATCTATCTATCTATCTATCTATCCATCTATCTATCCATCTATCTATCAATTATCCATCCATCATATATATCTATATATAATCTATCTATCCATTTTTCTGAACATTTTAGTGTAGGTTGTACACAAAATGCTCCTAAACACTTAATACTGTCATGTACATTTCCTAAGAACAAGGATATTCACTCATGTAACTACTTTAAGTACAGTTACCAAGTTCAAGAAATTTAACACTGATATAAAGCTTAAAATCCATATTCCAATTTTTCATATGTCCCCCAAATTTCCTTCTATGCCTTTTTCTCCCCCATTATTAGATCCCATCCAGGATCATGTATTGTATTTAATTGCCATTGTTCCTTTAGCTGCTCATTCTTTTTGTGTGTGTTAATTGTGGGAACATATATACAACATAAACTTTCCCATCTCAACCACTCCCAAGCATATCAATCAATGGGGTTGCTCACATTTACACTGTTGAGTACCTTACCACCTTCCATTACTAAAGTTTTCCCATCTCTCCAAACAGAAAGCCTACCCACATTATACATTAACTCCCCATTCACCTGACCCATCCCCATCCCTGGCAACTTGTACTCTAATTTCTGTCACTATGAGGTTGCATATTCTCTGATATTTTCTTTGCAGTTACCATGGGACTTCGGTTTAACATCCAACACTTTATCCTATAACACTCATTTTCTTAGATACCAACTTTGGTATATATAAATTATGTATCTATATCCCACCCCCCCACACACACCTTTATGTAGTTCTTGTCACAAATTACCTGTTAATACATTATGACTCCAAAATCACTGATTTATCATTACATTTTATGAATTTGTCTTTTAGATACTGTAGGAAATAAAAAAAAATGGAGTTACAAACCAAAAATACCATCGTACAGGCATGTATATTTACCCATGTCATTACCCTTAACAGATATCCTTATTTCCTTAGGTGGCTTCAATATATTGTCCTATGTCTTTTTCTTTCAACCGGCAGAACTCTTTATTGCATCTTATGTAGGGTCCATCTAATGGTGATGAACTCCCTCAGCTTTTGTCTGTCTGGGAATGTCTTAATCTCTCATTTTTCTTTTCTTTTCAAACATTTTATTTTGAAATAATTTCAAACTTACAGGACTGTTACAAAAATATTACAAACCCCATATAGGGAGCTCCAACATAATCCTGCACAAAACCCCAGTACCCAGATCCACCAATTTCAACATTTTTTTTACCTTTGTTCTCTCTCTCTCTCTCTCTCTCTCTCTCTCTCTCTCTCTTCTATATATCTAACCTATCAATATCATCTATCTATTTTCTAAATGTTTGAGAGATTTGAGATCAGGTTGCACATATCATACTCCTTGAACACAAAATCTTTCCATGTACATTTCCTACAAACATGGATATTCACTTATGTAATCATTGTAAGTGAAGTTATCAAGTTCAAGAAATTTAGCATTGATGTAAAGCTTACATTCTACATTCCATTTTTTCTTGTGTTCTAGAAATGGCTTTCTAAGCCTTTTCTCCTCCATTCTTAGATTCCATCCATATCGTTCTTAGATTCCATCCAGTATCATGTACTGCATTTAATTGTCATTAAATGCCTTTCTTCTTTTTAAAATCTTGATAACATAAATTTTCCCATCCCAAACCCTCCCAAGTGTAACATTCAGTAGAATTAATGACATTCACAATATTGCAGTACCCTCACCGCCATCTATTGCTGCTAACTTTCCCCCTCACCCTAAATAGAACCCTACATTCATTTTGCATTAACTACCCTTGCCCCTGCCAAACAGCCCTGGTAGCCTGCAATCTACTTTCTGTCTGTATTAGTTTGCATTTTCTCTGATATTTTCTTCGGGGTTACCATGCAACTTAAATTTGCTATTCTAAATCTTTAAAATTCTCATTTGCTTTGATACCAACTTAACTTAAACTATGAAAAACTATATTCTATTTTCTAACAAATCAGTTTTATTGATACATATGAATAAAGCATAAATCCATACAAACTGTACAATGGAGAGTATTTGGTATAATCACAAAGTTGTGCATTCATCACTTTGAGCATTATTAGAACATTTTAATTATTCCAATAATAATAAAAAACAAAAAACAGACAAAAAACTCATCACCTCTCAATATCTGTATGCTTCCCCTGCCATACATAGCTGCTATTCTGTTTCTATCTCTCTAGTTTACTTGTATTTATATTTGGTAAAAGCAGTCTTATATATGCAATATTACCCATATTCATATTTCACATGAGGTTTCACTATGTTAATACAGTCCCGTGTTATATTTTTCAGCTTTCCTTCTAGTAAGATACATGTCCTTTGACTTTCCCTTCCAACCACTGTCATACCATGTAATAGCACTGCTAGTTACAAATGCTAAGATGTGCATTCACCATTTCTAATCATTTCCAAATATTTACAAATAACCTTTTTGCCAATTCTGCACAGATTAATGCTCAACTTTCTATTATCTACTCTCATTTTATTGTCTGGTGACCTATATTCCAAATATTAGCTCCATGAGTTTATACATTATATTTGGTTCATAATAGCACAACCATACAGTATTTGTCCTTTTGTGTCTGGATTGGTTCACTCAACATAATGATCTCCAGATTCATCCATGTTGTCATATGCTTCATGACTTCATTTCTTTTTACAGCTGCATATTATTCCATCATATGTATATACCACTAATTGTTTATCCATTCATCGGTTGATGGACACCTGGGTTGTTTCCATCTTTTGGCAATTGTGAATAATGCCATTATGAACATCAGTTTGCAGATGTCTGTTCGTGCAACTGCTCTCAGTTCTGGGTACATACCTAGTAGTGCTATTGCTCGGTCACATGGCAAGACTATGCTCAACTTCCTTAGGAACTGTCAAACAGTCCTCCACAGTGGCTGTGCCATTCTCCATTCCCATCCACAGTAAATAAGCGTTCCTATCTCTTCACATCCTCTCCAACACTTGTAGTTTTCCGACTTTTTAATAGTGGCCATTCTAATAGGTGCGAAATGATATCTCATTGTAGTTTTGATTTGCATTTTCCCTAATTGCTAGTGATGTTGAAAATTTTTCTCATGTGTTTTTTTTTTTTTTTTTGCCATTTTTATTTCTTCTTTGGACAAATGCATATTCAATTCTTTTGCCCATTTTTAATTGGGTAGTTTGTCTTTTTATTGTTGAGTGATAGCATTTCTTTATGTATCATAGATATTAAACCCTTATTGGATATGTGATTGCCAAATATTTTTTCCCATTGAGTCACTGCCTTTTCACCCTTTTGACAAAGTTCTTTGAGGTGGAAAAGTGTTTAATATTGAGGTGGTCCCATTTACCTATATTTTCTTTTGTTGCTCGTGCTTTGGGTATAAGGTTTAAGAGATCCTCACCTACTACAAGGTCTTTAGATGTTTCCCTAAATTATCTTCTAGGAGTTTTATGATCCTGGCTTTAATATTTAGGTCTTTGTTCCATTTTGAGTTGATTCTCGTATAGGGAGTGAGATAGGGGTCCTCTTTCATTCTTTTGGTTATGAATATCCAGTTCTCCCAACACTATTTATTGAAGACACTCTTCTGTCCCAGAAAAGTGAACTTGGTAGGTTTATCAAAACTCAGTTGACCATAGAGGTGAGGGTATATTTCTGAACTCTCAATTTGATTCCATTGATCAATGTGTCTATCTTTGGGTGTAAGGTTTAAGAAACTACTGCCTACCACAAGATCTTGAAGATGTTTTTCTACATTTTCTTCTAGGAGTTTTATGGTTGTAGCTTTTTATATTTAGGTCCTTGATTCATTTTGAGTTTATTTTTTTAATAAGATGTGAGATAGGGGTCCTCTTTCTTTCTTTTGGATATGGACATCCAGTTCTCCCAGCACCTTTTGTTGAATAGACTGTGCTGGCCTAGCTGGGAAGATTTAACAGCCTTGTCAAAAATCACTTGATCGTAGATATGAGGGTCTATTTCTGAGTTCTTGTTTCAGTTGCATTGGTCAATCTACCTTTATGCCAGTACCATGCTGTTTTTTTACCATTGTAGCTAAGTAGTTTCCTTTAAAGTCAGGAAGTGAGAGTCCTCCAACTTCGTTCTTCTTTTTAAAAACATTTTTGGCTATTTGGGGCCCCTTACCCTTCCAAATAAATTTGATAATTGGCATTTCCATTTCTGCAAAAAAGGTTGTTGTGGTTTTTATTGGGATTGCATTGAATCTGTAAATAAGTTTAGGTAGAATTGACATCTTAAAGATATTTAGTCTTACCGTCCATGAACACAGAATGTCCTTCCATTTATTTGTCTTCTTTGGTTTCTTTTAGCAAAGTTTTTTGAATACAAGTCATTGATATCCTTGGTTAAGTTTATTCCTAAATATTTGATTCTTTGAGTTGCTATTATAAATGGATTTTTTTCCTAATTTCCTCCTCAGGTTTCTCATCAGTACTGTATTGAAACGCTACTGATATTTGCGTATTAAACTTGTATCCTGCTACTTTTCTGAACTGTCTATTAGTTCTATCTGTCTGTCTTTTGTTGTGGATTTTTCAGGATTTTCTAGATATAGGATCATGTCATCAGTGAATAGTGAAAATTTTACTTCTACCTTTCCTATTTGGGTACCTTTCATTTCTTTATCTAGTCTAATTGTGCTAGCTAGAACTTCTAGCAATACTGAATAACAGTGGTGACAGTGGGCATCGTTTTCTTGTTCCTGATCTCAGTGGGAAAACTTTCAGTCTTTCACAATTGAGAATAATGCTAGCTGTAGGTTTTTCATATATGCACTTTACTATATTGAGAAAGCTTCTTTCTATTCCTATTTTTGGAGTGTTTTTTATCAAAAAAGGATGCTGTATTTTGTCAAATGCCTTTTCTGCATGAATTGAGAGGATCATGTGACTTTTATTCTTCAATTTATTAATGTGGTTTATTACACTAATTGGTTTTCTTGTGTTGAACCACTCTTGCATACGTGGGATAAAACCCACTTGATCATGGTGTATAATTCTTTTAATGTGCTTTTGGATTTGGTTTGCAATTGTTTTGTTGATAGTTTTGCATCTATAGTCGTTAGAGATATTGTTCTGCAATTTTTTTTTCAAACTATCTTTTATCTGATTTTTTTGTATTAGGGTAAGGCTGGCTTCATAGAATGTGTTTGGTAGCATCTTTTCCTGTTTACTCTTTTGGAAGAGCTTGAGCAAGATTGCTATTAGATCGTCTTTGAATGATTGGTACAATTAATCTAAGATGCCAAATGGCCCTGGGCTTTTCATCTTTGGGAGGATTTGATGAGTGTTTCAGTCTCTTTACTTGTGATTGGTTTGCTTAGGTCTTCTATTTCTTTAAGGGTCAGTGTAGGTTGTTCATGTGTTTCTAGGAATTTGTCCATTTTGTCTACATTGTCTAGTTTTTTTGCATATAATTGTTCATAGTATTCTCTTATGTTCCCTCTTATTTCTGCGGGGTCAGTGGTAATGTCCCTCCTCTCATTTCTGATTTTATTTATTTGTGTCTTATCTCTTTTTTCTTTGTCAGTCTAGCTAAGGTTTGTTGATTTTATTGATCTTCACAAAGAACCAAGTTCTGGTTTTGTTGATTCTATTTTTTATTTTTTGTTCTCGATTTCATTTATTTCTGCCCTGATCTTTACTATTTCTTCCCTATGGCTTTGTTTGGGGTTAGTTTGCTGTTATTTATCTAGTTCCTACAGGTGTGCAGTTAGATCTTCAATTTTAGCTCTTTCTTCCTTTTTAATGTAAGCATTAAGGATTATAAATTTCCCTCTCAGCACTGTCTTTATGGTGCTCCATAGGTTTTGATATGTTGTGTTCTCATTACATTTGTCTCAAGATATTTGCTAAACTCTCTTGCAGTTTCTCCTTTGACCCACTGATTATTTAAGAGTGTGTTGTTTAATCTCCATATATTTTTGAATTTCCCTTTTTCCATCCATTATTGATTTTCCAGCTTCATTCCATTATGATCAGAGAAAGTGTTTTGTATAATTTCAATCTTTTAAAATTTATTGAGACCTGTGTTGTGACCCAACATATGGTCTATCCTGGAGAATGATCCATGAATACTTGAAAGAATGCATATCCTGCTGTTTTGGAGTGCAATGCTCTATAAATTTCTGTTTGGTCTAGTTTCTTTTTTATATTATTCAAGCTGTTTCTTTATTTATCCTCCGTCCAGATACTCTACCAATATTTAGAGTGGTGTAGTGAAGTCTCCAACTACTATTTTAGAGACATCTATTTCTCCCTTCAGTTTTGTCAGTGTATGCCTCATGTATCTTTGGGCACCCAGGTTAGTTGTATAAATATTTATTATAGTTATTTCTTCCTGGTGAATTGCCCCTTTTATTAATACATAATGGCATTCTTAATCTCTTCTAACAGTTTTGAATTTAACATCTATTTTGCCCGATATTAATATCACTACTCCAGCTCTTTTTTGATTACTGTTTGAGTGGAATATCTTTTTCAAACCTTTTACTTTCAACCTTGTTGTGTCCTTACATCTGAGGTGAGTCTCTTGGAGACAACAGATAGATGGTTCGTATTTTTTTATTCATTCTGTCAGTCTGTGTCTTTTGATTGGGGAGTTTAAGACATTAACATTCAATGTTATTACTGTAAAGGCATTACTTACTTTGTCCATTTTATTCTTGCCTTTATGTTGTCATATCTTACTATTTTCTGTCTTTTTATCCCTTTTAGTTACCCTTCCTAATAATATTCATTTCTACACTCATCTCCAAGTGTCTCACCTTTATTTTTTCCTTTCAGGCTGCAGCATTCTCTTAAGATCTCTCGTACTTCTGGTCTTTTGGTAACATACCCTCTCAGTTTTTGTCATGAAATCTTTAAACTCACCCTCATTTTTCAAGGCCAGTTTTGCTGGATACAGAATTCTTGGCTGGTAATTTTCTCTTTCAGTACCTTAAATATACCATACCACTTTATTCTTGCCTCCATGGTTTCTGATGAGAGGTCGGCATTTAATCTTATTGAGGTTCCCTTGTATGTGATGCTTTGCTTTTCTCTTGCTGCTCTCAGAATCCTCTTTTTTTTCTCCTATATTTGTCATTCTGAATAGTAGGTGTCCAGGAGTAGGCCTATTCAGATTTATTCTGTTTGGGGTTTGTTGTCCTTCTTGGATATTCATATTTATGTCTTTCATAAAGGTGGGAAGTTTTCAGTCATTATTTCCTCAAATATTATTTCTGCTGCATTTCCATTTTCTTCTCCTTCTGGGACACCTATGTCATGTATGTTTGTACATTTCACATTTCCATTCAATTCCCTGAGACCCTGTTCCATTTTTTCCATTCTTTTCTCTTTCTGTTCTCCTCTTTTCCAGTTTAGATGTTCTGTCCTTGATATCACTAATTATGTCTTTGAGCAATTCACATCTGCTGTTATGTGTCTCTAATGTATTTTTAATCTCATCCATTGTGTCTTTCAGTCCCATAAGGTCTGTTACTTTTCTTTGCAGGCTTTCAAATTGTTCTTTATGCTCACCCAGTGTCTTCTTAATATCCTTTATCTCTTAAGTCATATTTTCTTTCAATTCTTTGAATTGATTTAGGAGATTTGTGTGATTAGCATCGATTATTTGTCTTAAATCCTGAAACTTGTCAAAATATTTGGTTTGTTCCTTTGTCTGGGCCATGTCTTCCTGTTTCCTTGTATGGTTTGTAATTTTTTGCTGATGTCTAAGCATCTGAATATGTTGGTGAATTTACTTTAATGGTCAATTTCTCTGTCTTGTTTAGTGTTTTCTTTTTTCATGGTTATTCATTGATTTCACCTTACTCTGAGTGTTTAAAATCGCCCAGCTTAAGTTATCAAAATTGGGCCAGGGGTTTCACTAATGGGGCACAGATTTTCTCCTAGTAGTTGGGACTAAAGAGAGACCTAAAAGCACTTTTCCCCTTGCAGTTTTCTTGCTAGCCAGCAGATAGCACACATCGGCAAACCTTTCCACAGAGGTGTTTCAACCCAGCCTGTGTTTGTCATCTGGCCAGAGCCAAGATTCAAAGTGGGCTCAGCAGTTTGAATTCACTGAAGAGAAACCACTCTTTCCCCTCCAACACACCCTTCCTCTTCCCTTTATGGGGATAAAGATGTTTGCTCCCCTCTCATTTGGCTGAAGTAAGCCAGGGGTTTAATCAGGCTTAACATCTTGAGGGTGGGGGGTGGTTGCCCTTCCTGGCGATTGTAGGGGTTTATTAACTCAGACTTGTTGTTTTGGGTTGGGTTCTTTGTCTCTCTGTCCCTAGCTGTCCTGGAAATTGCACAGCACTTTCATGGTCTGCTGACCCCCAAGGCTGGTCCTTTGGACAATTTTTGGCCCTTTCTGCATTGTTTTTATACGAGAGTTCAACCATACCTGCCTACTCCAATGCCATCTTTCCAGAACTCCCAACTATGTTCTTATACCGCTCTATCTCCCCATCCTTATATTGATCTTGTCACAAATTACTATTTCTATATTATGGGTCTAAAACTATTGGTTTATCATTACATTTTATGAATTTGACTTTTTTATGTCTTGTAGGAAGTCAAAAGTGTAATTACAAATAAAAAATACAATTGTACTGGTATTTATATTTACCATGTCATTATCTGTACTGGAAGACCTTTATTTCTTCATATGGCTTCAGTCAATTGTCTAGTGTCCTTTACTTTCAACCTGAAGAACTCCCTTTAATGTTTCTTATAGGGCTGTTCTAGTGTTGACAAATTCCTTCAAAACTTGCTTATCTGGGAATGTCTTAATGCCTCCCTCATACTTGAAAGACAGTTTTGCTGGATATAGAATTCTTGTTCGGCACTTTAAATATGGCACCCAACAGCTGTCTGCCTCCATGGTTTCTGACAAGAAGTTGGCACTTAATCTTATAGAGGTCCCTTGTATGTGACACATTGCTTCTCTTTTGCAGCTTTCAGAATTTTCTCTTACCCTTTGTCATTTGACAGTTTGGTTTTAATATTTCATATTGTGCATCTATTTGTTTTATCCTGTTTGGAGTTTGATGAGCATCTAGGATGTGTATATTGATGTCTTTTGTTAAATATTGGGAAGTTTTCCACCATTATTTATTTGAATATTCTCTCTGCTCCTTTTTCTCTTTTTTCTCCTTCTGGTATTCCCACAATATGTATATTGGTTCACTTTGATGGTATCCCACAGGTTCCCCAAGCTTTTTTTCACTTTTATTCATTCTTCCTCCTTTCTGCTCTTCAGATTGGATGATTTCAATTATCTTATTTTCAAATTCACTGATTCCTTCTTCTGCCAGGTCCAATCTGCTGTTGAACCCCTCTAGGGAATTTTTAATTTCTGTTATTATGGTCTTCAGCTCTGTTTGGTTCCTTTTCATAATTCCCACCTCTCTATTGATATTCTCATGGTATTCATCTATAATTTTCATGGTTTCCTTTAGTTCTTTGCCCACATTTTCCTTTAGCTCATTGGGCATATTTAGGACCATTTTTAAAGTCTTTGGTGTGGTTACCAGAGGATAGGAGGGAATGGGGAGGGAATAATAGGTGGAATATCGGGCATTTTTAGGGCATTGGAATTGTTCTGCATGATAGCGCAATGACGGATATAGGTCATTATACATTTTCCAAACCTATAAAATTGTATGGTGCAAAGTGCAAACTGTAGACCATGGTTAGTAGCAATGCTTCAATATTTGTTCATCAATTGTAACAAATGTAGTCACACTAATGTAAGATGTTATAAATAGGGGAAAATATGAGAGGGGGAGGAGGTGGGGTATATGGGAATCCCCTATATTTTCAAAATGTAACTTTTCTGTAATCTAAAACCTCTTTAAAAATAAAGTTATAAAAGTCTTTGTCTGGTATGTTCCAGGTCTGGTCTTCCTAATTGATGGTTTCTAATGCTTTAGTTTTCTTCTTTGCCTGGACTATCACTTCCTGTTTCTTTATATGCTTTGTAAACTTTTATGGAAACCTGGGCATTTTGATATTTAGCTGTTATCACTGGAATTTAGACTCTGAGGAATCTGTTTTTTAATCTTGCATACAGCTAGTGTTATGACAGAGCTTTCCTTAAATGCCAGGAGTGAACAAAAAGAAGGAAAAAAGAAAATACCTTTCCCAGTCTTTGCAGATAGACCTGTGTGAGTGTACTCTTTCAGAGCTTATCTATACAATGAGTTTAGAGAATAACTCAAGGCCAAAGAGTAGGGGCCGGCCTGATCTTTTCTGCACATGCATCTTGTGTTGGGCACGTGAATGTGGCCCTAGGAATTACCCCATTTACATGGTTCCAAACGTCCCTTCTTCCCTAAGACACAGTTTCCTCATGGTCCTGGGCACTGCACTGCCAGCAATCCCTTGTCCCAGGCAGCACAACTTAACTGCTCTCCCATGATAATCTGTAGGAGAGTTCTGTGAGCTGCTTCTACATGCAGGGCAAGTTCTGGTACAGCAAGTCCCTCAGGCCACCACTAGACAGATCAGGCCAGACTTATATGCTCGCAGTATGTGCACAAAGTTTACTCTGCTCCCTCTGGATCCAGGACCAAGGTATCTGCATTGTGAGCACAGGGAGCACAGGCTGGCTCAGCACTGAATCAGTGAGTGTTGGGGAAGGGGCCAGCCAGGATGTTCTGAGGTCCTCCCCCTTTTTGGTAGCCTTTTTCTTGGTTCATTGCTTGCCCTTTTACTGTTTAGATGTTCTCTGGGGCTTTGAGAAAGATATTTCTGTCTGTTTTTTCCTAGTTATTCAAATCTTCTGTGGGGGGACAGAACCTTGAAGCATCTCATTTCACCATCTTGGTCAGGGCACATACAACATTTTCCTTTTTATTGGCTACCAGTCATCCCAGGAGTCTTGATTTAAATAACATTTTTCATCTTTCCCTATTGCTCCTATCAAAATTTTTGAATAAGATGTCTCTCCTATGTGTTCCCAGAATATGTGAATTCCACCATTTTAAAACAAAATTGTTTAGACAGCTATAATGATGATGATGATGATAATAAGAGCAATTGTAATAATAACTAAAGCTTACTGAATACTTACACTCACTGTGCTACACACTGAGAATATAGTGATGAGCAATACAGACATGCTCTTTGCCTTAATAGAGATAAGGAGAAAACAAATTGAGCACACAAATAGAAACATATTGGGTTAGTCACATGAAATCACTAACACGCAATCATTTTTGACCTATAAAAATGACAACTTCACATTTTTGGTCTAATATTTACAAAGTGTGCTATGTGCCGGGGAGGAAAATAACACATGAAAAGGAAAAGAATATGAGGGGTGGAATGGCTTCTTTAGAGGGGGTGACTGAGGAAGTACTATTTGAGCTGAGAAAACTGAAGTAGACCAGGCCATGTTAAGGGTGGGAGATAAAGTTTCTACATGTAAGAAATGGTCTTTCCCTTGTGTCCTGATTGCCTGTTTTAATTGTTTCCTCTACTAAATGGTAAGCATCACAAGACCAGGGTTTCTTGCTGTTCTTTTCACTTGTGTGAACATAAGATGTATGCAGTTAAAAGTTTGCTTAATGGATAAAGGAGTCCATGAACAAATGAATGGATAGATGTGAACTCCTAGCAAGCCTCCAATATCCTTTACTATCCCTGTTTTTTTTTTCCTTTTTGTTTTTCCTATAGCACTTATCATCTTATAGCACACAGTGAGACATTATTTATCTTGCATATTTTATTGTCAAACTCTTACTGTTAGAATATCAGCTTCATAGGGCCGGAGATCTTTGTCTGTTTTGGTCACCAATGGATCTGAAGCAACTAGGGCATTCAAGTCCTAGCACCACATACAAGGCACTCAATAAATATCTGTCAAATCTTTTGGCCACCAATGTATAGGATGGACTGACGCAGGCATACCAGTTAGGAGAGCAGTGCACTTGCCAACAAGTGTGAGGGTGCAGATGCTTGAGTAGGGTGATGCACATACTCATGGAATAATTTAAAGCAAACCAAAACGACATTTTTGTCCTTTTCTTTCTGGGCTTAGTAACTAATGAAGAAGAGGGGCCAAGGAAAGTTTTGACAAAGTATTTTTCTTCCTGAAAAATTATATACATATGAAGTATTGCATCCGGTTGGATCCTCAGATCAGTTAATAGATGTAATTTAGCAATGAGGAAATGCATATGTGAAGAGGAATATGATTATGGCAAACAACTCTTACTATTATTGACAAAAGGAACCACTTGGTGTGTTTTATCATGCTAACATGTAGAGATAAACTAGTTCCATTCTCTTAATCTGAACTGCTGTGATTTATTCTACAACCTGGATCATTTTACTACTTCGATATAAATTCTTGAGTGTTTGTGTGTGTCTGTGTGTGTGTGTGTGCGCATGTGAGTCCTGATGCCTTGTTTGGTTTTGATATGACTCATGTTCATATTCAATTGAAGACTTCAAAATTCATAAAAGTATATTAAATTGCTTATGCAGAAAGCTGCTAAAGATGGCATTTAATTGCTTAAAATTTGCTGATGAAATGTGCTCTTTGAAAGATTTTCCCCTTTAGGATTCTAGGGTGAGTGAGTGCACTATCTGGAATGATCTATTTCTGCATCAGTAATTGCCTCGTGCCTTCCGTAGCTCCAGTTTTCAATAGTAGAGCAACATGCTCGACTGCTTCTTGTTACCAGCATGAATCACAGTCCCCCTTTAGATCATATTTAGTGACCCTCTTTTATCTTATTCCCCTGGGGAGAGCAGTTCCATTCAATTCAGTGCACCACAGGTTCCTGAATGAATGCACTTTGGTCATTTTGAAATGCCAATTGTCACTTTGAAGCATCTTTCTGTTTTCTTTACCTTGCCACAGGGCAGGGGACAAAAGTGATTATAGTGTAAAGTATGATTCATTATTTCTAAAACTTAATTTGAGAAATAAGAAGGGATCAAGAAAAGAGCAAGACAAAGAAACAATGATCAGAAGTCCTACAGTAAGAGGAAAAAACTGCAAGACATATGGGAAAGAATAGAAGATATTGGTTGTTGAGGACTTTCAGACTAATTTTCAACTAGTACTACCATAAAAAGACTAAACATGTACTTTGCCTTAATTTGTTTGAGGAATGAGCCCATTAAAACTCTTTTCATGGCAGACAGGTGTAGCTCAGTGGTTGAGCACCTGCTTTGCATGTATGAGATCAGGGTTTAATCCCCGGTACCTCCTAAAAAAAAAATCTCTTTGTGGGTCTAGTCCCTGTCAGGCTCTCCAACCTTCTCAGCTAGCATTGCTTCCAAGGAGTGATGGGACTGGGTGCTCTGGAATAAGATAGTCCTGGATCAAAAACCACCTCTGCCACTTAATAGTAATGTTACCCTGAAAAAGTCACCCCTCTGAGCCTCAGTTTCTGTTTCTGTAAATTCAAGATAATATAAACTTCTCAAAGTTGCTGTGACCATCTAAATGGATAATCCATGTAAACAACCTCGAAACTGGTAAATTGATAGATTTTAGTTATCAGTATTATTAAACAGATTTTCTGCTCCTGCTAACACTGGAAAGCTTTTTTTCCTCCACATATCAGGGTTTTTGTAGAGGGGTCCCTATCTCTGGCCATGTCGTCTGCCGTACTTGGTGGCTGTATTAGTCAGCCAAAGGGGTGCTAATGTGAAATACCAAAAATGGGTTGGTCTTTATAAAGGGTATTTATTTGGGGTAGAAGTCCACAGATACCAGGCCATAAAGCGTTAAGTTTTTTCTCTCACCACAGTCCATTGCCAGGGTTCAGGCTTCTGGGGTTCCTCTCTTCCCGGAGCTGCGTTTCTCTCTGGGCTTAGCTCCTGTTTCCTCCACAAGGTCAGCTGTAGACGATCAGGCAAATGGCTTGCTTCTCTTCTCCTGGGGCCTTCTCTCCAACATCAAAACTGCTTCTCAAAAGACTGCTTCAACTCTGTTCTTGCCATGCCTTTTATATTCGATTCCCCACCCACCAAGGGGTGGGGCTCAACAGCCTACTGCCATGGCCCAGTGAACGTCCAAATCATAACTTAATCATGCCCAGATTAACAGATCAGTTTACAAGCATGATCCAATTATATTTTTGGAATTCATAATTTCATCAAACTGCCCAACTGCAGCAGTGGCCTTCTCACTATCTACCATTGAATAGCCATCTTTGCAATAAAAGCTACACCTGACTTCCTTGATCCAACCCTTAAGAATTACGTCTGCACCTGATTCCCCAAATCAACTGATGCTGGTAATATTTGTTCAATACCTAACTGACAGCATCCAGCACCATAAGCAACTTACCCTGGAACCCTAACTAAATTTTAAGGCTCTTGAGGGCAGGGGACAACATCTTATTTCATTCTCCAGCCCAAATTCCTAGCATAGCAAAAATCTGTCCATATACTCTATAATATTTTTGAGTGGTAGAAATTGTGATATTGAAATGGTGAATTCTAAATTTAGCCTCACAACTCTGGCATTAGCCTACATATCTACAGTATTGCATGTCATCAGCAGACCAGGGTAGAAACCAGGCTCTTCCACTTCCTAGCTGTTTGACCTCAGAGTAGTCATTTCACCTTTCTAGGCCTCTGTAAGGATTAAATGAATTAAAATATTAAAGTACTTCGCAAAATACCCAGAACACAGAAAAGAGAAAGCATTTGATAAAAAAGATAGTAACAGCTGGCTAAAATGTTACCTCTGTTTTTTCTCATCCTCCTATTCCTCTATTACAGTTATTATAATTAAACTTTCATTGGTCATTCCTATACCACCTATTTCCGACAGTTTCCTCCCTCCTCAGGCCCCGAGAATCTGATTCTGGACTTCCTGGTATACAATCCTCCTTTTCCTCAGGGCCTACCACACACCCGATCACGTTTCTCTCTCTACCAAGGCTGGACCCCAAAGTCAACCACTTAATGGGCTTTCTCTTTAGGACTCTTAACAAACTCATGTTCCTTCACACTTACCCTGCCAACCTTCGGCCCTGGGCCAAGCTCATCATATGACGTCCTTCCTTTCCACAAGCTCCCAAAGAGAGGTGGCGACAATCACACTCCCACACCAGTCAGGGTCAGCACAGTGACAACAGCAGTTTACTGTCTATGAAGACTATTTGATATCCAGTCTCAGTTTGTTTGTTTTTTATTAGAAAAATTGTGAGTTTAAAAAACAATCAAGCATAAAATACAGGATTCCTGTATACCACCCCCCCACACACCAACACATTGTATTGGTATGGAACATGTGTTACTATTGATATAGCAATTTTTAAATAATTGTATTCTTTTTTTTTTTTAAACAGTAGTTAACTTTGTTACACTTGATGAAAGATTATTAAAATAGTTCTGTCATCCATTATTTACATTAGGTAAAATTTTTCCCCATCTATCATTGTCTTTGTTTGCCAAAGGGGTGCTGATGCAAAGTACCAGAAATCTGTTGGCTTTTATAAAGGGGTGTTATTTGGGGTAAAAGTTTATAGTTATGAGGCTGTAAAACACCCCAATTAAGGCATCGTCAGAGGTGCTTTCTCACTAAAGTCAGCTGCCACATGTTGAAGACGGTGGGCGATCTCTGCCTGGTCTCTGCCTTCCCCTCTGGCCTTTCTTTCTCAGGCTCAGCTGCTCAGCTTTCTTCCTGATTTCAGCTGCAAGCTGGCATAGGACTTGTCTCTTTCCAGCACTCCTATTATCAGTCTCAGCTGTTCTGGTCTCTTCCCAATTTCAGTTTAAGCTATCAGGCAAATGGCTCATCTCTCCCTACAGCCTCAGCTGTTTGAGCCTCATTACGTGGCAGGATCAAAAATGGCAGGGTTCTATCTTCTTTGAGCGTCCATTTATATCAGACCCAGTAAGGAGGCAGGGACTCAACCCCAGCCACACCTCTGATGTAGTCCAATAAAAAGCTCTACAGTGCTCTTAACAGGTAATCTAATCAAAGCCCCACCCAGCAGAATTTAATGCAATCAAAGTGTATCACACTTAGAGGAATAGACCAGTTCACAACACAATCTTTCTTTTGGGGGTTCACAAAATAATTTCAAGCTGCCACAACCACCCTATTATTACCACCTTGTATTAGTCTCATACATTTGTTATAATTCATGAAAGAACATTCTTGTGCTTGTACTGTAAACTATAGTCCATTGTCTGTTTCTAATGGCACTGAAGAAGTTTTTTTCCTGATTACTTTCCCATTCAAACAGCATCGATTTATCCAAACCTTTACCAATCTCCTCAAACCTCTTTTTCAACTCCTGCCCCCTTCGCTGAAAGCTAGTGGTTCTAAAATTTGCGGGTGCATCAGAAATACCTGGGAGGATTATAATGACCAGTTTACTAGGTTTCTTTCCCAGAGGTGGATTCAGTAAGTCTGCGGTGGGGCTTGAGAATTTGCATTTCTAACAAGTTCCCCGGTGATGCTGGTACTCTTACATCCCTTCACAACTAAACTCCTCCACAAAATAGTGTACTTACACCGTCTCCACTTTCCTGCTAGCATCAACTCCTTACCCTATTTTCATCTTGCTTCTGCATCCATTACTTCACAAAAATAGCTAGCTATAATGGCAATGGTGACCCCCATGTTACTGCACCCAATACATACATTTCGTTCTTCATATTCTCACTTGTGACTCCATTCTTAAAATATTTTTTAGTATGATTTCAGTGACACCATACTTACCCTTTCCACATTCCCCATGGATCATTTAGTCTTAATCTCACTTGCTCATTCCTTCTCACTTGATCATTTCTTCTATCTAACCTTTAAATGTTGATATTTATCAAGGTATCCCTCCTTGTCACTCTTCTCAAACTAAATATTTCCCTGGGGTGATTTCAACTACTATTGCTATCACATACACATGGGTGATTCTCAAATCTAAGTTGCTGGCCAACTGTTGATTCAAACTCCCCCCTCCTATGTATCTCAACAAAAGTAGAAATTCAACATGAAAAAAAAATTAAAACTCATTTAATACTTAAATCTGTTCTTTGTTTGATAGGACACTGGAAATTTGATGATATGACCAGAGAACGTAGGGGCACCAATAATCAATCATCCTTCCCCAAGAATCAGGGTAATGACCAGTAAATGAGGAAAAACAGTTTTGACCTCAAACTCCAATGTACTCAAATAAGATAAGTATGGTTGGGTTACATAGAGCAGATGTTTATTGACCACCTGCCCAATGCAAGACACAGGGCTAAGTTCTGGGCATACAGTGGTGAGCAAAACCTAGAGATTATGCTCTTATGGAGTTTACAGTTTAATGCAGGAGACAGACATGAAAAATTCTTATATATAGTTGTGAGTGGTAATAAGTGCTATAAAGGGAAAAGTTCAATGTGAGAGAACAACAGGGCATCTATTTTAGATTAGGCCATTGGTTTGGGGAGAACCTCTTGGGGGAGTGACATTTAAGCTGAGTCCTGAAGGACGAATAGGACTTTTCCAGGTGAATGGTTGTTCGAGTGTTTTAAGCAAAAAGAACAACATGGGCAAATGCTTTGAGCAGGAAAGAGCTTTTTATATATGAAGATCAGGCAGGCCACTATGGTTGGAACAGTGTTACCTGAAGGTGAAGAGGTGGTCAGGGGACATACGTAGGGCCCTGTAAGCCATGTAGGAAGGTTATATTTTATCATAAATTCAATATAACACAATAGTAATGACATGATTCACTTTATGCTTTTAGAAGATCACTCTGACTGCATTGAGAAGAATAAAATTTAGGGAGGAAGAGCAGAGAGACAAGTTATCAGGCTGTCAAATTAATCTAGGTGAGAGGTAATTGTATCTTGGACTCAGTTGTTGGTGGTGGATACAGAAAATAAAGATGGATTTTTAAAGTAAAATATTTAATGTCCAACTATTTGGGGTTTTCCTTTTTTCTCATTGTTATTGATTTCTAATTTAATTTTTTTTGGTCATAGGACATAATCTGTATATTTTCAATCTTTTAAATTTTATTGAGACTTATTTTATTTTCCAGCTCATCATCTATCCTGGTAAATTTACATTGTTCACTTGAAGTACCACTCTTATCTTTGATAATAATTTTTGTCTTGAAAACTGACAAATATGCAGTTTTATATAATATCTTTTTCCATTCATTTAATCTCAGGCTATTTATGTCTCTATGTTTAAATGTCATTTTTTATAGACAGGATCTAGGGATCCACTGTCTGCCTCTTTCCTTTCCAGGATTCTCCCTATCTTTTCACTAGCTATTGTTTCCTCATTGTTTCTCTTTCTCCACTGATGACCTCTGTCTCATATACAATATGCTATCTTCACTTTGTTCTAGACTAAAATCCCAAAAGATGGAAACTTACCTTCTGCATCTTCTTCCCTCCCTCTTTTGAGTGTGTACTTCTAAGCTTTGGTCACTCTTTAGTGACTTCAGGCTGTTTCTTTTATATTTTTTTTCCAGTTTTAATAGTTGTTTTCTGTGGGGATATCATCCAGTAGGGTCTCAGTCCAGTATTCCCAGAAGCTGAAGTTAACATATTTCTATTTGATTTTAGTTTACAAAGCATTTTCACACTGTGTCAATTGATGTCTGTGGCAATGCTGTGAAGTGGATAGGGCACGTATGATTATAACTGTTTTTGTATATGAAGACTGTAATACCCAAGGAGATGATGTGACTTATTGGACTCAGAATGTAAATCATGGTGCTATCACTTCCATAACAGAATTTTCATTGAAGAAACCCGCTCATGCAACTCACTGGGCCTTTGGTTATTGTCAATGCATTACTACAAATCTGACTGAAAGAGAGGCTGCTGGAGCCATGTTCTGATATCCACTATAAAATAAGGGTGACCGTGTTTGTATGAGTTCATCAGTCTGAACTCTAGTGCTCAAATTGCCTAGGTAAGGGCAGGGAAAGTTCTCTTTAGAGCTGCCTGTGATTCTTTAGAGAGCTGGGGCAAAGCGGGCATGCGAAGAAGGTATCAATAACTACAAATCCATTCTTGTTGTCCCTTCTAAAGGATCCCAAGAGCACTTAGAATTATGGAAGTCTTAGCCTCCATGACATTCAAAAAATAAGCAGATGAGTCGTGATAATGACAGTATTTTAGATGCTACTAAAATCAGTTCCATCCATGCCCAGGCACATTGAAAGTTTCAATACATTAACCTGGATTAAGAGCTTAAGGACCAAAAAAAAACTGACTTCTGGAATGGCAATGATAAATGTGGCAGAGTCTCTCCCCAACTAATAATGATTAAAGTGGAGAAAATTATATAAATCTAAAACAAAAAATAAAACAATCATTTAAAGGCTCTGGAATTTGGCTTAAAAACATACAGTAAGTGGAGAAACACTCAATCAAGAAAATATTCTAAATATCTGTTATAACTGTGACAATCTGTGGCATTTGAGCCATGACCCATTCCTTCCTTCACCCTCGATCTTATGGAAACTACTCTTGACAAGTTTGTTCAAGAAGACTGGAACTCTTCCCCCGCCCCATCAAAAGAACAAACAAACCCACAATTGCAATCTGGGTGGAGTGCAGTTAAGAGGGAGTTCATAGCTCCATGCATGAACTTGTACTAACAAGCTAAATACAAGAGCAGTCATAAGTTTAACTGAGAATTCCAGGGAAAGAGACAGCCAACAAGCCCCCTCTGGATCACTGTGAAATCTGGAGTTGAGGAAGGCTCTGCAAAAAAGTAGGCTATACTCACTCAGGAGAAATCAGAGCATGGTGCACAGTAGACTTGAAAACATTCACCACGTCACACACAGATCCATCAACAAATTGTTGAAGCTTTGCTGGCAATAGGGACTTAAGCACAACTTCTGACCAAACACTGGCTGAACAATAAGCTATTCTGACCTAGGAGCAATTCTTAGGAATCCAGACTTAAAAATAAAATTACATATATCCCTGCCAGCCAGTAAGACTGTGTGCATACCTAAAACTGCAGAATCTCAAGATTATAGAGAGAACCTCCAGGCTACTGGTACCTGGCTAAAATATAAACAAAAATCAAAACAACTCTCTGAGCTGTGATAGTAGCCTGCAAACCCCACACACATCCAACAATAAAGGATAAAAATATAAATTGTGAAGAGGAATTAAGCACAATCTTTGACCAATAAGTGACTTATGCCAACCCAGGGGCAAACCCTGGGTAGCAGACTAAAATATAAAAACGAGAAAAATCCATTCAAGATCATCAGATGCTGCACATTGCAGGGGAAATAAGCTACACAGAATTAGTTCACCCAATCACCAAACAAATAAACAACCAAGCAAAACAACAACAACTTTAAGCCTTGGGGGATCAATAGCCTGGATTGTTACAATATATTATTTTAAAATGTCCACTTTTCAACAAATGAAATCATGAGTCATGCAAAGAACAGGAAAGTGTGACTCATACCCAGGAAAAGAAATGGGTAATAGAAACTGACTTTGAAAGGGCCCAGATGTTGGATATAATAGACAAAGACTTTGAGCAGCCATTATAAATATGTTCAAGGAACTTAAGGACACACTGTCTAAAGAATTAAAAGAAAGTATGATGACAATATTTCATCAAATAGAAAGTATCAATAAAGAGATATAAATTATACAAAAAAGAATCAGATATATATTCTAGTGTTGGAAATTATAATAAACAAAATGGAAATTCACTAGAAGTACTCAACAGTTCGTTTGAGCTGGCCCAGGAAAGAATCAGCAAAAATATTTATCAATAGAGATTATGCAATATGAAGAACAGAGGGAAATAAAGAATGAATAGAAATTAACAGAATCTCAGAGAAACATGGGGCATGATTAGGTATTCAAATATGTGTGTAATAGTATTAGAAGGAGGAGAGAAAGAATGAAGCAGAAAAATTATTCAAAGAATATGGAATGTTTGTCAGAAAACTTGCCAAATGTGAAGAAAATCATTATTCTATACTTCCAAGAAGCTCAACAAACGACCAGTAAGATAACAGTGGAGATCCACACTCAGAGGCATCATAGACAAAATGGTGAAAATTCAAGGAAACTGCAGTGATATTAACAACTGAGTTCTCATCAGAAATAATAGCAGCCAGAAGATAGTGCAACCATATATTTAATGTGTTGAAATCAAAATACTGTCAAAAAAGAACAGCAAAATTACTGTTCACATAGGAAGGTTAAATAAATAATTCTCAGGTAAACAAAAGCTGAGAGAATTTGTTGCTAGCAGATTCACTTTACAAGAGATACAATAAGAAGTACTTAAGGCTGAAAGCAAGTGACCCTAGATGGCAATCTGAACCCATATAAAAAGAAAAGAGCAATGGTAAAGATAATTTATAAACATGATATAATTGCATACATCTTCCCCTTTCTGCTTTTAACTGATGAAAATGCAATTGCATAAAACAATAAGTGTATCATGGCATCATTGGGCTTATACCATATAGAAAAGCAATATATTTGACAAAAACAACACAAAGGTAGTGGGTGCAAGTAAAGCTCTATTTGATTAAGGAAATGACAGCAGACAGAAGCTCAAAACCAAAGGAAGAAATGAAGAGAATCAGAAATGGTAAATAAAATTAATATAACAAACTCCTTAAATATATGCTTTTCTTTCTTTCTCCTTTCTTTCTTCTTTCTTTCTTTCTTTCTTTCTTTCTTTCTTTCTTTCTTTCTTTC
>JAKSZT010054138.1:13878419-13931517 GCA_026826555.1 Tolypeutes matacus | reverse complement strand
TCTTTCTTTCTTTCTTTCTTTCTTTCTTTCTTTCTTTCTTTCTTTCTGCTTCTTCAAAAGACATAAGATAATATAAAGTAATATTTAGGGCAATGCATTATTGTGCTTGCTTTGGCAGCACATATACTAAAATTGGAACAATACAGAGAAGATTAGCATGGCCCCTGCAAAAGTATGACATACAAATTCATGAAGTGTTCCATATTTTTATGGAAATTTCTCCAGGATAGATCATATGTTGGGTCACAAAGCAAATCTCAATAAATTTTAAAAGATTGAAATTATACAAAGCACTTTCTCTAATCATAATGGAATAAAGCTGGAAATAAGCAAAAGGCAGAAAAGGGAAAATGCATAAATATATGTAGATTAAACAACACACTATTATAAAAGCAGCGGGTCAAAGAATAAATTGCAAGAGAAATCAATACATATCTTGAGATGAATGTAAACAAGAACACAGTATATTAGAATCTATGTGATGCAGTGAAAGCAGTGCTGAGGGGGAAATGTATAGCCTGCAATGCTTACATTAAAAAAGAAGAAAGCTAAAATCAATGACCTAACTACAAAGCTGGAAGAACAAGAGAAAGAAGAGCAAACTATGCCCAAAGCAAGCAGAAGGAATGAAATAACTAGATCAGAGCAGAAATGAATGAAATTGAGAACAAAAAACAATAGAGAGAATTAACAAAACCAAAAGTTGGTTCTTTGAGAAGATCAACAAAATTGACAAACCCTTAGCTAGACTGACAAAGAAAAAAAAAGAGAGAAGATGCAAATAAATAAAATCAGAAATGAAAATGGGGACATTACTACTGACCCCAAACAAGTAACAGAGATCATAAGAGTATACTATGAACAACTGCATGCAAACTAACTGGACAAAAAATTTACACTGACCCTAGAAGAAAGAGAAGACCTCAACAAACCAATCACAAGCAAAGAGACTGAAACAGTCATCAAACAACAACCCAAAATGAAAAGCCCAGGACCAGATGGCTTCACAGGTGAATGCTACCAAGCATTCAAAGAAGATTTAATACCAATCTTATTCACTCTCCCAAAAAATTGAACAGGAAGGAACACTACCAGACTCATTCTATGAAGCCAATATCACCCTAATACCAAAGACAAATAAGATATTACAAAAAAGAAAACTATAGACCCATTCCCTAATGAATATGGATGTGAAAATCCTCAACAAAATACTTGCAAATCGAATCCAACACACATTAAAAGAATTATTCACCTTGATCAAGTGGGTCTTATCCCAGGTATGCAAGGGTGGTTCAACACAAGAAAATCAATCAGTATAATATACCACATTAACAAATGAATTAAGAAAAATCACATGATCATCTCGACTGATTCAGAAAAGGCATTTGACAAAATCCAACATCCTTTTTGATAAAAACACTCCAAAAGATAGGAACTGAAGGAATCTCTCTCAACATGATAAAGGGCATATATGAAAAACTTACAGTAAACATTAGACTATATGGTGAAAGACTGAAAGCTTTCCCATTGAGATCAGGACAAAACAAGGATGCCCACTGTCACCACTTGTTCAATATAGCGCTAGAGGTTCTAGTTAGAGCAATCAGGCAAGAAAAAGACTAAAAGGTATCAAGATTGGAAATAAATAAATAAAATTTTCACCATTCACAGATGATATGATCCTATCCCTAGAAAGTCCCCAAAAATCTAAAGCAAAGCTACTAGAGATAATAAACAAACTCAGCAGAATGACAGGATACAAGCTTAAGATGCAAAAATCAGTGGTTTATCTATATACTAGTAATGCACAATCTGAGGGGTAAGTCAGGAAAACAATTCCATTTTCAATAATGACAAAAATAATCAAATATTTAGGAAAAAACTTAACCAAGGACATAAAGCACTTGCATTCAGAAAACTACAATGCATTGCTAAAAGAAATCAAAGAAGACCTAAATAAATGGAAGAACATTCTGTGTTCTTGGATAGGAAGACTAAATATCATTAACATGTCAGTTCTACACAAATTGATATAGAGATTCAATGCAATCCCAATAAAAATTCCAATAAGCTTTTTCAAAGAAATGGAGAACTGAATTATCAAACTTATTTGGAATGATAAAGGGCCCCAAATAGCCAGAACCATCTTTAAAAATGAAGAACAAAGTTGGAGGACTCTCTCTTCTGGACTTTAAATCATATTACCTAGCTACAGTGATAAAAACAGTATGGTATTGGCATAAAGATAGACATATAGACCAATGGAAACAAATTGATAGTTCAGAAGCAGATCCTCACATCTATGGCCAAGTGATTTTTGACAAGGCTGTCAAACCCATCTAGCTGTGTCAGAACACTCTATTCATCAAATGGTGCTGGGTGAAGTAAATATCCATATCCAAAAGAAAAAAAGAGGACCCCTACCTCACACCTTATAAAAAATTAACTCAAAATGGATCAAAGACCTAAATATAAAAGCAAGTACCATAAAGCTCCTGGAAGAAAATGTAGGGAAACATCTTCAAGACCTGGTTGTGGGCGGTGGTTTCTTAAACCTTAAAATGAAAGCATGAACAACAAAAGAAAAAATGGATAAATGGACCTCTTCAAACTTAAACACTCTTGTGCTTCAAAGGACTTTGTCAAGATGGTGAAAAGGCAGCCACAATGGGAGAAAATATTTGGAAACCACATATCTGATAAATGTTTGATTTTTATGCTATATAAAGAGATCTTACAATTCAACAATAAAAGAGCAAGCAATCCAATTTTAAAAATGGACAAAAGACTTAAATAGACATTTCTCCCAAGAGGAAATAGAAATGGCAAAAAAAGCACATGAAAAAAATGTTCAATATCACTAGCTATTAGGGAAATGCAAATCAAAATGTCAATGAGCTATCATCTCACACCGCATAGAATGGCCATTATTTAAAAAAGCCAGAAAGCAACAAGTGCTGGAGAGGATGTGGAGAAATTAGGAACACTCTTTCACTGTTGGTGGGAATGTAGAATGGTGCAGCCTCTGTGGAAGACAGTTTGACGATTCTTCAGGAAGCTAAATATAGAACTGCCATATGATCCAGCAATTCCTCTACTAGGAATATATCCAGAAGAACTGAAAACAGTGACATGAACAGACATTTGCATACTGATGTTCATAGCAGCATTATTCACAATTTCCAAAAGATGGAAACAACCTAAGTGTCCATCAACCAATGAATGGATAAACAAAATGTGGTATATACATACAATGGACTACTGTGCTGCTTTAAGAAGAAATGAAATTGGGACATATATAATAACATGGAGGAACCTTGAGGACATTATGCTAAGTGAAATAAACCAGACTCAAAAGGACAAATATTGTATGGTTTCACTAATATGAACTAAATCTGAAGAATTAACTCATGGAGCTAAAACCTAGACTATAGGTTACTATGAGATAGGATGAGGACTGAGACGGGGTACTGGTGCTTAATGTATTTTGAGTTTTCAATTAGCTTGACTGTAAAAATGTGGAAATGGATAGTTCATGATAACACATTATAGTGAGTATAACTAACATGGCTGGTTTATAAATGTGATCTTGGCTGAAAGGGGAAGTCTAGGGCCATAACTGTCAATTGAAAGAAAGCTAGAGAATAATCTAGGAACTGAATAGCATAGTGAACTGGTGGTGGACGAGGATTTTGATTAGTAGTACATATACAAGAATGTTCTTCTATGAAATAGAACAAATGCACATTACCATCACAAGGTCATAAGAATATGGTGATGCATGGGAAGAATACAATTAATGTAACTTATGGTCTATAGTTAACAGCAATATTGTAATATTCTTGCATCAATGTCAAAGAAGGTACTATACCAATGCTAAGGGTCAATAATAGAGGGGTGTATTAGTCAGCCAAAGGGCTGTTGATGCAAAGTACCAGAAATTTGTTGGCTTTTATAAAAGGTATATATTTGGGGTAAAAGCTTACACTTACAAGGCCCTAAAGAGTCCAATTCAAGGTTGCTTTCTCACCAAAGTCAGTTGCCATGTGTTGAAGCAAGATGGTTGCTGATCTCTGGCTGGTCTCTGCCTTCCCTTCTGGGCTCCCCCTTCTTCTTGAGGATCCGTTGTTCTGCTTCTTCCTTATTTCAGCTGCAGGGTGGCATAGGACTTCCTATTTCAGTCTTGGTTATTCTTCCCAATCTCAGCGTAAGCTGTCAGTCAAAATGACTCATCTCTCCCTGGGGCTTCAGCTGTGTGAGCCTTCTTCCTTCTGTCACATGGCTGGATCAAAAATGACAGAGCTCTCTCTTCCCATGTGTCTATCTTTGTGAGTATCCATTTATAGCAGACCCAAGAAGGGGGCGGGACTCAACCTGAGTCACACCTTAGTGATGTGGTTGAATCAAAAAGCCCTCAAAGCAATCTTAACAGGTAATCTAATTAAAGGCCCCTCAACTGAATTTAATACAATCAAAAGTTATCAAATCCAGAGGAATAGATTAGTTTACAAACATAATCTTTCTCTTGTGGGGATTAATAAATAATCTCAAATTGCTACAGGGGTATGGAATTTTTTTCTTTTGTACTAAGGAAAATATCCAAAGTTTAACTGAGATGATGACTGCACAACCCTGTGAGGAAAATTAGAGCCACTGAGTGTACACCTGGGATAGAATGAACAAGACACGGGACTATATAAAACAGTGAACCATGTGGTGGAAGATGGACTGTGGTTAACAGTACAAGTATGAGAATGTTCTCTCACGAGCTATAACAAATGTACAATATTAATACATGGTGCTAATAATAGGGGTGTATGGAAAAATACACCAAATGTAAACTATCGACCATAGTTAGTAATAATATTTTGATGATGTTCTTTCATAATCTGTAAAAAATGTTCCACAACAATGTAAGGTATTGCTGAAGGGGTGATGTATGGGAAGTCTGCACATTATGCATGATGGTTTTGTAAGCGCACAACTTTTCTCATAAAAAAATTTTTTTTAACGCTAGAGTAGTAACATTTTTTCATTATTTGTGTTAATAATAGTACTAAAAAGCTGTGAAAAAAAAACAAAAAATGTATTATTGGACTTGCAATACATATAGATTGATATATAAAATAAAAATAGCACAAATGGTGGGGGACATGAATAAACTATATGAGTAAAGTTTTTTTATTTTACTGGATTTAATTTAATATAAATCTGTAGTCTATTTTGATAACCTAAGATGTATACTGTAAGTCCTACAACAACCACTGAGAAAGTAATTTAAAAATATATAATGAGATATTATTAATGTAATCAAAATGTTATTTTAGAAAATATCCACTTAATACAAAATACGGCAGAAAGGAGCAAAAGAAGGAAAAGAAAAGACATAAAACATAAAAAACAAAAGATCAAAATGCAAAAAGCAAAATATCCAACCGTATAAGTAATTATACACAAGTAGAATTTATCTTAGGAATGCAAGGTTGTATTAATATTTGAAAACCAATTAATGTAATACACTCTATCAATAAAAAAGAACAAAAAAATACCCACATGATTATCTCAAAAGAAATAATAAAAGCATTTGATAAAATCCTGTATCCTATTATTAAAAAAAACAGTCAGAAAACTATAAATAGAAGTGAAATTCCTCAACCAGATAAAGACCATTTTCAAAATACCCACAGCTACCATCATATTTAAAAGTGGAGTGAATGCTTACCTCCAAAGATTGGGAGAAGATTAGGATGCCTGTTTTCATGACCTCTATTCAATATTGTATTGGAGGTTCTAGCCCAGGCATTATGCAAGAAAAAAGAAATAAAAGGCATCCAGATTATAAAGGAAGTAGGAAAATGACCTCTATTAGCATAAGACATGTTATTGCATATTGGAATTCCTAAGGAATCCATTAAAATATGAAAACTAATAACCAAGTTCAGGAGAGTTGCAAGATACAAGCTCAATATACAAAAATCGGTTGCAATTCTAAACACTAGCAATGACAAACTTAAAATGAAAAATTTAAAATTCCATTTACATTGCATTAAAAGAAAACATTTAGGAATAAATTTAACAAATAAGTATAATATATGTACACTGAATACTAGAAAACATTGTTGAAAGACATTAAAGAAGTAAATAGAGGAAAGGCATCCCATGTTCATGGATTGGATATCTTACTATTGTAAAGATTGCAATATCTCTGAAATGGTCTACAAATTCAACATGATCCCTATCCAAATATTAGCTTGCATTTTTGAAGAAATTGACAAGCCAATCAAAGAATCGTATGGTTTACCTTTTGTACCGTATACTTTTATAGGTTCTGACAAAATATATAATGGGCTGTATCCGTCATTGCAAGATCACGCAGAACAGCTCCAATGCCCCAAAGATGCTCCATGTTCCACCCATCGTTTGCTATTTGTCATTGCAGCATGACAAATTAGGACAACAAGGGTGCCAAAACAATTCAACTGAGGAAGAAGAGGCTTTTAACAAATGGATGTGGGACAACTGGATATTCACATTCAAAAGAATGAAAATGGACACTTTTTACACCATACAAAGAAATTAAATCAAAATGGTTCATTGACCTAAATGTAACATTTACCATGTGACCCTGAAATTTCATGTGTGAAACAAAAATTTGAGGAGTTTAGTTTAGATCTGTTCCCTGAAAGCAGAAGCTGAGATCAGGTTTCATGTGAAAATGATTGTTTTAGGAAGTGTTCCCTTGATAAACCAGGAGGAGCTTGGGTAATTGGAAACAGGAATGGAAGGAGGCCAACCAAGTTTGCTTTATCAAGCAAATCCCCATAAAGGTTAACTTTGGCTCAATCCTGCTCAATCCTAGGGACACAATGGATCATACCTCAAAACTGTTCTACCCTTGGGCAAGGGAGCTGGGGTTATTCATACCTTAACACCCAGTTGTCATAGGTTAAGGGCTGCCTGTGGGGAATGTAAATTTCCAGATATTTCTTGTTTGATCTTTAGGTCAAAGTTCCCAGCAGCCTGAGGGCAATCGTCCAACAAAGAGCTGGCTTTTGAAAGTTAAACCACACCAGGAGCTTGTGTGCATGAAAACCGTAAAGGTATCCAAGGGGAGGTGGGAAGATCACTGGCAGCGTCTGGTATAAGGCTCCAATTTCCAAGTTTATTTCCTGAATTTATTTCCAGTTTGAGAAGGGATAATCATAGGTGAAATCATGATCTCTGAATCAATTTCACAGATTTAATAAATATTTCTCAAATACTTAGCATGCCAGGCACAGTTATTAATGCAGGGATAGATCTATTCCCAAGATAAAAGCTCTGCTCTCATAAGACACACAGCCACATGATCACAACTCTCATTTTTTATTTGTTTTTTTGGAAATTTTAAACAGTTTCCACAGTTAGAAGTTCAGAGATTTTTCCTGGCTAACCCCCTTTTCTCAAGAGTGATTCACCTTGGGTGATAGAAAAGCATATAGTGTCCTCCCCAGCTTAGCACACTGGCTTCTCTGCTCCCTGTCCTAGTTCTCAGCTGTGAATCACTGTTCTTGGTAGTGGAGCTCATGAGCACCAGTGTGCAGATATCCTTTCTCTGAGCAGTAACTCTCACCTACTTAAGGATGTCACTCCTGCTCTTATCCCCTTCCTCTTCTGCAGCATCATTGCAGCATCATGGCTACTGCACCCTTTCCATCATGCCCACTTCAGGACCTGTTAATTTCCTATTCCCTCTGCTTGTTTTCCACTTCTGTTCTTTGCACTATAGCATAGTTTTGGTTTGCTGTTCTTTTTCTAGTTTCTCTAGTTGTTCAGTTTAGCTCTTTCTTCTTTTATAATATAGACATTTAGGGCTATAAATTTCCCTCTCAAGTCTGCCTTCGCTGTATCCCATAAGTTTTGATATGTTGTGTTCTCGTTTTCATTTGTCTCAATATATTTACTGATTTCACTTGCAATTTCTTCTTTGACCCACTGATTATTTAGGAGTGTGTTGTTCAGCCTCCACAATTTGCAAATTTACTTTTTTCCTGTCTATTATTGATTTCCAGTTTCATTCCACTAGGATCTGAGAAGGTGCTTTGTATAATTTCAATCTTTTTATATTTATTGAGAGCTGCATTGTGACCTAACATGTGGTCTATCCTGGAGAAAGGTCCATGGGCACTTGAGAAGAATGTATAACCCGCCGAGTTTGGATGCAGTGTTCTGTATATGTCTGTTAGGTCTAACTTGTTTATCATATTGTTCAAGTTCTCTGTTTCCTTGTTGATCTTCTGTCTACTTGTTCTATCTAATTATGTGAGTGGGGTGTTGAAATCTCCAATGATTATTGTAGAAATGTCTATTTCTCCCTTCAGTTTTCCCAGAGTTTGTCTCATGTATTTTGGGGCACCCTGGTTAGGTGCATAGATATTTATGACTGTTATATCTTCCTGGTGGATTGTCCATTTTATTAATATATAATGGCCTTCTGTATTTCTTATAACTTTTTTGCATTTAAAGTATGTTTTGTCTGATATTAGTATAGCTACCCCTGCTCTTTTCTGATTATTATTTGCATGAAGTATCTTTTTCCAACCTTTCACTTTCAGCCCGTTTGTATCCCTGGGTCTAAGGTGAGTTTCTTGTAATCAGAATATGGATGACTCATGGTTTTTATACATTTTTATCAGCCTGTATCTTTTGATTGGGGAGTTTAATCCATTCACATTCAATGATATTACTGTAAATGCACTATTTACTTCCTCCATTTTATTCTTTGGTTTTCATATGTCATCTTGTTTTTGTCTGTCCTTTTAGTCTTCTGGCTATCCTTTCTGCTATTCTTTCTTCTATACTCTCCTCCAAGCCTCTCTATCCTGTCTTTTTCTTTCAGGTTCTAAGGCTTCCTTTAATATTTCCTGCAAAGGTGGATTCTTTTTTGCAAACTCTCTTAGTTTCTGTTTGTTTGTGAATATTTTATACTCACCTTCGTATTTGAAGGACAGTTTTGCTGGATAAAGAATTCTCAGTTGGCAGTTTTTCTCTTTCAGTTTCCTGATTGTATCATACCACTGTCTTCTCACCTCCATGGTTTCTGAAGAGAAATCTGCACTAAGTCTTACTGGACGTCTCTTGTATGTGATGGTTTGCTTCTCCCTTGCTGCTCTCAGAATTTTCTCTTTATATTTGATATTTGACCTTCTGAGTAGTATGTGTCTTAGAGTAGGTCTATTTGGATTTATTCTGATTGGAGTATGGTGTGCCTCTTAGACATGTAATTTCATTTCTTTCATGAGAGTTGGGAAATTTCAGCTATTATTTCCTTAAATACTCTTTCTGCCCCTTTTCCCTTCTCTTCTCCTTTTGGAAATCCCATGACATGTATGTTGTTGTGTTTTATGTTGTAATTCAACTCTCTTAGCCCCTGCTCAATTTTTTCCATTCTTTTCTCTCTCTTTTCTTTTCTCTCTTCAACTTTAGATGTTCTGTCTTTGGTTTCACTTATTCTTTTTTCTATCATTTCGAGTCTGCTGTTGTATGCCTCAAATGTGTTTTTGATCTCACCTATTGTGTCTTTCATTCCCATGAGCTCTATTAATTTTCTGTTCAGGAATTCAAATTCTTCTTTGTGTTCGCTAAATGTCTTCTTGATGTCATTTATTTCTTTAACTATATTGCCTTTCAACTCATTAATTTGATTTTGGAAAGTTGTACGCATTTTGCTGATTAGTTTTCTCAAATTCTGCATCTTTTCTGGGGCTTTGATGTGTTCCTTTTCTTGGGCCATGTCTTCTATTTTATTAGTATGGCTTGTAATTTTTTGCTGATACCTAGGCATCTGATTAGGATGTAGTTTACTCAGATGCTCAATCTCTTTCTGTTTTGTAGGGATTTGGTGGCAGGAGGCTGTGAGTTACCATAGCTCTTTGATTTTTGGCTCAACCTGGATTGTTAGGATTGTCCTGCTGGTTGCTCAAAACTGGGCACTGGACCCAGTAATTAGTTGTAGAGTTGCTTCCAAGGGCCTTGGGCAGGGAGGCTATAGAGGCCAGAAAAAGTCTCTCCTACTTATTTTTAATTTTCTTGCATGCACTTCCTTGTACTGCCAGAAGATGGCGGTCTTTGGCAACTCTCAGTTTAATGCCTGGTCGGAATGTATTTGTTGCAACACAACCCAGATCAATATGATAGAGCTTCCTGTCTGGAGGCTAGGAGCCTTGTAATTCAAATTTTATCTGAGACAGTTCTCCAGCCTTCTTTGGCAGCCCCCTCCCTTTTCCCAGCTAGGAAATATTTTCACTCCCCTCTGAGTCCTCAACAATCAGTCCCTGTTAGTAGAGGAGATGATTGGGAGGGTTGTATATCTTTAGCCCCTTGCAGGCTCCAAGGCAAACAATGGCATAGCCCCACCTGGCCTGGAAGGGCTCCTGGGACACAGCAGACCAAATTTGTGAGTCAAAGCTGAGTCAGCCTTAGGCTGTATCCTTCTCTCTCCCCTTTCCTGGGGTGGTAGATCCCTGGAGTCCCTTTGTCTGTAGTTGCAGGCCCAGAGGATGGAGAATTCTAAAGTGTCTTTAGTGTAGGGGATGGTGCTGGCAGCAGCAGCCGCAGGTTTCAACTCATGGTTCTGTCTTCGCAATTTCCTTCCTTTGTCCCTCTCTCCTCTGAGTGGTGTTCAGTCTTCGCCTGCTGTCATAAAGCCTGTCAAATAGGTGTTTCAGCCCGTCCTTTCGCTATTTTTCTGGAGGAGAACAGATTCCCGTGTCTTACTAGTCTGCCATCTTCCCAGAAGTATTTTAATCCACACAGGCTTCGGAATCAAAATACCTGCATTTGAATCCTGTCTCTACTACTCTTCACTTTGTCTAATTACTTAACACCTTGGTTTCCTCAAATGTAAAGTGCTGATTATGATAATACTTGCTTTTCAGGGCTGTTATGCAATTAAATAAGTTAGTACATGTAAAGTATTTTGAAATAGGCCTGGCACTAATAAGTGCTTGAAAATGTTAACTATTATTTTTTTCTCGGCACAGAGGTCATCTCCTTAATCCTGGTATTCTATCTCAAGAAATATCCAGTCATTCTAAATTACATTATCCTGCTTATTTCCATCAAGGCACTGTGTATTATAATCAATAATCATCTTGTTTATTGTCTGTCTCCTCACCATCACCATCCCCTGCACACACACATGCACACACACAAGCACATACACAAAAAATGATCTATAAGAGCACAAGTACTTTGTCTGCTTTAATCACTGCAGTATCCCCAGTGTCTCGAGCAGTGCCTGACACATTGTAGGTGTTTAGGAAATATTTGCTCTGCCTGTAAATGTTGTTAAATGAATGAATAATATTGTTGCAAGACAGGCAAGCCCTCGAAAGGTGACAACAATGCTGCACAGCCCTTTTTGAGTTATACCTTCTTCAATAAATTTCTTGCTTAATTTCTAAAGGCTAGTCCTATTGACCTATTTTCCAAAACAATTTGGCCTTACAGTTAGAACAAAAGAAAAACAAACAAACCAATGCACAAACAGGCTATACAATTCTCACAACAAGCCTCTTAAGTAGATCATTATCCCTATTTTACAGCTGAAGATACTGATACAGGCAAAAAGAAGTACATTTTATAGCCATCGATCATTATAAGTAACCATACCAATGTATTATAAGATGCAAACTTCCTTTGATTTCTCTAAGAGAAGTTTGTCACATGAATGCTTATATAAAGAACATTGAACAACATACTGGTTAGTGTCTTGCATTGTAGTTTGTACAGGACATTCTGAGATAATCGTCAAATGATTGCTTCTTATATATTGGTCTTTGCTTAAAAAATGAGGGCAAAATAGTTATAAATAACAGATGAAGGAATTTCTAAAGGGAAATAAAACACTGTAGCCAAGGTATATAGCTTTTTGATTATATGGTTTCACATAAGAATAGAGATTGCTGAATCTAGACTAATGGAGGATTAGTTTATTTCTTAGATTGTTTCCTTCAAATATCAATCATCTCAGCACTTCACTCTTACAGAAAAGTCACACACACAGTAAAACATTTGGAAATAGAGAAATTTTTGAAGAAGGAAACAATTCACCCACACTTTTACTTCCTATAAATCATAACTTTTTAGCATTTTATATCTTTCTTTCCAGATGTTTTTCTGTGTAACTCCATTTTTCTTTACAAGTATATGTTTGTGTGTTTAATCACTAAAAGAATGACAAGCAGGATTTTAATTTCTACCAGAATGGCAGACTAGATACCTGGACAATCCTCCTGTGGCAAAACAACTAAAAAGAGTGAATAAAACATTTTTTAAAAATCTTTTAAATTACATCATTGAACACACTAGTAACTTAAGGAAAATCCTTATAGGATAGGAAGGGATTGTAACCGGGAATCCAGAAAGATAAATGAGCACTGAAACTAATTTTGCCCAGGAGCCATCTGTCAAACCTTATTATTTTGAACTTCACTCTCATGGCTACTTGGGGCATGAGTGAGGCTTTCCTGGGGCAGTCCTGATTTATTCCTGTTATTCCTGCATAATTATTAATAGCTCTCCTTTTCACTCTTAAAAAAATCATGGTTTGCACAATAATTTATATGGTAACCTTAGACATGGGCAGTCTGATATAAGACACTTTTCACAGAAGTAATATCCTAAAAGTCTATCTCTATCTCAGCAAAAGAGTAGAAGTGGAAAGGGCACAAAAGTTTCCCCAAAGCAAACATTGGAGAAGGAGATAGATAAACATCTCTAAACACATATCATTCAAAGGCCAAGGAAAAATGGAGTTCTTGCTGTTTTTTCTTGTTTCCTGAATTCTGCTGTGAAAAAAATCTTATAGAATCACAGAATCTTAGGTTTAGAAGGAACTTTCCTTTGTATAATTTTCTCAAGAACTTAGAAATTAAGTGATTCAATGTAATATTTGATGTAGTGTTTCTTTAAAAAATTTCGGAGAGGGAAAGAACCGGGAAGATTTCAAGCCAACTAAAGGGTAGCCATCAGTTTCTCTAGCAGCAGTAAGTTCATTTTCATAGCTAGTCAAATTGTCAACACCAATAACTCTAACACTAATAAAACGAATTTTCATGATTAAAAGCCTAACATCGATGTCTAGATCACACTAACAAAGTATGTAATAAGTAAATCTCCTTGAAAGAAAAATGAGGATTATTGAAGACTATAACATTTGCCCATTTATTGTGGAAAATGTCAATTATTTTAGGGCCATTTTGAAATATTATAAAAGCATTTTGTTGTAATTTAATAACTATAATATACATGTGTGCTATTAGAGCTTAAACTTGCATGTAGATTTACTTTCATAATTTCCACCTAAGAAAAAATAAAAATAGATATATTGCTTGTTGGGAAAAATGGTGCTCACTGGGACACAGAGACTGATAATTGCAGGCAGGAAGTTTTATTGAGAAGTTCTCCCAGCAGAGGGGGTCTGAAGAATAGATTTCAGCCCACCCCCAGAAGGGGGAACATGAATTTATACAGTACTTTTCTAGGCGGGGAAATGATGGTCGGTGGGAGGGGGTCGGGGTTCGAGTGAGGTTCAGGGACCAATAGGAAACTCTAGAGGTGAAAATTTTCCCTTGTGTGGCTAGAGGATAGTGAGCTAGGGAGTTATGTGTCCTTGGAGTGCTGGGGGGGGGGGCTGGGGGGACCTTGGTCTGGAGGGGGGAAGCTCTCTATCTCACTTTACTCCCATCTCCATGTGGTTTCTTTGTTCAGCCTTTGGGGAAGTGCCACGTTTTTAGGCTCGTAGGCTATAAGCGGGGGCTTGTCTTTCCTCAGTGTATATCAGGGGCACCTGAGTTACAGCTTGTTAATAATTGCAAACCTAGTGAGGGAGAGCCTCTAATGTTGCTTTATCCTGATTTTCTTGTGTCCTGATTTTTTCACTTCATATAATATTTTGAAGTTTAAATGCCCTTCAAAAGTATTATTTGTAATCATTGTACCATATGCCATATATTTAACTCATTCCCTATTTTTATGGTATTTGGGTTTTCTAATTTCTAATTTTTATGATTAATATTGTAGTGAACAACCCTATACATAAACTTTTGAACACATCGATTATCTAAGCTATTTTAGGGGTGCACTGTGGACTTTGGGGCTGTATTTGATAGGATTTGATTACAGGACCCCCAAATACCCAAATCCTGCCCTGCCAATCACTTATCTTTCCCCTGGGGTATCTAACAGTGCCATATGCAGCGGGAACAATGGCAGATAGGAAATCAAGATACCATTTCAGAGGCTTTCTGATAAAACTGTGTTTGAGCCTTGGGCTCAAATTCAAAGCCTATGCAGAGCTTTTCTCCCCTAAGTCCAAATCAAAAAGTTCCTACCAGCTAGATCCTCAGTCGGAATTGCCGGGCATATCGCTCGTGTTAGAGGCAAGAGGAAGTTAGGAAAGATTACCAGATGGCAGATGGCCTTCTTCCTAGTCCAGCTGCCTGGAAACAGAAAGCCCGAGTTAAAGAGGCACACCTATATAGGTAACCTTACATCACACCTAAATGTAGCCTGGTCAATGTCCTTGAATACAATTACATTCCCCCTCTTGAGGGGAAGAGGGACGAGGAGCTGGTAATGGAGCACAGACTTCCCTGTTACAGTATAGAATCACATAAGGGCTTTCTTGCTACCTGTTGCAAGATTCCCCACCAAAGTGGTCCTACTAATTTAGGTGACCATGTGCCAGTACTAACTCTCTGCATCACGATCAGCATCAAGTATTATAACTTAAAAAATGGCAAGTTCATTGATAAAATGTGTACCATTTTGCTTTAATTTTCATTTTGATTACTATTGAAGGTTAAGTTTATTTTCATACATTTATTGGTCATTTTCATAACTATGTCAAATAAATGATAGATTCACAGGAAGTTACAAAGGAATATACAAGAAAGTCTTATGTGTTCTTCACTCAGCCTCCCCCAGTGTTAACACATTACATAACTAGAGTACAAGATCAAAAGCAGTACATTTACTTTGGTGTAATCTAAAGAATTTATTCAGGGTTCACCCATTTTGCATGCACATGTTTACACGTGTAAATGATTGTGTGTGTGTGAAGTTGTATGCAATTTCATAACGTTTAGCTTTGTGTGATTTCCACCACAACCAAGATACAGAACTATAACCCCACCACAAGGCTCCCTCCTGCTAGCCTGTTTATAGCCACACCTTTACCTTACCTACTACCTCCTTCCCAAACCGCTGGCAATCACTGATCTGTTTTCTAGCTCTATACTTTTGTCTTTTCAAGAATGTCATATAAATGGAATCATATAGGATGTAACATTGTGAAATATTTTTGCATTGTGTTTAGTTCTCTTGAGATCCACCCTAGTTTTTGCATATCAATAATATGTTTCTTTTCTATGCTGAGTAATATTCTGTGGTATGTGTGTATCATAGTTTGTTTAACCATTTACCTCTTGAGGGGCATTTTGGTTGTTTCCAGGTATTGCCTTTAAGCTACTATGAATATTTGTATACACAGTTTTATGTAGGCATGGCTTTTTATTTCTCTGAGATGAATGCCCAAGAGTGCAATTGAGACACGGTCAAACTGGTTTCCAGAGTAGCTGTACTATTTTACATCCCCACTCACAATATATGAATGAGCAACTATCTCAGCATCTTATTCAGATTTTGGTGTTGCTGTTTTATTTTTTTTAAGCCAGTCTGATAGGTGTGTAGTGTGATCAATTCTTTAAAACTTTTGAATTGTAGCAACATATATACAACTCAAAATTTCCCATTTGAACCACTTTTAATTGTATTCACAATATTATGCTACCATCACCAACAGCTTTTACTGAAACTTTTTTTTTATCACCACAAACAGACACTCTGCATGATCATTTTGTGTGTGTGAACATCCCTCCATCTCATTCCTATTTTTATACTGGAGCATGGATATGTTTTCTTTTAATTTATTAAGAGCACTTTTGATATTAAATATATTAAAACATCATTAGCTTTCTTTGAAAATATTTTTTTATCAATTTGCTATTTTCATTAAAGCTTTTTTTGGCATACAAAAGTACTAAAATTTTAGATAATCAAATTTATCTTTTCTTTTGATCTTTCTTCCACTGCTTTTATATGTAAAACATTGTTCTCAACTGAGATATTACTTATTCATCTATGTCTTTATATTTAGGTTTTTTTTTTACATTTGACTTTATGGTCTATGTAGAATTTATTTTGTTATGAACTTTAAAGATCTTGTCATGAGTCATTTGTTAAGTAAACAATTATCTCAAAGTTATTTGAATAGTCCCTCCTTTTCTCATTGGATTATTCTGTTTTCTTTATCACCCACTCCATTTTTATTTAGCCTTGGTTCTGTTTCTGTGAAATCTACACAGTTCTCTCAGTCTGTCTGTCAATACTTGTGCCAGTACCATTTAGCTGGGATTTTGGCAGGAACTGGATAGCATTCAAATCAAGACTGAGTTCCTGGAGTTTAGATATTTTTTGTATTTCACTGAAAATGGGACCATATGCTTTAGAAATCAAATGTTGGCATGAAAAAGGTATTGTTTTGTTATGAAAATGCAGGGGACTGACTTATGTCTTGTCATGTAGCAGGCTCTGATTTATGCTTCTTAAGAAGATGTGCCCATGGGATTATACACCTTAAATTAGGAATCCAGGGCACTTGGCAATAATTCCCAGTTCTTCCTCAGACTCATCCCATGCACACATCTCGGACAGCCTTGGGTGTCCAGTAATTGTCCTCAATAGATCTGTAACTCCAATATTGCCTCTATACTTTCACAGTGTTGGAACATTTGTAGAGAAGTCTTTTAAGCAAGCCATTCTAGTTAGTGTGTTATAAGAAATTGAATCTGTCTTAGGCTCCCACTATTGTACATCTGACAGGAGTTAAGGCCTGTTACTAACCAATAGTTGAGGAAATAATGCTCCAGAGGGTGGAAGGAAAGCCTCAACTCCTAGTGGTAAAATAAAGTCTCAGAGACCATCTCATGGATGTGCAAGTATTTATGCAGAGCTTTTGTCATTTTCTTTCTTCTCAAGAAGACATTCTAATTGTATCACTTAGATAAGAACTCTTAGCCTGTCTAAATATTGGTTTCCGTTTCATTTCACAATTCCAAGCATATAAATAGGGAAATTTTTGTTTGCAAATAACATAAGACCCAACTCAAACTTGGATAAATAACAAAGGGAATTTATCGACTCATGTAACTGAAAAGTCCAGAGATACTGTGCACTTTGGGTGGTCTGACTCAGTGACCAAACATGGTCACCAAGAATCTGTTTTTTTCCTCTCTGTCTTCCATTGTGCTGACTTGTCCCAAGGCCATTTACCCCTCAGGTAACAGAGGGTTGTGAACAACTCCTTAGAATATGCTTCCTTGTTTAGGAGAAAGAGTGCAAGCATCTTATCATTCTCAGTGATAAGGTGTATGAGAAGACTAATTGGTTTACACCATTCAGAGTCCACCTCAGAAGTTGGGAGTGAGGTTAATCCTATGCAAATCAACTAGCTGAGAAAGTTCAAGGTACTTTTAACATGAAAGAGGAAGGTTGGGAACAAACCAAAGCTGTCTGCTATACCCATTATTCAGCACTCTAAAGGCACGTTTCTAAAAAAGACTCTGAAGGATGGCTTGTCTTAATATGACAGAATGTTCTAGTTGAAACTCTGACTACTCCTGGATCTCAATCAACAACAAATACATATGTATCGACTCACCACACCACATACCAAACAATTTTCTGTCATTGCACATAGCCTAGAAAGAATAAAAGGAAGTCTTTCTCATCAGAGAATACTGGGTTTATTGGGGTAAAATTAAAATAACTTATGCAAAACCCACTTTGTATAGATGGATGCTTTGTCGGATAGCTTGGCATTTAACCAGCACAAAGGCAGCTGGGCTGCTCCAACTCCCCTTTCCCCTTGAACTGCAGTTGTTTCCTGGGTGGTACTGGTACAATGTTACTGGTTACAGCCCAAGTGTCCTCCATGTGCAGAAGCAGACTGGTGGTGGTTGAGTGTGATGGAGATATAGGCGATGTGTCTAGAGGAAGAGCCACTTCATTTTGGCATGTGTTTAGGTGGCTTGGATTTCAGATGCTTTGTAGAAGCAGCTTCTGACATCAGTGGGCATAATGCATGAGGTGGCATGGGCTTATGGCTTCATATGCTCCTCAGCATGGCTTATAGATATGAGAGGAAGAGAGCATTGCTTTTGTTTACCTGCTTCACCAAAGTCAAAACTAATAACTTATTATACAGCAGAGGGCTGGGAGGCCAGAGCAAAGGGAGATAACTGCCTTATGCTGTTTTGTGAGAGATGATGGCAAGCCAAATGAGTGCCACTTGAACCTCTGCTGCTGGGGGTTCTGGTGGTATCACGTAGCAATGAAAATCTAGCCGCAATTTGCTTTTAGGTTTTGAATCAGGATAGATGGTTATTTAATGGCAAAGTCTCGAAGAATCTAGAAGCTCTTCAGATTTTTGTTGACTGCTTTTTTGATTTATATCTATGACGGAGAGCAGGGATTAGTGTATGACTGGGTATTTGTTTCATTTCCAGGGATGTAATTTGTGATATGTGTGTGTGTGTGTATACACACAAATATATATGTATATACTCACACACACACACATACATACAAATAAATAATATTTTACAGTTTGCAGGATAATTTCACACAGCATTTTAATTCCATTTGATCCTTGTGAGTTAAGTAGGATTCAATAATGTGGCCAGTTGAATTATGTACCCCAACAAACACATGTTCTTAATCCACATCCTTCTGGGTGGGAAGCCATTATAAATAAGACTTTGGAAGATGTTATTTTTTCTTAAGGTATAGCAAACTGAACCAAGGTAGGCCTTGATGGGAACTGCTGGAGGCCTTATAAAGAAAAGGCCACAGAGAAACTGGCAGTCAGTGGGAACCCAGTAGAAAGAGAAGAGGACATCACCATGTGACGGGACGCAGAAATACAAGCCAAGGAACCCCAAGGATTGCTGGAAGTCATCACTACAACACTACAGTCTTTGGGGAGAAAGCAAGCCTTGCTAATAACTAGATTTTTTTTTACTTCTCCTAGCCTCAAAACTTTGAGGCAATAAATTCCTGTTGTTTAAGCCAATCCATTGTGGGCACTTCTCATAGTAGCCTGGCAAATTAAGATAGGTAGTATTTCCATTTTATAGATGCAGAGCCTCACTTTCGGAGCAGAATGTCATTCAGTGTCATCGATGTCATAAAAGAAGCGAACAGTGAATTAGGAACTCGAGCACTGGTCACCTCTTTCCAAATCCCATGCTCTTTCCACGTAGCCCCCTGCATCCTTGCATTTGTACCATGAGACATAGGGTGGAAGATAAAGATCAATAGTGGCTTATCGTCTTGAGTATTTCCCAATCTGCTTTTGGAACATTCTCCAGTGGAGGTGGAGATAGTAGATGAGTAGTGGTATTATGATATTAGGTGTGTTTCCAGAAAAAGGACAACAAAGGTAAGGTAAAGAAATATGAAGTGTCTTCACTGTGTGCGTTTTCTACTCTCAATAACCATTTTCTTTATATTAGATCAGGGCCACTGTCATATCTCAATTGGCTTTCCTCAACTGGTCCATCTCCAGTTTTTTTTTTTTTAAACCTGTGAATATATCCCCTATGCTGCAGCTAAAGAGATCTCCCTGAAATGAAAATTGGGTCCTGTCCACCTCTTAATATCCTCCAGGGGTTCTGCATTATCTATGGAATGGTGCCCAAATGCCTTAGTGGAGCAACTAAATCCCACTGTGATCCTCTGCACCTACCTTTCTAGGTTTGCACTTCCTCGTGGGCACCCTAAACTTCAGGCACATGTCTGTTCTGCACGCTTCATACTTTGTGAGCTCACATGTGCTAATGATTTCCATGATGCTGCCTCTGTCAGCAATATGCTTCCCTCTTCCCTATTGTCCTTGTCCCTTGGCAAGTTTGTACTCATCCTTCAGTATTCAGATTAAGCATTACTTCCTCAGTGAAACTTTTTCTGATCCCTTTCCTTGGCAGAATTAGTCCCTCTTCCTCAGCTTGTGATTCCCATTGAAGCTTTCAAATATTTTTATTTTAACACTCATCTTATTGGCTTGCCATTATTTGTTTTCTTGATGGTATCCCCAAATAATCTGTAAACTCTATGAGGTCAGATATAGTGAATGGTTATTTTTCCCTTCAAAATTCCATGCACAATTATGCCTTGTACATAATTTATTCTCAAAATGTTTGATGAGTGAATGAATGCATGAGTGAATAAATATTTACTAGATTGCCTTACTTATGTGTGCATTAAGCACTCTGGTTGTTTAAATTTGAATGAGAACTTTGCAGGCATTCCAGGGAATGTTTGGTTATGCAAAGGCTTGGTATCATATCTGGAATGTTGTGTATCCACCATAGTGTTAAAGGAGCACATAATATTTATAAACAGAGGTACAAACGAAATGTGGTAGGAAAACAGGAGTTGAGTCTGTTTGCCAATATAGATTTGCTAAAAACACACTTGGGCAAATTCCTTTCTCTCTCCTGGTTTCAATGCTCTTATCCGTAAAACAGGCATGGAGGAGAGAGAGCCCCTTGAGCTCTGATTCTAGGAAGAAGTTTGAATGATTTTCTGAAATTGGTCAAACCATGAATACTGGTGACGCTGTCTGAGCTGCATGAATCTTTCTTGTTTAGGCCAAAAGGGTTCCTTCAGGATAATCACATTTTGATTATCAGGAGGCTTTTGTACCCCAGATGCAAAATGTAATTGAGTTAATTCCCACAGAATCTTAGTAGCATCACCATTTTGAGAACCTCTCTATTTTTTAATCATACTGGACATTTCAATGTGGAGAAATTGTCCTCTGTACAAAGACTTAAACAGATAGTTTTCTTTCAGGAGTTTTTTTCCATTCATGCAGTTAGTAGGCTCAAGAACAAATAATAAATGGTATGTGTAATGGCTAACCAAATCTTGGGAAAATTGAGAAATTAAAGAACAAATTCAAACTTCTGGTAATTTTAGCATGGAGGCATGGATTAGTTGAAACTTAAAAAAAGTAATCTTTAAATTTGCAGTGAGTAACTTAGGTTGAATTTTCAAAACAAGCCCTGCGAGGCATTTTATACTTCCAAGAAATTTATAAACTTCAGGTCGTTTGGATGAATGGATAACTTTATCCTTAGTGTTAGACAAGCACTCTAATGGTATTTCATGAATGTCCACACTTGGATAAGCTTTCTCCATAAGTTTTTCAGATAGAAGATTTATTCAGCATTACTCACTTAAAAATGAAAAACCTGAATAATTCTCTGATCAAAGGAATTCTTTTATTAGGTAAGTAATCGACAAAAGTGTGTGCATATGATCGTTCAAAGACATGTATGAGAATGTTTGTTGCATTTCCATTTATAAGCCCCAAACTGGAAACAATCCAAATGCCCATCAAAAACAGAGTGGCTAAATACAATGTTGTATAGTCACATCAAACAGAATGAACATCATCTACAATTGTTCACAACAATGTGGAAGAATCTCAAAACATTATTTTGACCAAAAGAAGTCAGTGAGAGGGAAGTACATTCTGTATGGTTGCATTTGTGCAAAATACAAAGATAGCCACAACTTACCACTCTGTTATAAATTCAAGATTGTGGTGATATTTGCAGTATAGTGACAGAGCAAAAAGGGAGCTAGTGGGGTCCTGGTTAATGTATCTTGGTCAGGGTGATATTTATGTGGCGGTATTCGTTATTGAAAAGTCATTGTACACTTAAAATATGCACAGTTTTATGTGTACATATGAAATTCAACAAAAAGATAAAAATAATGGCATATGGAAAAAAATTCAAAGGAAATGTAATTTGCACTAATAATTTTTAAAGAGATGGACCCTTGAGATGGTGCCATGTCCTTGACTGAGATTATAACTAATCCACCATAAAATGATCCTTGTAATATAAAGTTCCTTTGTTATACACATACAATTAGTGTTGGGGATTGAATCATGTCCCCCAAAAAAGGTATGTTCAGTCCCAACCAACCCCTGGTCCTGTGGATGTAAACCCATTTTAAATAAGACCTTTGAAAATGTTATTAATTAAGGTGTGCCCAAACTGAATGAGTGTGAGTCTTAATCCAATATGGTAGAATGGTAGACGTCCTTATAAACAAAGGAAATTGGACACAGAAAGAGAAAAGCCACATGGAGGAGCAGCTAAATGGAAGTCAATGCAACCCAGAAGAGAAAGGAGAAGACACTGCCCTGTACAATGCCTTGTCTGAAAATCTAAGGACCAAGGATTGCCAGCAGCCAGAACCAACACCACAGTCTTAAGGGAGAATGCATCCCCTTGCTGATGCCTTTATTTGGACTTCTCTTAGCCTCAAAACCATGAGCTAATAAATTCCCATTGTCTAAGTCTATCCATTGTATGATATTTGTCTTAGTAGCCAAGAAACTAAGACAATTAGCCTCATCTCTTTTACAGTAAACTTGTTATTACTGTCTGCTGTGTGCTGGATGGCCTTTGGGGTCTTGCAGGAAATTCACTGGAGCTTTTTTGGTGGATAATTGGAAACATTTCTCTATTGTTTTAAGGATGTCAGTAACAATTGAAGAGCTTTTGGGTCAGAAATTTTCCATCTTGGGCATAGCTGCATGGGATTTAGTTCTCAGGAATATCCTGCAGGGAAGTCCATTATCAGGAGGACATTTATACAAGGAATTTTCTGATGGCTTACAGCTTCTCGCCCCAAGATCCCCTTCTATGTTAATCCTTGGACTCTGCTGTTGCTGGCATATTATTTTCCCCAGGTCATAGTAGGCTAGGGGCACAGATATGATCATAATAGACATTACAAAAGTTTATTTCGCTCTCTCTTCTCAACCTATCTCTGGGAACTCTAAACCCCTCAATTTTATCTTGTAATTTTGTCATGTATATTTAGTATTGTTCTCAAATTTTATGTGACATTTTTTCTCTTTCTTCCTCCTACTCTGAAGTGCTCCATGCCACCTGCTTTATCTCTATTACCTAAGCTAATAATACTAAGAGAAACACCTATCATTTAGTGAGTTCATCTTAATGTGGCAGGCTATTAAACTCTTTAAATGGATCATCTCAACTGATTCTGTGTACTACCTTATTAGGAAGGAACTACTCATATCTCCTTGTGTAGATGATAAAATTGAGACAGAGACATTATATAACTTTCCCAAATTCACACAACTTGTTAGTGGTAGAGCCAGGATATGAACCCAGGTCTCTCTACCTCTCCAGAGCCCAAACTCAACCTTTAAGAGGTAATGTTTTCATCAACTGTATCAAATGTATCACACTAATACATGATGTTAAAAATATTTTTTTAAAAAGATATACTGCTATAAAATAGTACTAATTTGTATTCCACTGTCCTATGAGAGAGCTAAGAGATACATTGTACTTTGGGCCGAGAATTATTCCTTCAGTGAGAGGGCTATCGCCTTTCATTAGAAATGTGCCTCACCCCTGTCTTCCCCAGTGGTGTGCCCTTTTTGAAGGTGTGCTGCCTCAGTCCTCCTTGTAAAAAAGGTTCTCTGTCCAGAAAAGACTGTATCTTTTTACATTATGTTGTTTTGGCAGAAATGCTTTATTTTAAACTTTTTCGTTCTCTAGGTAATCTCTTGTGTATCCTTTTAGCTAACAGTGCTTTTTTTGCCTGACTTGATGGTTCTTTAACTTTCTTGATTTGATTGGTTTATTTCTATATGATAGTGTTTATTTTATGGAATATTTTTATCATTGTTAATCTGCAAGTGTGTTCTCTTGTTTAATATGATCTGTTGGTAAACCCTGTAAGAATGTGGTCAGCTTGACACCATTACTTCTGCTTAGCATTTCATGTTTGAGTATCGGTTTTAGATCATTTTATTACTTTTAGCTTTTCATGTTGTTACTTGTTGCTGTTTTCTGTCTTCAAAGACTATTTTGTCTCCCCTACGGTATGGCTGGAGAGTTTGGAGTGGGGTGGAAGTAAGTATGGGGAAGGTTTGTGTGTATATTTGTGCTCAGCCCTGCCTGTTCCCCACGCAGGAATGGTGGAATGTCACATGTTAGAGAACTTGTTCTGTAATCTGATTTTTTCAAGGCTCTTCCTTCATAAAAGGCCTTTCTTTAATTAAAGAGTAGTAGGAGGAAGAGTAGCCCCAGCAGCAACCACCATTTACCAAACATCCATGTATCAGGCATGGAATTCGATGCCTACTTGCATATTTTATTTAATCCCCAGAATAACCCAACTGGTAAGCACAGTTAGTTTCACGGTATTAAAAAAGAATTTGAAGCTCTGAGAGAGTAAATCACTTGAAGAGGTTGGATTTGAATCCAGGTCTGTTTGAATTCCCAAAACCTTGTTCTTTCTGCAGAAGCCAGAACACACATACCAAGGCAAGGATCAGGTTCCTTTATGAGCAGGGGAGTGGGAGGACTTTCCAAGGGTTCTCCCCTTCTGCCTGAATTCAGCTAGTTCTTACTGCGAAGGGAACCTTCCTCACGCCAGCCATGCATCTGGGTCCTTTGCTATCCCCACCATCTGACTGTGTAGAACCAAAGGCCTTTCCTAGCTGAGCTCACATAAGGATCCAGCCTTCATGGGGACAGTGGAGCCTCAGTCTTTAAGCTTGCTGCCTTGGCTTGCATGCCCACTTCTCCTTTGGCTCAGGTCAGCTGCTTCTGGGTATTCAGAAACCCCTGTAGGCAGGTTTTCATCCCTGCTCTTCTGGCAAGGCAATGTGTCACTTTTGCCTCTCTGCTAATGAGCCCTAGAAGTAGCTTCCCTCAGCAAAAGCTTTTCCTTTTTGCAGACCGACCTGCTGAACCTCTGAATCTTTTCTCTTTTCTTCCTGTTTTCTTTCCTGGTTATTTAAACAGTTTTCAACCCTCACAGGAAGACCACCATGGCAAACATCCAACATCACCTCTTATTCACCAAACAGGATAAAGTTTACTTTTGCAAACACAGTAACTATTGTGAGCTGCTGTATAAGTCACTCTTAAAGTTCCTTGTATACTGAAAATCATTTGCATGAAACTGCTTACTATTACCTCTTAACCAGGCTAGCAATTCTCATCTGCCTTTAAGTCTCTTTTTTTTTATTATTTTTTTTTTATTTTACCAGGAGGTCCCAGGGATCGAACCCGGGTCCTTCCATATGGTAGACAGATGCCCAACCACTTGAGCCACATCTGCTTCCCTAAGTCTCTTTTTTAGAGCAGTTTTGTTCATTTTTCCCTTCTGTGTTTTAAAAACAAGTTTTGGATATGATACAATGACAGCTTTTCCTTGGAGCTACTGGAAAATTCTCCATAGGTTTACAAGTATGTTTTATATCTCTTTGTTTATAAAAAATTAGATTTACTGTCCTAAATAGGTGAGTGAAAGAACTACAAATATTGGTAAAAGAGTGTAAAAGTATGGTATGGTATTTTTTAAAATTTTTGAGGAAGAGAGGATCACTGGTCTCACTGGAAAGTCCCCAGTGCTAGGGTTCAGAGAATCCGCTGTGCCAATAACTAACCATGAGATAGTGGACATTTCACTCTAACTAAATCCCAGTTTTCCACATCTGTAAGTGGTGGTGGGGCGGTGAGACTAGATCGACCTTCCATCTATAAGATTCTTTGCTCTGTATGAACATTGTCATCTGGCAGAGGAAAATCACAGCCCCAGAATTACAAAGCAGAGTACAGACAGGTGGATTTGGAGCTAAGAGACAATACTTTAATGGGATACTTATTTGTTTGTTTTCTCTTAGCTATGAATCCACACTTCTTTGCCCTTCTTTGTGATACTGGAGCTGGACAATGGAGTTGTTTCTTCTTTGCCAATTGGCTTGATGTTAAACTTTGCCAATAGAGGGCGATGGTGGGACACCGCAAGGCTAAAGCAGGAGGAAAGAGCCTTCTTTGTGCTGAGTTCCTTTGGAATCAGTGTCAGGGTTGCTAATAGCATTAACCTTAACAGTCTTTACTGTTCAGCAGTGACCCAAATCTCCTGGCACGATTCTTTGCCACCACAGTGGGCAGTCCTCACAGTTCAAGGGTGGCCCATGCTCTCTGGCACATTTCTTCACCATCCAGTGATGGACTGCTCCTGAGGTCCAGATGTAGTTTTTGACCTCTGGCAAGAAAAAATTCACCCCCACTGGCCTGTTCTTGTGCCTGTGGTAGTCTTTCCTCAGAGATCTGAATCTCAGCCTTGGAGAGATCCTCCTCTAAGTTTCTAAATTCCTTCCTTGTTTGGTTTCCCTCAAGCCTAGAATAGTAGTAGCTATTTCTGCAGCTCCTCTTTCTGTATCTCTTAGAGTCCTTTTCCTATCCATCTTAGTAGTTAACCACATTTAACTAGTTAACAATTCTTTCTAGTTTATTTCTCTTTTTCAAATTACCAGTATGGTTTCTGTGTATCTCCTGACAAGACCCTGACTGATAAACTTAGTATAGCTACATACACGCACAGACACAGACACACAGACACACAAGCATGTGTTTCATACATACACATGCATGCATATATGTATATATATACATACATGGCATATGAGACAAGTCAAAACAAGCTAACCAATGAATAAAACATTTGGGGATGTTATCCTCATGTGTAGAAATTGCTGTTTCCAATTAGGCCAGTTCAGTTGGCAAAGGGGACCTGACTGAGTATGGAGGGAAGCTTAGGTAAATGAAACCAATAAAAACATTTTTATTGGGTTCCAAATCACTGACTTCAAAACAATAAAATTAATAAAGTAGTTTAACTATTTTTAACTCAATTAAAGTCTTTAAAAATTGAATTGTTTTTAACTCATAAGTTGTTAACTCAATAAATGTGGTTTTCAATGTAGTTACTTTTGAAGTTACTGTTTTGAGTGTAATACAAGTTTTAAAAGTTTTTTCCTGGGACTAGATGTGGCTCAAGTGGTTGAGTGCCTGTTTCCCACATGGGAGGTCCCAGGTACAGTTCCTAAAAACAAACAAACAACAAGCAAAACAAACGAGAAAACCAACTCGGGGGAACCTATGTGGCTCAGTGGTTTAGTGCCAGCTTCCCACATACAAGGTCCCAGGTTCAATCTCCAGCCCCTGGAACCTTGAAAAAAATTTGTTTCCTTTTATTACCTTACCTGTTTTAAACAAGCTTATAGACAAATGTACAGAGTATCAGTACCCTGCAGGAAAGTAAGTAGTGTTGCCTATACTGAGTTAGCCTGCAAAGTTGTGAAATGGTGGGAGTGGGGAGCTTAAATGCCATCCATAGCCACCTATTTCAAGCCTCCAAGTACTCTTCTTTCTTCTCAAATCTCACTTCTCACCTTCACTCTTGGCTGATGACCTTGTTTCAAACTTCACTGGGAAACAGAAGTAATCAGATACATTGCTCATTTTCTCACCACAAAACCTACAAAAATACTTATAATCTGTAGCCATTTTCTTTTTTTTTTCCCTATGGTTACAGCAGAAAAAGTTGTTCTTTCTCTTATCAAAGGCCAACTCCTCTACTTGTACTCTGGATCCCATCTTCTCTTGCTTTCCCAAGGCCTTATTGAGCCAACCATTCCGTTTTTATTTGATCACTTCATTATCATAAAAATAAGTTATACTATTTTCAACCTTAAAAAGAAACTTTCTCTCATTCCACATCCCCTTTCATTTACCTCTTCCTCCCATTTCTCTCTTCACCAGAGATTTATTCACAATCTATTTTCACCTCACATTCCATATTGAACCCAGTGCAGTCAGCTTTCTGCCCCTACCACTCCATTAAAATAGTTAGCTAAAATAAAAGACATCTTCTTTGTCACCAAACCCAAAAGGCACATCTCAATGCTCATTGTACTCAGCCTTTGAGCATCATTTCTCAGTATTGATCACTCCTTATTTAAAACATTCTCCTATCTTGGCTTCTATAAAACCATACTCTCCTGATTATCTTACTGGATGTGTAAACTTATTGCCTTTAATGGCACTTACTCTTCTAAATATTGTAGTTTGACAGGGTTCAGTTATAGAATCTTTTTTTTCTATCTACATTCTTTCCCAAAGTGATTTAATCAATTCCTATGGCTATAAATATCCTTTTCATGCTGATGATATCTAAATCTGTATTTTCAATCCAAGTCACTCCATTGACCAGCAGACCTACATATCCATGTAGTTGACATCTCCACCCAGCTATATCACAAATATCTCAAACTTTTCAAAACAGTGCTTTTGGTTCCTGACTTCCTAACTCTGTTCATCTCCACTTCCATCAACTAATCAGTAGATGGTACATTAAATACATATTGGTGGTTGCTGTATTTCCCATTCCATTCAAACTAATCCATTAGCAATTTCTATTAATTATAGTTCCAGAATATATTTGAATCTTTCTCTCTCTTTCAAATTCCATCACCATCACACTTGTCCAAAAGCTATATTTGTACAACCACAGTATCCCTGTACTCGTCTTCCTCCTTACCTTCTTGTCCACCTTCCAATACATTCTCCATACAGTAGCTAAAGTGACCTTTAGAGCAACTTCTCATCAGGGTCAGCAAGTCCCTATGTAATCTGGCTCCTTGCCTCATCTTTAACCAGTTTCCCTCTTACTCATATTGCTCTAGCTAAACTGGCTTTTTTCAGTTTCTTGAATATGCCAAACTCTTTTCTGTGTCAAGACCCATGATATTTTTTTCTCCCTGGAATGCTCTTTCTTTCACTCTCTACATGGCTGGTTTCTTCTTTTACTTTAGGTCAGCTTAATCATGACCTTCTCCTAGGGGCCATCCATGAATGTGATATCGAAAGTAGACTCTTCTCTATTATTATTCTTATCAATGCTCTTATTTATTTCTTTCATAACCTTTATTGAATTTTAGAATTTTTTTACTTGTTTGCATATTTAGTTATTGTATGACTTCCTAACTAGAATCTAAACTCCATGAGGGCAGAGTGTATGTCTTAGTGGTGGGTGCAGCTCAGTGGTTGAGTGCCTGCTTCCCATGTACAAGGTCTAGGGTTCAATCCTTGGTACCTCCTAAACACACACAAATACACACACACACAGAATGCATGTCTGTGTTGTATACTGCTCTGTCCCCAGAATCAAGAAAAATTTGTAGAACCTAGTGGTCACATAAGTATATAATGAATCAGTGAATATCTTTCTTGTGTGCCCCTTTAGCTTGACCATTTTCTATATTTTGAGCCTTGAACTTTGGTGTCTCCTCAGCTACCTTCAATTCTGCTCACTGTCTTGATTATACTTTCCTCTCTGTTACTGATGCTTTCCCCAAAGTCCAATTTCCATTGGTCTTACCTCAGCTTAGTAAATTCTATCTGGACCCTAGTCAGCATTCTTGGCGAATGATTTTATGTAGTTATGTTTGACTCTGAACTACAAATTGATAAAATGATTCTCACCCCCAATAAGATGAGTTGGAAAAAATAATGAATCCAAGACTAGAACTCTATTTTTCTGGATATTTCAAAGAAGGGACTCATGCTGATTTGGGATATTCTCACTTTGGAACATTTTGCTTCTTTTGAAACTGCTAGTTGTCAAGCAACAGGCTATACTGAGAAAGGGGAGTGTGTGGTAGTGACACAATAACTTCCTCCAAGTCAGCTTAAGATTTCAAAGGAACATTAAGGGCATTAAAAAATTTCTCTTATACCAAGAGTGTGAGAGATTTTGAGTATTAAGGGAAAACACAGGGTTCAAAGATTCCTGATTTAGTTCTTGCTGTGAAAGACTATTATATTGTCTGCATTTACTTAAAGGGGTATTACTCATATACTTGGTCTTATTTATTTATTTATTTAGTTAGTTAGTTCTATGATCTACTATGAGGTTAGCATGGGAGTTGGGAGCACAAAAGAATACTTGACCTTTTTCCTATTTGCTATCTCAGAAATATTTACCAGTTCACTAATGACAATCAAAGAAAGGCCAATAGAAATAACTATCATTAAATAATTAATTCATTTCACAAAATTTACTGAATACAAATTATACACCCAATAATGGTAATATAACTGAATAAAACACTTCATACCCTCAAGGAATTCAGATTCTAGTGGGAGGTACCATGGCATACCTATTAAGTTAACAAAAGGTAAAAATCGCGAATCTCCATTGTGGGGCTATAATCAATCAAATGCATCAAATTTGCTGGTAGAGGAGAAGTTGGTACAGTCTAACCAAGGTACAGTTTGGTAATATGCAATTCAAAGAGGATGGGTAATTATAGATATTCTTTGACCCAGGAATCCCACTTTTGGAAATGTAGGTCAAGAAAGTGACTCAAGAGGGGAAAAAGCCTCTTTTGTTCAAAGATATTTGTAGCTGCACAACCTATAATAACAAACTGGAAATAACAAAAAATTCATAGGTTGGGGGAATTGTTAAGATAGTGATATTACAGTGTCTTAGATTGAGTTTTCACAGGAAACAAATCCAGAGGCTAGGATTTGTTTGGGAGGTAAAAGGAATGCCGGAGAGGAGAGTAGGGAAGTGAGGCAGGGATGGGAAGGCAGCCAATAAATGGTAAACTATCAAACCAGTGATCACTGAGCATAGCTGAAGCTGAAGCTATGGAAAATGGCATGAAACCCAAACCTCAGAACTATCTCATCTGTGGGGTGGTGTCTTGTTACTCTAACTCCTAAGAATCTTCGGCTGAGGTTGATTGTAAGGGGTGTGTTCTTTCCTCCGCATTTCCTACTTGCCATGGGAGTGGCCTGAGTGGCTTTTTTTGTGTGTGGTGGGGTGGGGAAAATCTCTCAGTCATGGACGCAGCTACTGACAGTTTTATGTAATCTGCAGCATATTGAAAGGTCACGTTTATTGCCATTAAATGTGAAAAATGAGTGGACCCTAACCACATTTGTAAACGTCTATAAGAAAATATTGGCAAGCAAATAAAGATCACAATACCATTCACATGGCGTGTATAAGGCCTTGGGAAAGCAACCCTGTAAAAATTAGTTATGTCATTAGAGCACAAAGAACATATAGTGCTCTTGTAAATCAGATGCTATTTCTTTTGTATTGTAGAAGGACTAATTAAAAGTCAATAGGGAGGCGGCTGTGGCTCAATCAGTGGGGCTCCCGTTTGCCGTGTGGGGGGCCCCGGGTTCGGTTCCCGGGGCCTCCTGGTGGGGGCGGGCCCGCCCGTGCGGCGTGGTTGGCTGACCCGGCGGGCGCGGGCAGCAGGGGGGGGATAAATGAATAAATAAATAAAATCTTTAAAAAAAAATTAAAAATAAATAAATAAATAAAAAATAAAGGAAATGCATTTAAAAAAAAAAAAAAGTCAATAAAAATGATCTACCAATGTTAATGGAAAGAATGAATCTTTCTTGAGACCTCAATGAGTTGATACCTTTTACATGTCCACAATAGTGATGACAGATCTAAGAGAAGTTGCAAAGGTGGAATCAATGGTCAGACTTTGGTAGCAGGAGTAAAAGTCATCAAGGACGATCTGAATATTTGTGTATAGGCAATGGCAAGATGGCAGCATCTTTAATAGTGCCAGGGAAGTCAGGAGGAAGATCTTGTTTTAAGGCAGAAGATTGTTGCATAAAGGTGAAAGACTGTGATGTTCTTAAGAATATTTCTTAACATGATATTAAAGCTGGAGAGGCCTTGAGATGTTCAAGGATACCAAACTCTGAAATGTAGAGAAATGAAGATTGGCAACACTTCCCAAATAAGGGTAGAAATAATGTCACACATAATGGTTAACCAAAAAGAAAACTGAAAAGGTTCAAAAGGGGGGAAATAGTCCCTTTCAAAGGGAGTGGTTTTCTCATTAATCACTTTAATAATTTTTCATTAACTTTCCTCTGACCATTAGAGATTGGGAAGACAATCTTTGCTAATTAATTTCCACAATACAAGTTTCAATGAAAGGAGATAAAACACTCGAGGAGGCAAAATAATTAGCAAATACTTTTAACTTATAAATTTTATTCTTATCGGAACCTGAACATTTGTTGCCTGGTTCCTTGGCTGGCATTAATCTCATCTTGTATCTCTGGACTGTTGCCATGGCTTGGTTTTAACAGAGCCAGAATATCCGCCTGTTTTGCTCCTAGATTATCTTTGATAAAAGGATGAAAGCAATGATAATTATGCAAGGAACCACTTTGTCACTACTTGCATGGTCTGACTTAAGATGTTCTAGACATTGACATAAGTAGGCTACTGTGTTTTATTGGCCTCAATTAACAAGAAAGCAACATTTCTTTTACTTGTGCCATTAATATGGGCAAGGGATAAAAAAGTGCAATAAATTTCTAATTTAAATTTGGAACCCAGTAAAGGGAGAAAGTTTGACTTGTTCATGTTTGCAGTTCCATGAGTCATAGCCAATTTTTTTAAACATAAGCCATCTGCCAGCATAATACTTTTAATGATACATTTACTTGAAATTCTTTTCACATGCTTCCCTGAGTTCCTGTACTCAAGAAGATCAGAAAGAATATTTGGCTCAGGCATTTGGGGCCTCTGTGATCTACTGTCTCCACTGATTTGAGTTGACAATAACCTTCATCACTCAGTGTGTCTCCTCTGAGGCTAATATTTCATTTATCTTACCTTTTTTTCCTGAAGATCTTTGATATTATTTAACAGCAGTATCCAAGCTTTGTAGGCTGATGTGTTTGGATTTTGCTTGAACGTTTCATGTTTCACAGGAGCTAATAAGTGGCCATCTGATGTTTTACAGCTTATCAACAGTAACATTTTGGTGACAATCTAAATAGAATAAAAACTTGGTTTTCACAGAAGAGTTTGCAGAATTTTATCACCCGGCTATTTCTAAGAGTCACCTAGTGATTTCCCTTTGTTGTCACTTTTGCTTATTTTTCTGTCTGGATTTGTTTTTTCTCTTATTACTTCTAGAATCAGGACATCTACAGAATGTTCCACATCTTAGTTCGTTATGTTCTTTTTAGGTTTTTATTTATAGACCTCACTTTGTCTCCATTATTTGCTTTTTTAAAAACTCCTTTGAAAGTTCCAGGAGACAATTGTGATATAGGTTCATTTACTCTTTCAACAAACATTTACTAAGGGTCTACTCTTTACAAGTTTCTATACTAGGCCCTGGAAATGTGAAGAGGACTGAGGCACATCACTGTCCTCAAAGGAGCAGCATAGTATATACTAATATAGGGTTAAGGGCAGAGTCTTCAAAGTTAAACTTAAATTTATTTCCCAGCTTTTCTACTTACCAGCTAGACTGGTGACTTTGATTTCCTGAAACTGAGTTTATTCTTTTGTAAATGGGTTTTAATGAGAATTAAATGAGTCCATGTATGTGAAAGCCTATACCTGGTGCATACAGTACGTGCTATAGATAGATGGTAACTGTAGCTACACAAGTTGTTCATTGTCTGGAGGATCGGATGTGATAAAGGCAATGCTAGCGATAGATATAAAAGAGCCCTAAAAGGGAGTAGAAGAGGGGGAATTATCTAAGTCTTGGGGCACGTGAGGTCAGGAAAGGCTTTCTGAAGGACTTGAGGCTTAAACTGGGTCTTAAAGGTTGAATAGGAGGACTCACTCATGTGATAGAATTAGTTCAGGAAAGGCACTGTGCACATAGGTTATGTTCTGCTCTGTGATATGCACCAGGACTGCAAAGGTAAATAAGATACAGGCATTTTATTAGGTCCAGGATGACGGAAAAGGATGAAGCTTAGAGCAAATCGAGGTACAATCACCCAGGAAGAACCAAGACTTGTGGAGACTAATCCAGATATTAAAGCTGACACTGAGGAGGACATAAAGGCTTTGAAGCTGCAGTGTCTTAGTAGCACCTCTGTCCTTTTAGTTGTGGCTAAGCCATAGGATCTGAGTCTTTTTCACCTCATCCCCCAAGGTTGAGGTAGGTCAAGGGGAAGTGTGAGGGGAACAGAAATTTTTTTATGTGATAGGCTTCATACTTTCTTGGCCTGGAACAGTTTTAAAGCCAACTCTTTCTATCATGCTGTATTTTTCTGAGTTCTTCAGAGCCCTGCCCCGCTCCACTCCCATCATCAAGGAGTCAGATGATCCGTTTCTAAATTCTTCCTGCTGAGATCTCATTGGCCTGCAGGATGAATCCATGCCAGCTATCTCTTACAGATAGCCTATATCTTGTCTATAGAGAACACATTTCTCTCCCTGACAAACTCTTGGTGTACAAGCCAATCCCATTGTGGCCTTTTCATTGATTGCTAATCATTCTTACTCTTGCTTTTGAGTTCTCTCAGTGTTGGTTAGATTTCAGTCCACTGTGTCCCCCATATTACTGGCAATATACTATACACCCTCTGAGCAGTCATGTTGAAGTTCCTCACACTGTCTTGAGGTGGGGGACAACAATTTCCTTTTCCCTTCTTGGGGGTGGAGTGCAGCAGGGTGGAATTCACTGCACAGTAACAGCTATCTTCAAAAATGCCCTCCCTCACTCTCCCCCCTTGACCTTTTTAATGTTTCAAAGTTAATGATGACTTTTAGAATCATCTGAATGGTTTTTGGCCACCTATATTTTGTATGTTTATAGGTTGGTCCATCTCCCAAGTCACTTTGGTATCTGGTATTTATTATCTTATTAATTTTGATGAAATTTCCATTTTTAATATCTGGTACACAAAAATAAATAAATTGACGTCTAGAAATGTTGTAAAACTGTAGAACAAAATAAATAAAGACACAATATTAAAACTACCAGAATGAAAATTCAAATTATCTGATAACAGAGTTTAGAACATTGGCTAAGTGCAAGGTGAATATATAACACCAAAAGTTTTTCTACACCCAAGAAATAACTAATTAAGATATGTTGTAGAAAATTAGATGCCCTTTACAAATGCAACGAAAATGCAAAGTCCATAGGAATAAGTTTTAACAAAAATGTATATAGCTATTATGCTGAAAATTGCAAAATATTTTAAGGAAGTATAAGCAGACATGTATAAAAGGAAATCTATATACCACACTTAAAGGATTGAAGACTGAATATAATGAAAATGTCAGTTCTGCACTAACTGAAATTCTAACATCAACAAAGTTTCCCTCAAAGTCCCCAAAGGATTATTTCACCAAACTTGACAAACTATTGCAAAAATTCATATAAAGATAATTCTAAAAGTAGAACAAAGATATAGAACATTCTATACCAGAAGTCAAGATTTCATATGGAACCACAGTAATTTTTTTTAAAAGATAGTATTGAGCAGGGATAGAAATTCTTTCCAGGCTCTATGCAATGACAGGAAATTGCTTGGCATGTAGCAGTGAGTCAATAAATATGTTAGGAAAGGATTTCTTAAATAAAACATGAAAATAACAGACAAAAAGGAAAGCAGGAATAGATTCGACTACATTGAAATTACAAGTGCGCTGTGAAGAAAGTGAGATCCAAGTCACATAAATATTGTGTCACAGTTTCTGTAGGTCAGGAACTCTGGCATGGCCTAGCTGCTTCAGGGTCTCTCATGGGCCGGACTCACGTGGTTGTTGGTAGGATTTACTTCCTCCCAGGATGTTGGGCTGAAGGCCTCAGTTCCTCGTCCGGCTGTTGGGTTGGAGTGTAGCCTCAGTGGCTTGCTACGGGTGCCTCTCCAATAGAGCAGTTTGCGTCATTAAGGCAAGCTAGTCAAGAAGGCAAGAGACCGAAGTCCCTCTTTTGTAACCTAATCGCAGAAGCGACATCCATCACTTTCATCATTTTTTTAAATTAGAGAAGTAGTGAGCTTACATAACAATCATGCATAAAATACAAACTTTGCATGCACCACCTGCCCACCAACACCTTACACTGGTGTGGAACATTTGTTAGTATTGATGTTAGAAGCCAGTCAGTTGGTCCTGCCCACACTAAAGGGGAATGGATTACACAAAGGTGTGAATACCAGGAGGTGGGGATTATTGGGGGGCAGGCGCATTTTAGGAAATGATTTATTGAATAAAGCATGAAAATAACAGACATAAAGAAAAACGGGTACATTTGACTACATTGAAATTACAAGTGCAAATATATAAAGATATAAAGCAAATCTGCCAATGTATCATTCAGGATAAGCTAGTTTATGCTGTGTTAACAAGTAGTCCAGAAATTCCATTGGCTTAACCCATGAAAGAGTTTTTTTTTTGTTTTTTTGTTTTTTTTTTTCCACCTCACATCAATCTCTTGTAGGTTGTGCCATTCTCTGGGGCAGCTGAACTCCAAGCAGTGTGTCAGGGAGGCAGGCTGCCTCCATCTTTTAGATACTCCATCTCAAACATGTGGTCTAAAAGAGCACCCTGGAGGGGAAGCTATAGATAGAAGCACCGCCCATCCCCTAATTACCTTCACCAAAAACAGACACCTACCATTTCCCTTCATATTTCATTGGCCAGAACTAGGCACATGGCCTCAGTAGAACTGTACGGGAAGCGGGAAAATATTAAAAAGCACATAGAGATTTGATGGACACTAGTAGTCTCTGAAACATGGAATGCTCAGAACATGGCCTTTGGTTATTTTATGCTCTGTATTTTAAAATATCTTTATGTATTTTTCAAAAACATGTTGACAGAGAAAAAAATGTGGGTATGTGAATGCTTTGGATCACTGTTTAGCGATGCGTTTTCATGAGATGTTAACATTGTGGGTAAATGGCTTTTGAGTCAAATAAGTTCGCGAAATGCTGGGCAGAATCAAGCAGATTTCTTTTCTGTAGAAGTTCACAGAGCTTTTAATGTTATTTTTTGCTTATTAGCTACATGGCCATAGGTAAACTATTCAACCTCTCTGTGTTGTTTCCTATCTGTAAAAAGGGGCAAGACATTACACACCATTGCTGTGCATATTAGATTAAATGTGGCTTAGGAATTACTTAGCATAATGCGAGGCAGATAGTAAGTTCTTAATAAAACTGGTAGTTATTGCTATATTTAGTTATGATGACAATGATAATGATGATTATAACTTTGCTGCTACTGCAGCTAAAGTATTACAAAAATTTGGTCATAGAACATTTTACTGCCAGAACATGTCACTGGACCTGTGTATTGCAGACTACATTTTGGGAAATGTTGCTCTCTATTTTTTTATTCAAGTTTGCCATCTGTGCTTTGCATTTATAAGAATTGAAATAGCACAGAGTAAACTTCCCCTTCTTTAACTTGGAAAGTGCATACTTTTAGGGATTTCCATTTGATTTCATTTAGTGGATTATTTCTGTTATTGAAAATGATCTTTCCCTATCTGTAATATTATACTGGGTCTCTCTGTCATTAGCGTCACACAGAAATTGGCTGCAGCTTGATGAGTTCTGTAGCAGTTGATAAAAAAAAAAAAAAAAAAAAAAAAAAAAAAAAACTTACTTGCTGCTGGCCATTTTGGAGCTGCTAAGGCAATTCCATGGCATTTTCTTTACTGGTAGGTTCACACAACATAGCAGCTTGAGCCTATTTTACTGGTCCTGGAAATTACAAAATCTTCCTCCTAAGTTGTCCTTTTAGTTGTAGGAATATGTAAGCATTAGGAATCATTTGCAGGGAAAGCATAAATGAGCTGTGCACCCCTCGATTCCCTTCCCCCCCACTTTCCTGGATTCTCTTCTCCAACGAAATGCATAATCATAATTGGCGTAAAGTGAGAATTGCTTTCACAGTGCCTGCTGGGTTGAGAGAATACTTACAATCACAGGGAAATTAAAGGAGAAATTCAGAAAAGTTGAAAGAAAGGAGCAACAACAAAAGCTGCAACACAAGTGGAAGAATCTGGCTTATAACTCTTACCTTTGCGTGCACTCTTCCAGCCTATAACTCTGCAGGTGGTGGTGGTGGGGATGGTGTTGGGGAGGAAAAGGGGAGAAAATGAGGCTGCTTTATTGTACATATCTACTGATTAGGAACTCCAGCTTCCAGGAACACCAAATGTTAATAGATCAGGAGCCCAGGAATCAGGAGATCTTGATTCCAGGATTGGCTCAGTTCTGTCATTGAACCCCTTGTGATGTTCTCTGCATGAATGAAGGAAAATTGATCATCATTCAAAGTCCATGTTATGGCCACCGCATCACTCAATGTGAAATGCATTGGAAATGTAAGCAATATATTAAAGGTAGCCTTCTTTGACAAAATGCACACATTAAATTTTTTTGCAGGGGAGAAAAAAGGCAAACTAAACCAATCAGTCAATCAATCAATCAATCAATAGATGCTGTCCTTGAAATCAGACATTAACAGGGACAGTGTAGTCATATAACTTAAAGTGAAATTTCTATAATTATTGGAGGAAATTGGGTCTTTGTGCATGAAGTTTAGGTAAACTCATTCCCATTCTACCATGCAGCTTTTGAAAATAAGTCAAAGAGATATAGTACAATGCTTTCCAACTCTAAAGTGCCTTAAGTGTTGTGTTTTTTTTCATTGTGAAGATACTAGGTCCAGGTTTCCTTTTCTGAACAATGAAAAAACTTTGTAACCACAAATACCGAGTGATTATCTCGAACATATCCCCATCTTACTACTTCTGTAGTCCCTACCTCAATTAATAGCATTCTCTGTCCCCAATCACTCAGCAACCCATGAGTCAATACTTTGCAACTCTAAAGTGCCTTAAGTGTTGTGTTTTTTTTCATTGTGAAGATACTAGGTCCAGGTTTCCTTTTCTGAACAATGAAAAAACTTTGTAACCACAAATACTGAGTGATTATCTCGAACATATCCCCATCTTACTACTTCTGTAGTCCCTACCTCAATTAATAGCATTCTCTGTCCCCAGTCACTCAGCAACCCATGAGTCATCCATGCTTTTCTTTCTTCCTTTTACCCCAAATACACGTACTCAACAAAGTTCAGTAAAATCCTCTCCGAAACATCTGCCTGTAATCTCATATCCCTGATTCTTTTCCACCTTGAGGCTGTGGAACTTTTGAAGGCTGTCTAATGGTTCCTGCCTTTCCTTAGCTTAGAATGCTTTACTAAATACTCATTGCTCACACTCTGCAGCATCTCCTACAATCTCACAGTCTAGCCATGCCTTTCTCTATGGCTTGAACAAGGTCTCTACACTAGAACTTTGCAGTAGGGTGAATAACGGCCCCTGTCCCGCCAAAGATGTCCACATTCTAATCTCCAAAACCTGTGACTATGTTACCTAATATGGCAAAAGGGATTTTGTGGATGTGATTAAATTAAGGAATTTGAGATAAGGGTGATTACATGGGTGGGCCCAATGTAATCACAAGGGTTTTTATAAGAGGGAGGCAGAAGGGGCAGAGTCAGAAACAGAGATCTGATGACAGAAGCAGAGATTGGAATAGTGGGGGGCTATGAGCCAAGGAATGTTGGCAGCCTCTAGAAGCTGAAAAAAGGCAAGTGATGGATTGTCCCCTAGAACCTCCAGGAGAATGTGGTCCTGTTCACACCTTGATTTTAGCTCTGTAAGACTCATTTTGGATTTCTGACCTCTGTAACTGTAAGAATACTCATTTATGTGGTTTGAAGCCACTAAGTTTGTGGTGATTTGTTACAATATGAATAAGAAACTAATACAAGCTACCTGAAGTCAATCCCCTTATATAGAAGTTTTCTTTAATTTAACTTATATTGTTAAGAAATTTCAATACAAGGTAATAATAAAGGATTTACCCTTGAAAGTAAAGTTCAAAACTCTTAAATATGCACTGGATTGTGCCTAAAGGTAAACAGTTTGAATATTAGTATGCCATGGCAGAAGTAGCAGTGGATTAGAGACAAAACAAAACAAAACAAAATTGGGTTTTATCTTATTTCTCTCCCAGACATATTATATAAACATTCAAAAAATCACCTCCCTTTACTTGGCTTCAGGTTCCCTATCTGTAAAATTATTTGAAAGACTCTTCTGATTCCAATCTATTCATAGGCTATGCCTGAACAGGATATAGCTAAGTCCTTTACCAAAATAATACTATATGTGAGCATTAATCATTTTATCTAACCCTGACCTTGATGTTTTTTAGTTTTCTCCCACCCATCTCTCTTCCTCTTCCTCTCTCTCTCTCTCTCTCTCTCTCTCTCTCTCTCTCTTTCTCTCTCCACCTCCCATGTCTCCATGTGTGTTTAAAACATATAAATGAAATGGAAGTACTTGTTCAGGAATTGGATAGAGGAAAGGCGTTTGGAATTAGGAAAGAAAGCTACTTTGTGAAGGCAAAATAAATTTACCAGGTCACCATTCCTAATAAGTAGATAGGCTATCAAATTAATCTTCTCAAGCAATATATCTCACAAACCTTGCTACCCAAACTTTATGTACAATAATAAATTAACAACGTGATCACAAAAGAGTACTATAGAACCAGTAATTTCAGCAGCATAATTTTATTCTTAAATCCCAGAGATTGCCATGGAATTAAAAATGTTTATCTGAAGATATTCTGAGCCACTTAAATACACACAATGATCTTCTTAAAAAATAAACCCATATTGATAGGACGTTGGGTAATACTAAAAGAGCCATCTTCATCTTTTATCATCTTGATATTTTGCCAAATTATTAAATCATATGGCATTCATGCTTGGCTTGACTCGAAATATTTCTATTAGCAGAATCTATTGAAATTTATATTTTAATTTTGGATATATGCTCTTACATCTGAAAAAATCAATAATGGGAGTACTCGTTTAAGACTGAGAGTGTAACTACAGGTTACATACATATGATATATGCACTTCAGCAGGGCCTCTCTCTAAAATTGCTAATCAATCTATCAACACAAAAATTGTGACTTCCTGGAAAGAACATCTTAGACATCTTTGCACACTCAGCAAAGTGTGGAAATTCAGTAAATGTGTGCCATGTTCCACTGAGTGCTTTGCATAGAAAGAGCATTGTGCTAACTTCCCTGTGAACTACCAAGGCAGTACTTCCACTGGTACCTATTTTTAAGGAGCACATATATAATTGGGGATAAAATAATTTTATTTCATTTATTTGCTCACTTAGGATTTACTTTATTGAGTGTTATTTATGTGCTAGTTATACTCTCATGATAACAAGCACTTATGACACTGGGGAGTGGGCAGTAGGACTGCTAGATTGGAATCTATTCACAGGAGGGTAATGCAATAATATATTATATTAAATTGTGTCACATGAAATTATTCCACATCACAATATTTATACAGGACATTAACCATTTACTTCATTAATATGATCATTGAGGAACCTTTAATCAGCTATTATAAGAACATAATTTTAATATAAACAATATTTATGCCATTTTGATTTTTGAAAAATATTCGATTATCTATGTTATATATGGGACTCTTTTTTTAGAATGTTCAATTGTCCAGAAAAATAAGTTAGATATTTCAAATTTTTTTTTTAAAGATTTTTTTTTAAATTTATTTATTCATTTATCCCCCCCTTGCTGCTTGTGCTCGCTGGGTCAGCTAACCATGCCGTGCGAGCGGGCTTGCCTTCACCAGGAGGCCCCGGGAACCGAACCCGGAGCCTCCCATATGGTAAACGGGAGCCCTACTGATTGAGCCACAGCCGCTTCCCTCAAATTTTATAATACTCCATTTCATGTAAACACAGTCATAAGATTTTACTAAGTAGATTTCATTTATTTTCTCATCCACTTATTCAAGAAATATTTATCGATTGCCTTCCAATAAAAGTTCTTGTGATTGGCAGTATATTAATCTCCAAAAACAGGTTCAATACTCAGTCTGCTCCTGATTCCAATGCACAAAATTTTGAAATATTAGTGTACATGATGCCAGTTAAATGATTTGATCTACAGTAGAAGAATCAACATGATGGCAGAATGGAACCTTAGAGACTATCTAGTCTAAACCCCTTTCATATTCCATATTCCAATTTTACATATGAGGAGCCTGAGGCCCAGAGAGTAGAAGTAATTTAGTCAAGATTGTATAGCAAGACAGTGTCAGAGTGAGAATTATATCCCTGATTTACTGACTTCTAGTTCATCATGTGCTGAGCTGCCTCCATAGTTACATTTTTTTCTCTCAATTGCCTGAACTAACCTTTTCTTGTTTAGACATTATATATAAATAACCCAAAAGAAGGAGCTAAAATGCAGCTAGTCTATTTTGAGATTGAATGTTTCAATTCTCTTTGTATAACATAGTAGATTGGTGGTAGGAAGTGTTGGGTAACAATCGCCATGAGTAGCTCATGTTTCTGCATGGTTTGGGTCCTATGAATGAATTCATTTATAGCCAAGTTAAGAATGGTTGTATAAAGAGTAAAGCTTAGAGACATGCATTAGTCAGCCACAGGGGTGCTGATGCAAAGTGCCAGAACTCTGTTGGCTTTTATAAAGGGTATTTATTTGCGGTAGAAGCTTACAGTTACCAGGCCCTAAAGAGTCCAGCTAAAGGTACCATAAGAGGTACTTTCTCACCCAAAGCCATTGGCCACATTAGAGCAAGATGCTGGGCGATGTCTGCAAGGGTTCAGTCTTCCTTCTTTCTCTTAAGGCTCCATAGTCCCAACTTCTTCCAATCTTAGTTGTAGGCTGGTATAAGGTTCGTCTCTCTCCCCAGGGCTCATTTCTTTCCTGGCTCAGCTGCTCAGTTCTCTTCACAAGGTCAGCTGTAGAATATCAGGCTCATCTCTCTTCCTGGGGCCTTTGCTCTGTCTAATGAGCTGTCTCTCTTCCTCTGTGTTCTTCTTCTCTCTGTGTTTAGTTCTGTGTGAGCATCTGTTTTATCCCCAAGGGGCCTGGGACTCGACACTGAGTCACACTGTAATGAATGGTTGGATCAGAGCCCTAATCTTAACATAATTTAATCAGACAGCTCAGCTGAATCTAATACAACCAAAGGGTTATCATAGCAGAGGAACTGACAAGTTTACAAACATAAGCTATATTTCTTTTTGGAATGCATAAGTAATATCAAACTGTCATGGAGACATCTCCCACTTTGAAGATAGTCTAGGGTAGCAAAGATAAAGAACTCTTTTCCCCCTTCCCAGAGATATTTGCTTACCCATAGTAAGGATAATGTTTCTCTCTTTCCAGAAGGGTTGATAAGTAGTTTACCAGCAGCCTTATGTAAGACCAGGGCTTCCTGATTTTAGGCTTCCTCAACTGCGATGCAACCCAGTGCATGTGCATGTGCATGTAACATTTGGCCCTCTCTGTGTTACCCCATGTGGATTGGGTCTCAGGAAACTAGTACTAAGATACTGCTCTGGATGCTGCTTTTGCTATGAGTAATAAATGGCCTGGTCTCTGACTCAGTGGACTTCTGTTTTCTGTATATTTATGTCTAACTTGCTAGTTTATAAGTAGGTTAGAATCTCAGACCCTTCAGTTTATGACTTAACAGGGAGAAAGAGCTGGATTGTTGTTATGGTTATCAAATTAGTTCATGCTAAAATTGGATAGTAATGAAATACACTATGGATACCCATGAGGACCCAACTGTTTTTAGGTTTCAGAACTGTTACATATTTTCCCATCAATAAATTACAGAAATATCTTAAATCACAGTACATAGTTGTGTGTATCCAACTGTATATTTCAGATACCAAAGTGTTCTTTGGGGACAAATGAAACAGAGTGAGGTTTTTGAATTTATATCCTGGCATTCTAAGATTGAAAATGTGTTATTTATACCACTGGAAAAACTGCTTTCTATAATAATGGACCTTAAAGATCACTAGTCCAACCTCCTCACATTTAAATTTTCCAATTCATAATTGATGAGATCCTAAATTTTCCAACTTTTATTAGAACCAGATGGTTGGATTGAAACAAATTTAGAGCAAGGCTAATGTGCAAACAAGTTAAAATATTTGAAAGTATTTCTAGAGCCTTTAGTGTAGTTTGAGTTAATATTAACCAAACAATCAGCCAGGATGAGTCACTATTTCTTGATTCTCAAACCACCCTATAGTGTGAGTGGCAATGTCACCATTTAGCTAATGAGAAAATCAACACTCAGACAGGTTATCAAGGACACAAAAGTTAGTAACTGGAAAAGTTGGATTCAAACTCAGGTCTTTTGGGTCTAAGTCCTCTTAGATTTTTCCACTCTTTGATGTGAATACTTTTTTCTATATCAATAAATGAAGATAAAAATTAGCTTTGTAAGCACTGTGGTATATGTAAATAACACATAATTTGCAGTATGAATGGACATTTTTGACTGCGGGTTTGCCCATTTAATATTTTTCTTTATTTGTGGAAGTTATTTGAAAAAATGTGGAGTTTAAAGAATTTACTAGTAGTAAATTACACCACTGGAACTAGAATTCAGGTCCTGACTCATAGTCCAGTGAGCTTACCAGTATACCATTCTACTTTTAGAGGATTCTATTTAAATTATTTCAGCTATATTGTGTGGGGTCTTATATCTTCAAATTCCATGTGCTCACATTTCCACCAGTGCAGAAAGTAGAAGGAAAATTATAACCTAAGAAAGGAATTCTTGCAATAGGACTGACAAGGTAGGAAAAATTGTAGCGCAAGAAGCCCTGAAGTTTATTACCTTCAGAGAACAGTGATTTTTTTGTTTTTAAGAATGATCTATACATGAGGGACCTTTTTGGTTTGGGGAGTACTGGCTAAATTGTATTACATAACCATAATTGGCTTATTTTTCAAATTCATTCATAATTGCTTTTTTATACCTTTTTGTAGATCATTTAATTTACAGATAATTTCTTTTCTGAGATATTTTCCAATAACTTCATTTAAAGATAATTGTTTTTCACTTAGAACAAATGTACTTTGATCTCAGGAGAATAAGATATTGGTTTCATAAAATTTATCTCCATTTGAATTTGAAATGCAAGCATCCCTGAAATAATAAATTTCATATATGTGTAGAAAACATACAATATTTAAAACTCAGTATATAACAAAATATAATTGTGCTTAGGATGTTCAGTTCCTTTCCATGTATATTTGTATCGCAGGCAATATGAATAGATTTTATATATACAAGGTATAGTTCTATATAAGTATAAGGGGATGGTTTAAGAACAAAACAATTATCTAAAATGCGGGGTAAGATTAATTTTCTGCCATCACAGAAATCACAGATAGCTAGTGATGCAGTCCTGTAAGCAATTCAAATACAAAATTAAAAGTGTAGAGTCCCAAATGGCAGACCAAGGAGCAATTAGAATCAATTCAAGATTTTCAACATGATCAGAGTTGTATTTTGGAAAAACTTCTCTGGTGGCTGATTGTAAGATGGGGAAATGCAGGATACATGAAATTAAATTAGAAGGCTACTGCTAGTGTCCATGTAAGAGAGGACCTATAATGGTGTGGATGTACAGTATGTAGTATCCAGAACAAGGAAGGTGATTTTCCTGCTGTTTTTGCTGGTGGCCAAATAACATCTACTGTTTTGTGTTCATTTCTGGGCAATACCATTGAAAAGAGACACTGATACAGGAAGTGTGCCTAAAGCATGTGTAGCAAACTCACTTGCCTTCAGGGGTCAGGCAACTAACATAGGTGAGAGTGTACCATGCCAGGTGTGAAGGCACAAAATCTCTGAATGAGGGGCTGGTAGACGAATGAACATGTGCCTTATTAAAATAGCATAAGGATGCAGGTCTATTGTTGTCTATTAAAAGATGACAAACTAATGAGTCCTTAATAAGTTGACTTTGAGTAAATCAAAAGGGATTTTATCTTGGGTAAGCCTGACCTAATCAGATGAGCCCTTTAAAAGAGGGCCTAGAGAACAGGGACTCAAAGCAGCAGAGACCCTTTTTTGCTGACTGCTTTAGTTTGCCAAAGGGCTGCCGATGCAAAGTACCAGAAATGTTTTGGCTTTTATAAAGGGGATTTATTTGGGGTAAAAGCTTACAGTTCCAAGGTCATGAAAAGTCCAACTCAAGGCACCACAAGAGATGCTTTCTCACCAGAGTCAGCTGCCCCGTGGGGAAGCAAGATGGCCGCCGATCTCTGCTGAGGTCTCTGCCTTTCTGCAGCTGCAGGCAAACCTGGCATAGGGCTTCTATCTTCCAGGGCCTCCTCTCTCAATCTCCATTGCTCGGTTCTCTTCCTGAGTTCAGCTGCAAGCTATCGGGCATGTGGCTTGTCTCTCGCTGGGCCTCAGCTCTTTGTGTCTCTTGGGGGCTTCTGTTTCCCTTCAGTTCTCTCTCTCATCATGGCAGGATCAATATAATATGGTGGCTTCCTTTTCCTGTGTGTCTCTCTCTCCGTGTCTCTGTTTTAATCAGACCCAACAAGAGTATGGAGACTCAACCTGAGCCATGCGTCACTGATGTAAGTCAGTCAAAATGGTCTAATACCCACAGAAACGGATTAGTTTAAAAACATAATATTTCTCTTTACTGGATTCCTAAAATAATCTCAAACTACCACACTGACCTTGAAGAAGAAAGTTGCCATGATTTCTAAAAGCTGCAAGGAAATGTATTCTGCCAACGTCCATATGAGCTTGGAAGCAGACCCTGAGTTTCAGATGAGTCAACAGTCCAGTCAAAATCTTTATTATAGTCTTATGAGACCCTGAGAAGAAGACCATTTAAGCTGTGCCCAGACTCCTGATATATAGAAACTGTAAGCTAATACAGGTATGTTTTTTAATTAACATACTTTTTAAGAACAGTTTTATATTTATAGAAAAATTGAGCAGATAGTACAGAAATTTCCCATTCATGTCCCACCCCACACCCTAAGTTTCCCCTATTAACATCTTACATTGGTTTGGTACGTTTGTTACAATTAATGAACCAATATTGATAAATTATAATAAAATAAAGACCATATTTTACATTAAGGTCTACTCTTTTCTTATACAGTTCTATGTATTTTGAGAAAGGCAAAATGTGATGTCTCTTCCAATACGGTATCGTACAGGGCAGTTTCACTATGCTTTCCCTATACATCCCTGTCTTCTTCCTGCAAGCCCCTGGCAACTCTTTCCATTTTCTCTCCTCTCTACAGTTTTGCATTTTCCAGAATGTTATACAAGCTTAGTATATAAGCTTTTCAGACTGGCTTCTTTCACTTACCAATGTGAATTTAAGGTTCATCAAGATATTTTTGTGGATTCTTTAAATCACTGAATAATATTCTATTGTACAGATGTGAAACAGTTTGCTTATACATTCACCAATTGAAAAGCACCACGGTTGCTTCCAGTTCTTGTAATTATAAATAAATATACTATAAACATTCATGTGAAGGTTTTTGTGTGGACAGAAAAATTCAACTCAATTGGATAAATACTTCAGAGTATAATTACTGGACCACGTGGTAAGACTATTTTGAGCTTTGTAAGAAACCACCAGACTGTCAACCCTCTGTGTATCCTCTATGGTGTCCATTCAGATCTTTTGCCCATTTTTAATTTTTTTTTTTTATTGTTGACTTTTAAGAGTTCTTTATACAGTTTGGATACAAATTCTTCACCAGATATCTGTCTTGAAAAAATTTTCTCCCAGTCCATAGCTTGTAGTTTTCATTCTCATCTAAATGTAGAGGAGAAATTTTACATTTTAATAAACTCCAGCTTACCAATTTTTTTCCTCCATAGATTGTGCTTTTGGTGTTGTATCTGAAAACTCATTGCCAAACCCAAGATACCGAGATTTTCTCCTGTTTTCTTCCAGAAATATTATAGATTTTTGTTTTACATTTAGGTTTTGGATCCATTTTGATTTACTTTTTGTGAAAGGTATAATGTCTGTGTCTAGATTCATTTGTTTGTTTTGCATTTAGATGTCCAATTGTTCCAGCATCATTTGTTGAAAAGATTATCCTTTGTCCATTGAATTGCCTTTGCTGCTTTGGCAAAGATTGATTGACTATATTTGTGTGGGTCTATTTCTGGGCTCTGCATTCTGTTCCCTGGATCTATTTGTCTATTCTTTCATGAGTGCTACACTATCTTGATTATTGTAGCTTTATAGTAAGTCTTGAAGTTAGGTAGTGTCAATCCTACTTTGTTTTTCTTCAATATTGTGTTGGTTTTTTTGGTCTTTCTCCTTTCCATATAAACTTTAGAAATCAGTTTGTTGATAGTTACAAAATTACTTACAAGAATTTTGATTGTGATTGCATTATATCTATAGGTCAAGTTGGGAAGAATCTTAAAAATATGAGTCTTATTACCCAAGAACATGAAATATCTCTCCTTTTATTTAGGTCTTCTTTGATTTGTTTCATTGGAGTTTTGTAGTTTTCCTCATACAGATCCTGTAAAAATTTTGTTGTATTTATACCTAAGTGTTTCATTTTAATTGGTGCTAATGTAAAAGGTATTGAGATGTTTATTTCAAATTTCAATTGTTCATTGCTGGTATATAGGAAAGCAATTTAATTTTATATATTAACCTAGTATCCTGCGACCTTGCTATAATCACTTTGTATTTGCAGGGTCTGTTTTGTCGACTCTTTGGGATTTTCCACATAGACAATAATGTCATCTGTGAACAAAGACAGTTTATTCCTTACTTCCAAGTATGCATAACTTTAATTCTTTTCTTGTACTATTGCATTAGCTAGGACTCCAGCACAATGTTGAATAAGAGTGTTGAAGGGGGCATCCTTGCCTTGCTCCTAACCTTAGGAGAAAAGCATCTAGTTTATCACCATTAAGCACTATGTTACCTGTTGTTGTTTATAGATGTTGTTTCTCTAGCTGCAGTAGTCCTTCTGTATCTGTAGTTTGCTTGGACATGTTTATAATTGCACTATTAACTATAGTCCATGATTTAACTTAGGGTTAACGGTTTGTGTAATGCAGCTCCATGACTTTTTGAAATATTTGTATTCTGTTATAATATATACAATCTAATATTTCCCCTTTTAAACCATATTCAGATATATATATAATATTTCAATGCTGTTAATTTTGTTCACAATGTTGTGTTAGTATCATCACTATCCATTACCAAAACTTTTCCATTATTCCAAAAAAGAATGCTCTACATTTTAAGCCTTAACTTCTGTGGTGGTTTGAAACTGTATGGACTCCATAAAAACATATTCTTAAAGTTAATCCATTCCTGTGGGTATGGACCCATTGTACCTATGATTTTTTAAAAAAATATTTATTATATTTATTTATCTCTCCCTACCCCCTCGTTGTTTGCACTCGATGTGTCTGTTCATCTTCTTTGCTTCTTCCAGAGGCACCGGGAACTGAACCCGGGACCTCTGATGTGAGAGGGAGGTGACTAATTGCTTCAGCCACCTCTGTTCTCTGCTTTTTGTGTCTGTCATTCTGTTTTTCCTCTTGTGTCTCTTGTTGTGTCTTCTTGTTGTGTCAGCTTGCCATGCCTGCCCATCGTGCCAGCTTGCCGTCCTGCTTGTCCTTTTTAGGAGGCACCGGGAACCTCTGCTCCCTGCTTTGTTGTGTCTCTCACCATGCTTTTCCTCCTGTGCCTCTTGTTGCATCATCTTGTTGTGTCAGCTTGCCACACCTGCCCATCGTGCCTGCTCGCTGTCTACTTTAGGAGGTACCAGGAACCGAACCATGGACCTCCCATGTGGTAGGTGGGAGCCCAATCGCTTGAGCCACATCTGCTTCCCCCTATGATCTTTTGACGAGGCTATTTCAGTTAAGATAAGACCCACCTCATTCAGGATGGTCCTTAATCCTCTTACTGGAGTCCTTTAGAAGAGAATGAAATTCAGACAGAGATATTTTCTCAGGCCAAGAGAACGAGCCCACCGCTGTGTGTGGAAAGGGTGAATATGCCCTGACACTTGGAGTAGGTGGGCCTTCCACCCCATTTTTCAAGAAGTATTACTACCCTGGTTTTCTTAGATGCCTAAAGGATTGCAGAGAATCTGGCCACAGTCCCAGTGTTTAATGAGGGTGGAGCCTAGAGCCTGGTCACCATCCTGCTGATTGATAATGGTGGAACCTTCACCCCAGTATTCAGGGAGGGCAGCACCCCAGTATTTGACAAGAGCATGGCTGCTGCACAAGCAATTAGAAATGGTGGGGCTGCTGCTCCATCAGGCCCAGAGAATAAAACATGGTTCCTTAGATGACTCTTGGATCTTGGAATCTAATGGCATATGACTTGCAGGGTTTCAGAATGGTTTGTGACCCCGTGACCCTTGTTTTCCTTTCAGTGTCTTCCTTCTGGAATGGAAATGTCCCTCCTTTGTATGTAGGGAGAGATAACTTGTGCTCTAAGTTTCACAGGTACACAGATGGAGGGGAATTGTGCCCTAAGACTTACCACACCTATAACCGGATTTGATGAGACTTTGTACTTAGTGTTGTTATTGAAATGACTTTTGGGATATTGTGATGGAATGAATGCATTTTGTATGTGGAAAGAACATGTTTTGGGGCTCTGGAGTGTGGTTTGAAACTGTATATACCCCAGAAAAACATGTTCTTAAAGTTAATCCATTCCTGTGGGTGTGGACCCATTGTACAAATGATCTTTTGATGAGGCTACTTCTGTTACTATATCACCCACCTCATTCAGGATGAGTCTTAATTCTCTTACTGGAGTCCTTTATAAGAGAATGAAATTTAGACAAAGAGAAAGAAAGCCACAGAAATAAGAAGGTGAAAACAAAGAAACCAGAAGAGAAGGGAGAGACCAGTATATGCTGGCATGTGCCTTGTCATGTCACAGAGGACCCAAGGCTTGCCAGCAGCTGGTCTTTGGGAAGAAAGCTTAACCTTGATGATATCTTGATTTGGACATTCTTATGGCCTAAAATTTTAAGCTAATTAATTTCCATTCTAAAAATCCAACTCATTTCGTGGTGTCTGCTTTCAGCAGCCCGGGAAACTAAAACAACTTCCCATTACCTATCCCTACCCCATCTCCTGGCAACCTATATTCTAGCTTCTGATTCTATTAGTTTGCTTTCTCTAATTACTTCACATTAGTGAGATCACACAATATTTGTCTTTTCCTTTCTGGCTTATTTCTCTCAATGTGATATCTTCAAGATTCATTCATGTTGTCACATGCATCAGAAGTTCATTCCTTTTTACAGCTGAATAATATTCTGTTGTTTTCATTGTTTGATGGAAACTTGGGTGGCTTCCTTCTTTTGGCAATTGTGAATAATGTTGCTATGAACATGGTGTGGTCATATGGTAATTCTATACTTAATTTTCTGAGGAACTGCCCATCTGTTTTCCACAGTGGCTGCACCATTTTACAGCAATAAATGAGCGTTCTTATGTCTCCACATCCTCTTCAACATTTGTAATTTTACATTTTTTAATAGTAGCAATTCTAATGGCTGTGAAATAGTACTTTATTGTGGTTTGGATGTACATTTTTTTGATGAATAATGATGTTGAGCATCTTTTCATTTGCTCTCTGGCCATTTGTATATCTTCTTTGTAGAAATATCTACTCAAGACTTCTGCCCAGTTTTAATTGGGTTGTTTGTCTTTTTGTTGTTAAGTAAACAGATTTCTTATATATATTCTGGATATTAAACCTTTACCAGTTATGTGGATACCAAATATTTTCTCCTATTCTGTGGGTTATTATTTAATTTTCCTGATAAAGTCCTTTGAGATGCAAATGTTTTAAATTTTGATGAGGTCCCATTTATCTATTTTTTTCCTTTGGTTGCCTGTATTTTGGGTGTAATGTCTAAAAAAATCATTGCTTAATATAAAGTCCTGAAGATGCTTTCTTACATTTTGTTCAAGAAGTTTGATAGTTCTGGCTCTTACATTAAGGTCTTTGAAATGATCCAAATACTTGAAAGACAAAAACTACAAAACCCCCAGCAGAGAATTAGATGATCTGAAGAGGCCTATATCTATTATAGAACTCAAATCAATTATAAAATTCCACCTCTATGAGTTTATTTATTATAATTAGCTCATTTCAGACTAATACAAGATTTGTCCTGTTGTGTCTGGCTTATTTCACTCAACATGATGTATCAAGTTTCATCCATATTGTTGCATTATGAGAATTTCATTCTTTTTTATGGAGGAATACTATTCCATTTTATTTATATACCACTTTTAGTTTAGGTAAACATCTGTTGATGGAAAATTGGGTTGCTTCCATCCTTTGACAAATGTGAATAATGCCACTCTGAACAGGGTGTGCAAATATCTGTTTGAGTCCCTGCTGTCAATTCTTTTGTGTATATACACAGAGAAGTGGGATTGCTGGGTTATATGTTAATTCTACGCTTAATTTTCTGAGGAACTGCCAAACAATTTTTCACATTGGTTGCACCATCTTAAATTCCCACCAGCAAAGAACAAGTGTTCCTATTTATCTGCATCCTCTCCAACAGGTATTTTCCTTTAAGAGTAGCTATTCTAATGGGTGTGAAATGGTATCTCATTGGGATTTTGATTTGCAATTTCCTAATGGTTAATGATGTTGAGCATCTTTTCATGCGATTTTTGGCCAATTTATATGTCTTCTTTGGAGAGATGTCTATTCAAGTCTTACCCATTTTTTAAATGGGTTGTTTGCCTTTTTGCTGTTGAGTTTTAGTATTTCTTTACATATTTTGGATATTAAACCCTTATCAGATATGTGGTTTCCAAATATTTTCTCCTATGCTCTAGGTTGCCTTTTCACTTTTGTGATGAAGTCCTCTGATGCACAAAAGTTTTTAATTTTGACAAAGTCCTATTTATCTATTTTTTTCCTTGTTGCTTGTGCTTTGGATGTAAAGTTTAAGACACCATTGCCTAAGACAAGTTCCTAAAGACACTTCTCTGTGTTTTATTCTAGGAGTTTTATAGTATTGATTCTTTTTTTTTTTTTTTTTTTTTTTTTTTTTTTTATATTTAGATTGCTTTTATTTTTTTTTTTATTTTTTTTTTTTTATTATGGGTAAAAATCAAAATTCTCACAATACATACAAACATTTGTAAAATGATATATAAATATATATGCATATATGTGTATTTGCTTACAAAAATGTTATTTTTTATATATATATATACACATATATTTTAAGAGGTGCTTAGATTACCTAAAATATTATACGGAACCCACTCGGATTCCCATGTTGCCCACCTCCCACACCTCCCACCA
>JAKSZT010054138.1:13720708-13878019 GCA_026826555.1 Tolypeutes matacus | reverse complement strand
CCACTGTATGTATGTGCCACATTTTGCTTATCCATTCGTCTGTTGATATTTAAGTGTTTGATCCATTTCTAGTTAATTTTTGTATGTGATGTTAGGTAGTGGCCCATCTTCATTCTTTTGCACATGGATGGCCAGATTTCCAGCACCACTTGTTGAAGAGACTATTCTTTCCCCATTGCGTTGACTTGGCATCCTTGTCAAAGATCAGTTGGCCATAGATTTGAGGGTATATTACTGAACTCTCAATTTGATTCCACTGGTCTCTATGTCTGTCAGTACCATGCTTTTTTGACCTTTGAAACTTTGTGGTAAGTTTTAAAATCAGGAAGTGTGGGTCTTACAGTTTCATTCTTCATTTTCAATATGATTTTGGTTATCTGGGGCCCCTTTCCCTTCCATATAAATTTAATGATTGGCTTTTCCATTTCTGCAAAGAAAGCTCTTGGAATTTTGATTGGGATTTGAATCTATAAACTGCTTTGGTTAGAATTTACATCTTAACCATATTTAGTCCTTCCAGTCTATGTACACAGCATATCCTTCCATGTATTTAGGTCTTCTTTGATTTATTCTAGTAACGTTTCATTGTTTTTGTGTATAAATTCTTTACATTCTTGGTTAAATTTATTCCTAGGTATTTGATTCTTTTAGCTGCTTCTGTAAATAGATTTTTTTCTTGATTTCTTCTTCATATTATTCATTGCTTTTGTATAGAAAAGACTAATTTTTACATGTTGATCTTTACCCCACAGATTTGTTGAATTTGTTCACTAACTCTAGTAACTCTGCTGTGGACTTTAAGCATTTTCTATTTGTAGGGTAATGCCATCTACAAATAGGGAAACTTTTAGTTCTTCCTTTCCAATTTGGATGTGTTTTTTATTCTTGCCTAATTGCTCTGCCTAGAACTTCAAGTACAATGTTGAATAACAGTGGTAACAGTGGGCATCCTTTTCTTTTCCTGATATTAGAGGAGAAGCCTTCAATCTTTCACCACTGCATCTTGTAGTACTCTTGAGGAGCCTAGAGGGGCACTCAACTGAGAAGTGCTGAATAACTTTTTTTCCTAATCAGTTAGTTATAATTTTAACAGATTTAAAAATAACCTTTAGTAATATATTCATTAACATATTGCTACTCAGTTAGAGACCATCTTTTCTTTAGCATATGTTAAGCTTGTCCTATTCACTCTGGCTGACATCCTGGTCAAGAAAAACTATAAAATTTTATTTGATAAATAGCCATGGGTAAATCCTCACCAAGATAAGCCTGACTTATGAACCTTCAAGGCCAATTTAAATAAAACAAACTAAAACTAAAACTCAGCCCATGGTACCATAGTCAGATCTCAGAGCACATTTTCTCTGAGGAAGAATTCTTCCTGAATGTATATAACTTTATGAGAATAGGTTTTTAAAATTTTTTCCTTGTCAACCTCTTCACTAGGTTGAAATGGACATATCCAAGGTCAAAAAAGAATCAAATCTCTTATAAATGTGTCAATCCTTTCCATTTTTTAGAGGAAAAATAAACTAGAAAGGTTGGGATTGGCTTTGGTATATCTTCTCGTCTGAACAAAATGTGTGTGTGTGTTCAGGCACATGTGTGTGTAAATCCTACCAAGTAGGGAAAAAAAACCTTTGAATAGTTTGGAGCCAACAGTTAGAGGACTTTAACTTGCAATTCTGAATGTTTAGATTATTATATAAAATACAAATCTAGCCAGCATCTTTTAGCCTGCAAAATAATAACTTACTTCAACTGCTGTGGAGTTTTTCCTTATCTCTCCCTTTAAGTGTTTTCTTCTGTGAAGTGCAGGCCGCTTATTTTATGCTTATTTAAATAGTAAATGCTGAGGCATTGCCTTGGAGTTGGCAGTGTGATCAATCACAGTCTCACCTTATAGAGGGTCTTCCCCTTTTTGGTGATAAGGACCATATCTTTGAATGTGCATTGCTTTGAAAACTTTAGAGTCTGACCTCTAGAATCCTATAAACAAGCTCACGGCAGTTCTTATATTTTCCTCTGCTTTCTTTCTTTTCCTCTCCCCCAAATAAAACACACAAAGTACAAAAAGGAACAGCAGCCTTAATATTTCAGTTTTGAAGGCAGGAGAAACCATTACTGATTTCATAATCCAGTAAAAAATGGCACAGTTTCTTTACTTCTCTCTAGGGAACTTTTCATTGCCCTGTGTCCTCTTCCTAAATTTCTAAGATTACCTCTGCCACTAAGTTTCTGGTGATCCACTCACACTAAATGATTCAGTGCTCCTTGAACAAAAGAAATATGTTCACATGTGGTGTCTTCTCAGCCTAAACTCTGTCCCCGCCCTCTACACCACCCCAGCCAACCTTCCCTTATCCTTTAGTTGTTGAACAACCATTTTTCCTTCATATCATCATTCAAATGTCACTCTCCACTTTGAAGTGTTTCTCCAGCTGCAAGCCAAGTTCGTTGTTCTCATGTTGGTATTTCCACAGTATGTACCATATACCCATTACCCATTATGGTTATCTCACTGTATACTTATTAGTTAACATATTAGTCTCCTGCACAGTACTTTGAGCTTCTCATGGGCAGAGACAAGGTCCAATTCAAATCTGTAGCACCTATCCCAGTTCCTGGTATGCAATAGTATTAGATATATTTGGAACTACCCCATTTCTACTTTTAATCAGCACAGCAGAGTAGATTAAAGTAAGGGCTTAGGAGATGAAGAGTCTTAGATTCAAATCTTAGCTCCTCCACTTGTCAGCCTTGTGACTTGAGCAAGTTACTTACCCTGTTCTATCTCTGTTTACTCTTTTGGAAACAGGGATGATAATAATACCTGCCCGAAGGCATTGTTGAGGGGATTCAAGAGAAAATGGATATGGGTATACCACTAAGTGCTCACAACACACTAAATGTTCAGCAGATGGTCCTTTTCTTTTCTCCACTCCCCTTCTACAGCTCTTTCTTAATGAACCAAAACCAGAGGAACCAGGGAGGGACCTTTTTTCCCATTGGGTCCAAACCCCAATCTGAAATAGGACAAACATTTCATTGAGTGGACATTTACTTGTTCGTATGTCCTTCTTGGTAGATGAAAGAACATAAGATTACATTTATGTTTAACTACAATTAAAATTGAAGTTCATCGGATTTGCCCCTTTTCCACAATTACAGAGCAGAGAGAGGTATGAGTTACATTTAAAGGCCCTACATAAGACCTATTTCTTGTTCTATTTCAAGATAAATTGCTACACATTATGCATGGACATATTTCATCCTCAAGAGTTATTTTGGCAGTATGTTTCCTACGATATGCATATACTCGTAGACAGTTGCAGGTTACCAACTTGTAGTGGAGAACACTATAAATCAAAAAGCCAAGGAGAACCCTGTTGTTACTTTCAAAAACTATTTGAGGAATGTCTTGTCCTGTTGCTAAAGCTATAATTATACTTCACACTATTTAAAATATTACTCAGCAAATTGTATCTTTTCGTATGATCTCTTTGTCCTTGAAAATAGGTTATTACAGCAAAGGAAAATCTAGTTTTCCAAGACAGATAGATTTCCTGACATATGCTTTTAGATCTTCACAGACTGTCTTTGTTCTGTTCTTGTCTATACTTTTCAAAGAGTTAGAAATATCTAATATGTATTTGACACAGCTACAGTTGATTTTTAAAAATGTTGCCTATCTGGTTGATATAAAATAGTATTATAAAAATATTGAGTCGGAGGGTGTGGATAGGGAGCTTACTGTATATTTAAGAGTCCCCAGACTCTTTCTCTATCTTACATAGTCTAATATATACTGTGCTCTGTCCACCATAATGTAAACCATATTTTCAATCAATACAAATTCAACTCAAATATGCAAAGACGGAATACAACCTGAGTGAACCTGAGCAGGAGTTTTGCAAAGAAATGCTATGAGTTTATTTTGATTTATATATTTATTTCTTACCATTTTGTTTCAAAAGATTTTATAAGATTTTACATTTTATAAGAAAGTTTGGTTTTTAGCTCTTCACTTACTAATAACTTCATCTTACTAATAAGAAACATGCACACATATAAAACTTTTCCAAGCAAACTCATCAAACAAGTCTTTTGACATCACTTGGTTTCTCTAGGAAGTTGTACATCTCTAATCCCCTCTCCCTGCCCCCACTCATTTGCTTTGCAGTCACTGAGGCAGGAGAAAGGTAATGTTGTAAAATCATGAACTCTACTAGGATGTCTAAGATAGTCCACATTTTCTCACTGTTAAATATTCAGAACCTAGAACAATGCATGGCACATAGTAGATATTCAATAAATATTTGATGAATGAATGAGTGAATATTTTTCTAATTATGACAGTAATACAAGATCATTGCATAAAAATTGGAAAATAGAGAAAGAAGATGAAAATCACCCATAATCTTACCACTCAACAGTGTTTACATATTATTTTTAATATCGCTATTGATTTAATTATACTCTTTAAGTTCAATAAAAAAACAAACACATTCTTTCTAGAACAAATATAGTAGGGTTTTGGGTAAAAAATTAGCTCATTATGCCTCTTCGGTCATATGGTCTCTCATTTATGCCTTTCCCTCTTTCATTCTCTTGCCTCTTTCTGTAGACTGGTTTTCTGTGCTTCATAATCAGCATATTCTTTACAAATGTCCCCCCAGAACCAACTATTTCTGATACTTCAGTGTAAGCTGCCACCATAATTTGACTCCCTTTTCAATGACTCAAGACTCAAGAGAGAAACTTTGGTAACTGGTCAGCCAGGAGATTGCCTCTTCCTGAGTCAGCTGCTAAACATAGACTTGTGTCTTACTCAGATCAACTGCAGGGTTCTGAGTGTCTTGTAATATGACCCTGGCTACCTAGACTTATCTCTTCAGCACAGGATGTAGAGCTGAATTTAGGGGATAGATCTGAATGAAGGAGGCACTGAATATGTACTCAAAGACTGACAGATCTTTTCAATCAGAGGACATGTCTTTCATCGTGTCTGCTGCATAGTAGGTACTCAAAAAATAAGTGATGAATGGACAATCAAAGAAAGGACATATAGATGAGAGTCCTCAAAAGCCTTTTTTTTTTTTTTGCCATGCAACCAAAAATTAATGCTTTTATGTATGGGGGGGAGGGTGTGGTACAGAAGTGTAGTGTAAGTCTTTCTGTGAGTGTGTGCCTGAAAATGCTATTTAAAAAAAAAAATTTTTTTTGTTTTCTTTTGTTTTGTTTTGTTGTTTGGAATGTAGCAGGGATTGAACCCAGGACCTCGTACATAAGTAGCAGGCGCTCAACCACTGAGCTACATCTGTCCCCCTGAAAATGCTACTTCTTTTCCTGGGATGCTTTTTTTGAGTAAAGAGTGGTGGACTCCAATGCAGTTTATGATGTATGTGGCCTGGCACCAATATATTATTGGTATAAAGCTAGTGCTCTCTCTTTTTTTATATATATATTTAAAGGTGCTTATTTACCTAAATATTACACAGAAACTACCGGGATTCCCATGTTCCCCACCTCCCACCACATCCCACTACATCCCACACAAACATCTCCCACAAGTGTGGCCCATCACCCTCAGTGGACTTACACATCCTGGGGCCTTGCCTTCAACCATAGACCACAGTTCACATCGCAGACCACACTGTCTCCCATAGAGTTCTGCATGGTGTGTGCTGATTTAAAATGGCCTACATCTGTTGCCACAACGGCACTCAGGACAACCCCCAAGTCCCGAAAAAAGCCCCTGTATTTCAACTGAAATGCTTTCTCTTGAGAGTGCAGCAACAATAGACCATTCCAAGTTATAAAGTGTGGCATTGATATAGACTGCTAAACATTTAAAGGACGAAGGGGCGGGTCAGGGATTTGTTTTTGTAGGACAATAGCTTTGTTTTCAATTAATTATGAAGACACCACAAAGACACCCAGGGGTACCAAATGGACTTCCAATAAAAATAGTTGCACTTTTATCTCTAGTAAATATAGGACTTTTGTAATAGATTTCATTTGTTGCTTTACAAAGATTGAAAGGAAGTGGACTTAATGATTTCTCAGGTCCTCCCCAAGCATCACTTGGCGACTCAACGAACTCTGTGATTATTAACCATTAACATTAGCAGTATTGTAATTATCATCTCTCATCTTAACATATATATATGTAAAAATAAGAATGGATTTGTACTGTCCAGGTAATGCTACTACCTCACCCTGGAAATGTAGAAATAGCTTTTGAATTTTAAATGAATAAATAGAATCATAGCTTTTGAATTTCCTATCAACATAATGCAATGGAGAGTAGAGTTAATGGAGACTCTAAAAATTATATTTACCACCTAGAGTACTTTGGGCCAATAATTATTTGTACATAATATTTCAATTATTCCATCCAATTTTTTTTTTAGGAGGTACCAGGAATTGAACCCCGGACCTTGTACATGGGAAACAGATGCTCAACACTGAGCTACATCCACTCCCCTCCATCCTAGTATTTTTAACTGATTTTCTTTTTAGTAGTTTAGACAGCATTTTAACAATAAATAGTCCTCTCTGTTTTTTTTTTTCAGTAGATAATTTCATTTTATTTTCTCCATAAAAAAATCAACAGTTTAAGCAAAGGCTTAAGCCTTCACTTAAGCCTTATAATAGTAATCCAGGTTGGCATATTATTTGAGTTAACTGTTCCTGTATCTTTCAGCATATCACTTACTGTATACAGTTTTCAACTTGTGTATGAAGATTAACAATACCCATTCAATACCCACAGTGCAACTTTCTTAAACCTTATTTCAAGTGTTCCATTATACAGACAAAACTACCTTATTCTATGGGTAAGGTTAATCATTTGCAGATTTTCATTTGCCTGTCATTTCCCCCATTTTAGATTCTACAGACCTATTCTTCAAACGGAAGTCTTTCAGATATTGAAATAATCTACTTTTAATTATGCTCCGTCTTTAATGTTAAGCTTTATCAACCACCGTTACTTTCTTTTACAGTCATACTAGTGAACATTTCAAAGCACATAAAGCATTTTAGCTGCATCAAAATTTACACTGATTTTGCTGGAGGGTGTGAATCAAGTAGATGTCAGAGAAGTTGCACAGCTGGTTTTCCATGTAGGCAACAGCTTTATCTTAAAAGAAAAAAGTGTGTGCAGCTTTCAAATAAGTTAAAGGACTGTATGAGGCAATTAACTATTCTCAAACACTTTTATTACACAAACATACTCATGCCCAAAGATGCAAATATTAAACATTTTGATTATTGGGAAAGGAATCCTTTCTGTAAATGATCATATAACAGTAAAATTTGGGTGTTATCTGGAGAATGATCAGCAAAGTGTTCATTTTTCTCTATGTATTAAATACTGTATTGGATAGAGAAATATCTGGATTATCAACACCATTTTAAAAAATTTGCATTCAGATGATTTGGTCATGTCAGTATTATTTCAGTAACAGCTTTTCTTTCAAGGTAGGCAATATTTCCGCTTAAAAAATAATACCAACTGCAGTAAGTTGATGTTCATCCAAATAGAGGGAAGGGGGATCAGTATCTGAACTGAATACTTTTCAGGAGAGATTGATACAAAAAATGCTACAAAAAGAACCGAAAAATCGCTTCAAAAATGCCTGTGCTTTTCATGGTTCACTGCCAACTTAAGACCAGTCTCTAAAGTTCCATGTAAGAAATTTGCTCTGACTATATTGAGTCACTGGAAAGAATAGCGTGGAAAACACCAGGCTCAGATGTTTCCGTGGGTTGATTTTAGGCCTCTTCCTCTAAAGTGTAGATACATTTGTTAACACACTAAAACGCTAAAATTCACTTTAACTGTATGCATATTTCTCTGCTAACTCAACAAAAATCACAAAGGACCATTCACACTCTTATAAAAAGTGAATAATACCACTGTTGGCCCTGAAATGTTTTGGCATAATACTGATAAGCTAGTTCACATTGTTATTATTTTCAAAGATAACCTTGTTTTATGTAATTTTTGATATTTCATTTTTGCTTTTAGTTGATAACCTGTATTTGAGTTAAATGTACTATTGTTTCCTAGCTTATATACTTTATGCCAAAATAAAATGTTGTTTGTGGAAAAATGCTTAAAAATGTTTCACCCATGCTTACTATTTATTTTTAACTCCTTAACTTTTTGCTGAAAGGGAACTTGATGTTTTAAAAAATGCTTAACTTACAAAACTCATATTTAGAGCTACGTTTAATTCCTCTGCAGTTCAACACCACACTTGGTAAAGCCTCTTTTTCTTTCAGTGCTTCTCAAATCCATCCCATATTCCGCAGTGCTTTCTGTCTGTTTGGTGATAGATGTGGTTTTCTCTGTCTTTAACTTCTCCTTTCTTTCTGTCTTTATCTTTCTTATGGACCTCAGGTGCACAGAATTGATTAAATCATAATCCTTGGTTCCTGATTTTAGTTTCCTAATACACCTATGTGTCAGCCTCTCAAGGTTGCCATTTACAGGGTCATATGGTAAATTAATTTGTTCTGGCAGATTCATCCAGATTTCCAGGGCCTGCGATGTTGCGGGTGGGGGGTGGGGTGGGGTGGCTCTTTCTATTGAGAAAGACCTAGTTGATTGTTTGTTTGTTTTTTCACTAAAGCATTTTTTTTTTTTTTTTTTTTACTGAAGTGTATTCAGGGAAATAGGAAGAGGCCAGATGATTAATGTCCTTGAATCCTAGTCTAAAGAGTTTGTAACTTATTATGTAGACCAGAACTTTTGGGCAAGTGACAGTTACTTTTGAACTGTGGGCCCATCCCTCAAGCCACACCTTGCTAGATGAATATGGGAGAAAGAAGGAATAGGGACGGAGAGCCTAGAATTTTTAACACAGCTCTTTATATTAGCTTCTGGTAAGATTTATTCTATTACTTAGATAGTCCTTTATTATCATAGCCACTTCTGACTCCCTTTTTGGTTTCTGGAAGTTCATAGGTATATACAGAGTTGATAATGAACTGATTCCTCAGTGTTTGCTAATTATAATCATGTGTCAGCCAGGGCCAGAATGCAGCAGCATTAGCAAGCTATTGATATTCAGAATATTCAGGTTGCTAAAACATTTAAAATTAAGGTTAAGAATATTTGTCTGTTGTTGCATTTAAATGTTTTACTTGTTTTAAAATATCTAATGGTCCTAATACTGAAGTGTCTAGAGAGCATTGGCAAAGAATGGTAAATCAAACATAAGCCCTGAACGTGATTTATGGGAGTCAGTTCAGATGGTTTTCTTTGTTTAGGTAGTATCAGAAAAATTGGATATTATCCAGCAATGGTAATACCAACAAACATCTGAAGACTTTTATTTAGGTAAGTGCAGCATGGGAAAGACCTCAATTTTTTCATGAAATAAAAATTACTCTGAAACAGGAGACACTTTTTTCAATTTCACAAACAGCACCTGCCATTGTAAGGATTTGGGCTAAGAGAGATAAAATATAGAATAGGATTTCTCAACCTTGGCACTGCTAACATTTTGGGCCAAATAATTCTATGTCATGGAGGCAGAGAAACTGTCCTGTGCACTGTAGGGTGTTTAGCAGTATTCTCGGCTTCTACTCACTGATGCCAGTAGCAGCCCCTCTACGCCCAGTTAGTGACAACCACAAATGTCTCCAAATATTCCCAAATTCTCCCCGAGGGGGCAATTGCCCCCTGCCCCCAGTTAAGAACTAGTGGTGGAGAGTATGGAGTACAGCACTGTGCTTGCCCTCAAGAAACTTACAGTTGTGCAAGTTTATGACCCAGCTTTTGGAATCAAGAAGCCTCATGTTTGAATCTTCACTCTGCCATTTACTAATAAGTTACTTAACCTCTCTGAGGTCCACGATCCTTAGTTTGCCAGGCTGCTATGATAAATACCATACAGTGGGTTACCTTAAAAAGAGAAGTTTATTGGTTTACAGTTTCAGATGCTAGAAATCCACAATCAAAGTTTTAGCAAGGTCTTGCTTTATCCCCCAAGTCTGTAGAATTCTGGTGCTGGTTTGCCACGATCCTTGGGTTCCTTGGCTTGCATCTCTGCTTCCCGTCACAAGGTGAGCTCTGTCACTCTGCCTTTGCTCTTGGTTGTTCTGGCTTTCAGCTTCTTCTTGTAGCCTTCTCTGACTCCTGGCTTCAGGTTTCTTCTCTTTGTAAGGCCTCCAGTGATATGGATTAAGAGCCATCATAATTCAGGTGGCCACACCTTAACTCAAAAGAGCATCTTCAAAAGGAACTGCTTACAAATTCACATCCACAGGAATGTGGATTAACATGTCTTAAGGGGGTACCTAATTCAATCAACCACATAGGGTGTAATACTTAATTTGCAGAGTTATTGTGAAGTTTATGTGTAGTAAACTCTAAAGACATATTATGGCTATAAAATCTATGACAGCCAGTACGCCTACTAAAGCATCTGGCACTACATGTCACTCAAGGGTATGATGCAATCATAGGGAAGGGATTTCCACTGTCGAGGCCACCTCAGCATGGATGTAACTTTCAGAAATCTTAAAATACCGCTTACCCTTATAAGATTAGCCCAAACACCCTTTATGAAAGAAATCCCTGATAACTGATCCAGAGTGAATACAGATGTATGAGAGGGTAGCAATTGCTCCAAATTTTGTGAGTTGTCTCCAGATGGAGACCCATAAGATTTTGCATGACCTCCTGACTGTAAGTTTCCCACGACACTGTCATGGTCCAGTGGTTAATCTTGTAAGAGAGCTGCTTGGATAAACTGGCTCTAGTATTATATGGTACCCCAGCCTTATCTTTGACATGGGCCGAACCAAAGGGGAGATGTCACCCCTGAGGACTTTGCCATCCATATGTCACCGAATATGACAGTTGTATGAAGACTGTTATGAATAGTACATGTTAATGTGTTTATAAGCATGCTGTATCAGTCAAGATGGGCTAGGTCATGCTGTGGTAACAAACAGCCTCAAGATCTCAGTGACTAAAAGAAACAAAGGTTGATTTCTTGCTCCTGCTCCCCATCCATCTTGGCTTTGCTGGGTGCTCAGCTCCACATCACCCTTACTCAGGAATGCAGGCTGATGGTCTCTTCACCCTTCGGAATAGTACCTCTAATCCTGGTGTGGCAGTTTGATATTATTTATGAATTAGAAAAAGAGATATTGATTATGGTTGTACACTGGTCATTTCCTCTGGGCATGATACCCTTGGATTATATTAAATTCAAAGGTTACATTTACTTGATTAAATTAAGATTAGGGCTTTGATTTGGCCACATCAGTAGGGCATTGAGTCCCTGCCCCCTTGGTAGGCAGAAACTCACACAGAGAAGAAGAACACAGAAGAATAGAAAGGCTCCATAGACACAGCAGAGGAAGAGAGACAGCTCATTAGACAAGGCAGAGGCCCCAGGAAGAGAGATGTGCCTGATAGTCAACAGCTGACCTTGTGAAGAGACTAGAGTAGCTGAACCCGGAAAGAAACAAGCACTGGGGAGAGAGATGAGCCTTATGCCAGGCTACAGCTGAGACTAGAAGAAGCTGGGACCACGGAGCCTTAAGAGGAAAAGGAAGCCTGAGCCCTAGCAGATATTGCCTGCCATCTTGCTTCAACACGTGGCAACAGACATTTGGTGAGGAAGTACCTCTTATAGTACCTTGAGTTGGACTCTTTCAGGCATTGTAACTGTAAGCTTCTACTCCAAATAAATACCCTTCATAAAATCCAACAGATTTCTGGTACTTTGCATCAGCGCCCCTTTGGCTGACTAATACACCTGGCCAGCAGGAAGGGAAGAAAAATGGTGATTTGTTCATGATCTCTTTAAGCAGGGGTGGGCAAACTATGGCCTGTGGGCTAAATAAAATGTCCTTAGAACACAGTCACATCTATTCAAGTTGTATTTCTACGGCTGCTTTCACACTGCAAGGTCAGAGATGAGTAGTTACAGCAGAAACCATATGTGGTCTGAAACACCTAAAATATTTACTATTGGGCCTTTATGGGAAAAAAGTTTCCTGACTCCTGCCTTAAAGCATTCTGCCCAGCACACACACCATATTTAATCATGTTCCTTTGGCAGTAAAGCAAGCAAGGGCAGTCCTATCATGTGACTGGAAAAGATGAGAAGTGGAAAATGTGAACAGCAATCCTGAACACCATATGTACTTGTATTTATATATTTAACTCTTATATTCTCTCTTTCTCTCTTGCTCTTGCTCTAGCTATCTCTTTCATATTGTGTCACTGGTAGCTTGTCCTGGCGCTTCCTTATCCTATAAATTCATTACAGAAAACTGCAGCTATCTGTTTGCTTGCCTGTATCCCTTTGTCCTAATTACATGCTAACCTTCATTAGGGCAGAACCCTTTATTTTCTCATTTACCACCTGCCTTGTTTCTTTGCACCTAAAACAGAGCGTGGCATTACACCCTCTAACCGAGTACCTAATTCTTTCCCTTCATAGTTCTTACTAGAATTTGTAGTTATGTAACAGTTTTGTGTTTACTCATTAATGGCTGTGTCTCCTACTACACTGAAGCCCCACGTGGGCAGGGACCGTTTTTATCTTGCTTACTCTGCATACCCAGTACCCAGCACAATATGTCTGACATATAATCGGTACTCAATATTTTTTTGAATGAATGAGTGAATCACTCTATGAATAAACAGCCCAATCCCAGTCCTACTTTTAGTTCCCTGCCACATGGTCTTTGCACATGATTTCCCTTTGCCTGGAATGCTGCCTCTTCATACAGTAAAATTCTACTGGTCCTTCAGTTTTCTTATCCAGCATCACTTCCTCCTAGAAATCTACCCAGTCATCCCTAACTAGGTCAAACAGCCCTACTAAAAAGCTGGTATAGCACAAGGCACTCCTCCTACACCAGGACATACCACAGTTGCCTACTTTCCTTCGCACATTTCTTCAAGTGATTATTTCATTACTAGATTGATGCTTTTGGCTCCCATTTAACCTGTAAGCTCCGTGAGAGCAGGCACTATATCTCATTTTGCTAACCACTGCATTTCTAATGCCTAGCATAGAATTTCGCACATAGCAGCGGTTCAATAAATATTTTTGTTGAATGAATAAATGCATGCACATTTATGAAAGCACCATGCCTGTTTTGTAAAATAGAAAGTTTTAATACTCACCTCAATGGGATTGGTGTGAAAATTACTGACAATGTGTATTTAGGTGCCTAGCATGTAGTATGCACTTAGTAAGTGATAGCTGCTTTACTATTACTACCATTTTTTCATTGTTCCTTGCCCATGCATGCAAAATAATTTAGTTGTATATGCATACATGCAAAATAATTTAGTTGTATATGAATCTCCATAGAAAGCTGAAGAGGAAGGAAAAAAAGGAGGGAGTGGAGAAGAAAGAAGGGGGACAAGAGGAAGAGGAAACCTAGTGATTTTTTTTTTTTTTTTTTTTTACAAAAGAAAAGCCTGGTCATTTACTGCACGCATGAGAAACTTCCAGTTTAGCTCAAGGGGCATAGTTGCCTCTATTTTGGCTAAGAAACTAGTTTGCTTATAAAATATATTTACAATAAAATAATGTCTATCCTTTCAGTGGGTACCACTGGTAAAAGAAATCAGAATTTTCTCTTGCAAATAGGCATTTGGTAGCAATGTGTCTTATTTGAGTGAACAGAGATTACAAAAATGTGAGTTTCTGCTCTAGCTTTTAACTCCAGTACTAATTAGCTGTGTGTTGCAGACACTGTGGGTTGCCTGCACGACAGCCATTCACCTCTATCCTTGCGCACAGAAGTCTGTTAGGGTAGCACCCTCCCTCCCTCCCTGTGCCATACCTGCCTTTCTGCGTTGATCAAGGTCCTATGATGATATGGTATTTCAAGCTGCAGCAGCCATCTTGTGACGATGAAGTGACAAGACCAGGGGCAAAAAGCTCACACACTGAAGGGGACAGAGTGAGATTACAGAATGGGATTCCAGACTGACCCTGGAATCACCTACCCTCAGACCTATTGGTGAGAAAATGAAATGCTTCCATTGTTTAAGCTTTCTTAAATGGGATATTCTGTTACTTGTAGCCCCCCAAACCCAAATTCATAAACTCAATGTTGATAATTCATAAACTCAGGAAGAAGCTGGGGCCACGGAGCCTTAAGAGGAAGAGGAAGGCTGAACCCTCGCAGACATTGGCAGCCATCTTGCTCTAACACGTGGCAACAGACTTTGGTGAGGGAAGTAACTTACGCTGGTAACTGTAAGCTTCTACCCCAAATAAATACCCTTTATAAAAGCCATCAGATCTCTGGTATTTTGCATCAGCACCCCTTTGGCTGACTAATACAGGCAATTTTGTGAGGACTTTCACAAAACCATTTCTCACCTGCTTCCCTATCTTGCGAGAGCTGCTAGGAGGTAATATTTGGTTCCAGTGAGGCATGAGACATTCCACCTTTCCCTGCTTGCTTAGGGACAGCTACAGGCTTCTGTGTAAGTCTACAAAACTGTTCGGCTCCTCCATGAGAGTGACCTACGCATTCGTGTCATCTGTCATGCGATCCCTCTTGTTTGGTATCATCCTGAGGGTCCAAGGATGTGTGCACCTGACACCGTGCTGATCTTGCTTCCACTCCCCATGTAAATAATAAACTCAAACCTCTTGAGTCCACTGTCCCCTTCCTTATCAACTCTATGGAAGGGTGGCAAGCCCACCTAGCAGCTGCCATGCCACAGTGCTGCCGCAGAGGGACTGCTTGCCTGCCACAGAATAAGGACTCACTTGACAAATGTTAGCCAGGTGTTATAGTAATACTAAGAAAATTATTATAATTATGGTACTAAATCTCAGTTTTCTCACCTGTAAAATGGGGGTTACAAGGGAAGGAAAGTACTTTTAAGTTAAGTGCTACTTAAGTATAAGACAATAATATTTAATGAATTCTTTTCTCAGGTTACTGGAGGCCTAGGTTTTTATTCATTGATTTTGACTTATGACCTCAAGCAATCATATCTAATTTAAATATTAACCTCTATTGTACTTTATTATAGAAGAGCTCTTGGTTCTTCAGGGAGCTTCAAAGAATGTGCCTTCTGACTATAATCACATTGAAAGCCTTTATCACAAATATTGGCCTTGTCTTCTGACATCAGCAATATATTGAAGTTCTGGTTTGTTGAGATTGGCTCAAGTTAAAGAAAGTAAACTTTCATGTGAGAAATTAATTGACCTTTCTAACCTGCTTTTCTAGTAATAACACTCATTCCCAATTTCAGAAAAAGGTATTACAGACTGCCTGCTCCCAGGCCAGGAAGAGAGCTGAAATGTAAAAATTATTTCAATGTAAATGACAGTTATGACAAAACTATCATGGAACATCATTTAGATGAAACTTCAACAATCCTGTAAAGAGCCTTGATTTTAAAGATGATGTTATCTATTGGAAGATTGGTTTAAAAAGCCATTACTTCTTTTTCTCTTTTGAGTAAAGATTCTACAATTCTAGTGTGAAGAAAAAATTCCATTTTTTTTTTCCAAAATGCAGAATTAGATACCCCTTATTAAGATCATTTGCCTAATCTTTGTTTGGTGCAGTTTTACATCTAGTGGAAACCCAAATGCCTGAGCATGTAGAGAGAGAGAACTTTATGGAAATAATTAAGAGGTGGCTGGTTCTTTGTAAACTGCTCTGTGTTTTCTGGGAAATATGTGTTAATCAGTTGTTCCAACACTATGTTATCTTTATCAAGTGTATTTTACTTGGAGACATGTTTATATTTTTAAAGATGTTTCTTTTCTTCTCTTAAGTCCCTTTCAGCCCGAGTGAAAAAACATATTTTTATCACTAGGAATTTGATGTTCTGTACAAAATATTATTTTGTCAGCAAGAAAATGATGTATTTTATATCAGTGTATGCTTTTGTGGTTCACTAAGCAAGTAAGTTGGTGTTATCAATGAGGCCAAGGCAAGTATTGCATTTTATTGTTCTCAATTCACTAATTCTTAAACTATTGTTTTTACACCATTAAATGACTAACAGCAGGAAATATCCCAAATTTAATATTAATGGTGGAGCTAGATTATGAACCCAGATACTCATGCACCTGCTATGAAGTAAGAATCTTAGCATTTTAATTTTGCTGTGATCATTTGCTTTTTCTTCATGCATCTGGCAATAACAGATTTTTCTAATGTTAAAGCTATCCTTTATCTCTTAGGATATATTTGCCAATATTTTAGTTAAGAATTTTGCTTCTATGTTTGATATTAACCTGTGACTTTTCTCTCTCCTGCTGTCCTTTTAAGTTTTGGTCTTAAATTTATGCTACCATCATTAAATTGTTCTCTCGGTTTTATCCTCTGGAAAGGTTGTATCATATGGGAATCAAATGTTCTTTGAATATTTGTAGAATATACCTGCATAAATACCTGGGTCTTTGTGTGGGGGTGGGTGGGAAGTGTAACCTATAATTTAAAGACTAATTCAATGTTTATGTGTATAGGTGCACTTGGGATTCTAATTTTTCTTGAGTCAGTGTGGGAAATTATATTTTTCAGGGAAACTGCCCATTATCTAGATTTTGCCAATTGTAGACATAGAGTTAATCACAATGTGCTCATTATTTTTTCAATAGCTGCTATATTTGTAATTATGTGTTCTTTACATTTTCAATACTGCTTCGTTCTTGATGCCAGAGATTTGTCTATTTCACTAGACTTTCCAAAGAAGTAGCATTTGACTTTGCTGACCTCTATTTTATCATTATCCTATAGTTCATTATTTTCTGTTCTTATCTTTATTATTTGTTTCCTTCCAATCTCTTTGGATTTAGTTGATTGATACTTTATAACTCTTAGTTTAGATAATTGTGTTACCAATTATCTTAATTTAGATAATTAGCTCACTAATTCTCTTTCATGTAAGTATAAAGAATATATTTTCCCTTCAGATATTTGGTTTAGCTTCATTGGATTATACAAGTTTTGAAATGTGGTATTTTCATTTGGTGTATGGTATTTTCATTAAGATTAAAAAATTTTCCAGTCTGCATTATGATTTCTTCTTTGACCAATGAGTTATTTAGAAGTATATTTTAAAATTTCCTAATATCTTATGTCTTTTATTAATCCTTTTCTTCTTGATACTAAACCGCATCTTGGTCAAAGAACTTGGTCTCAATAATGATCCTTTGATGTTTGTTGAGTCATACTTTATACCTGGTCAATTGTTATAGTACTCTATAGATACAAGAGAAGAATAACATTTGCTTTAATTATATGGGGCATAGTTTGATATATGTTCTTTAGCATAACCTCATTCACTCTTTTTTTAAAATAATAAGCTTTACTTTTAGAGTTTTATATTTACAGAAAAATTACACCAAAGTATAGGGGATTTCCATATCACCCCTCATGCATAATTTTCCATTATTAACATCTCAAATCTATACTCTTAATAAATAATTGCCAATATCTAGTGTTGTTGAAAAATGTATAGTTATGGGATTCTCACATATGGTTTAGGCTAAACCATAAACTGCTAAAAACACCTTGGAAAACTGTTTATATTATCAACTAAGGTTGAAAATGGGCATATCAAAGGCCTAGAAATTCCGTACCTAAGTAAATGTCCTAGTAAGTGTGGGAATATATGCATCAGGTACATATGTAAGAATAGGCATAAGTGCACTACTTATTACAGTTCCAAACTGGATATAACACAAGTGCTCATAAAGTGTAGATGAATAAACTTTAGTATGTCTATGCAATGGAATAGTAGACAATAATGCAAATGAATGGCTGAGAGCTACCTGCAACAATTGGGACAATTCTTTAAAATAATGTTGAAAGGGAGAAGCCAGACACAAATGAATACTTAGAGTGTGACTGGGCTTGCAAAAGATCAAACAGGCAAAACTAAACTATTATTTATGGAGTTATATTTAAGTGGAAAACCTAAATAAAAGGAAGAAATCGTTTTCTATAAAAGTCAATAAAGCTCTTACATCAGGAGACAGGGAAGGGTTTATGATTTGTAATGGATCAGTGCAGTTTGCTGGGATCCTGGCACTATCTTATGTCTTGATTTGGGTGGTGGTTACATTAATCTTTATACCATGTATTTAATATTACATTGCATGCGGTTTGGGTGTTTTGTTAAATTTCATCAGAGTAAAAGTAAAATTCAATATATAATATGACAAAGGATGAGAGGTGTTATAACAAAAACGAAAGCAATATGTGAGTAATGTGTAAGATTGTGTGTGTGTGTGCAGGTATACTGTAGTATATAGAGTGGCCAGAGAAGGCCTCATTAAAAAAATAATTGTTTAGGAGAGACCTATAGAAAGTGAGATTTGGAACCATGTGGCTATCTGTGGGAAGAATATTGCAGACAGAGGGAACAGTGGGTGACAATGTTGTGAGTGATTTTACTAACTTCCACAGTAAACAAAACCTCAAGCATGTGTGCTCCCAAGGGCTCTAGGGACATCCAGACCCCAGAAGCAAGGCACACAGCCTCATGAAATCAACACCCCCTTGATGGGCCCTATTTGAGAATAAATGACAATCTATTTCTCCAATACAAAATAGATATACTTATTTTAAATTCCCCTACTTATGATCCTTCTTCTCTGATTTGAAACTGTAATTTTTAAGGTACCTGTTAAGTATATTTCTCAGAGACTTAAATCTTTCCATTGTTCATATGCCGGTCAATCCCTGAGTGCCAGTAGAGTTGAGGCCAACTCTTACTTTCCAGTTCTTCAGGCTTGCCCTGGACAACTAACAAAACGATGATGATGGACAATGCCCGTCATCCCCCCCCAAAAAACAACAACAACAACAACAACAAGGAGTATCTACTACTGCAAGGAAAACAATTCCTTCCATTTGCCCCATAATATCTAAGTCCCCTCTCAGCCTAAAGCACTCAGAGTGGACATCACCCCAAATCCCTCTAGACTGAGGAATGACCAAACACAAGGGGGGGAGTACAACCACGGACTAAAGTAGATTTATTATTGTAGTTATTATCTTGTGTTAACGAAGGAGCTTGTAACATTGATATGAAGATAGTGGTTGCCAGGGTTTCAGAAGGGAGGGGAAAGGATGAATTGGTGGAGCACAGGACATTTTTAGGGCAGTGAAACTCTTCTGTATGATACTGCAATGATGGATGCATGACATTATAAATTTGTAAACGCCTCTAAAGCTATACAGTACAATGCTTCAATGTAGGTTCATCATTTGTGACAAATGTACCACACTGATGTAAGAGGTTAATAATAGGGGGAAACTCTGTATGTGTGTGTATATGTGTGTGTGTGTGTGTGTGTGAGGGTTATATGGGAATTCCCTCTACTTGCAGTCTAAAACTTCTCTAAAAACAAAGTTTATTATTATTAAAAAATAAGTCAATCACTACACTTACCCAGATAACTCAAAGAAAGAAATTATCGAGTGAGTGATATGAGAGTATGTTTGTCGTATCTGAGACTAGAGAATGTTCTGGATTGAATCATGTATTTGTATTATTATAGTTTTGAAAAAATAAGCCAAAATTTTTGGTTTACAGAGGTAATTTTTAGCTATCTGGAAATTCACTTCTTCCTTAATAGTGCTAGATAATGTAAGGCTGATGTGTATATTTTCCATATGCACAGCAAACTCCTAGAGAAAAAACTCGAATCTGCTAAATCTTTTAATGTGACACATTCTACCTAGATTATATGACTAGTCTTTGATTCAGAATATTAAATCACATATACTTTAATTCAAGGAAACAAATCTAAAAAGCCACCCTCCTATAAATACAAATATCCATTTGGAAAATGGATGATAGAATTTTATTTTGTAAGTTTATTCACCAAATTATTTTAGAAAGCATTGAAGCTATTTTGATGGAATTCACTCAGAATCAACTTAGATAACATGAAGCCAGTTGCCTGGTCAGTGGATTGGCCCCAAGCAGGCAGTATTTGGCTTGAATGCGGTTATAGTTGGTGTCCTATTTTAAATGCAATAATGTTTCATTTCATACAATCATCCAGGAAACTCAGAGGTGTTTTTGTATTTGAACAGTTACTCACTGATGCATTTTGATATTATATTCTTTCATGGTTTAATAACAATGTAGAAGTTTAGAAGGGTGTACCTGCCCTTGGCCCACTGTTATTATTATTATTTTTTTTGCAAGCTAGGAGGTTTTATAAAATGGGATTTCAACATGCTTCTCTTATTTCAGTGCTAGTGTAATACAGTATTATTCAGTAATCCCCTGATTTCATGTTAAAGCTTCTAATGTGAATGAAGAAGTTTCTCTTTACATTAATGTAAGCAAAATTGTTTTCTATTTTTATTGTCTGGGATTGGGGGAGGAGATAGGGGTAAGGAATGGGAATTTTCCATGCTATACTTTTGGGGGGAGATTTGTAGTGAATTAATGATTATGCACATTGGGTGGTAGCTCAGTTTAAATAATCTAATATTAATAATAACCACAGCCATAATGATCATTCCACTATTCTCCCCATAGATTGAGAAATAACTCTTCATCCGGTATGTCAAGAGGTCCCCTTACCCTGCCCTCCTAAGTAACAACATTGATATCAGGGATAAGAGCCTGTGACGTGAAGAGATTCGGCAATTGCACCCATAACTTCAGAATGAGCTGCTATCTACCGGTAAGGTGACAGATGGATTTCTTGTGTTGCTGAACAGGAGGTGCTGGTATTACGTGAGATGCAATGAAACAATTTTAAATATATAGGTATGTACATTCCTCCTTCCCTTTCCAAAAGACATCTGATTATCTTAATTCCAACTCCCTTATAACAGAACAATCATTCCTGTGGAAACTGAGAGTTTCCAAATGAATCCACCTTTTGTAATCCTATAAATGCATATTGATCTCATTTAATTAAATTGATTTTTCACACCTATTAGAGATGGCTCAAATGTCAGAATACCCCTTTGTGGTGGGTATTATTATTCCCACCTCACAGACAGGGAAACTGAATCTTAGGGAGATTAATATCTATTTCATTCATTCATTCATTCATTCATTCACTCATCAAATATTTGTTGTATGCCTGCTAATTCTATGCCATACATTGTGTTAATCTCTGGGGATTCAGGGTGAGGTCAAGCAGGTATGGTTCTTGCCTTCTTGTAACTTACTATTTAGTGTTAGAAACAGACTTTAAGCACATGATAACACAAATATTTATGAAATTGCAATGACTGGTATAGGGCAGAAGAGTGTAATATAATGGATCAATCTATACAGTAAAGTATGTGCAACCTTTCCTAAGGAAGAGGCACATTGTCTGAGGTTTGAAGGACATATAAGAAATATCCAGAAGAAGGTGTGAATACAAAAATGTCCAAGCAGAAGGAAATGACATGGGTTAATATCAATGTGGCCTTAGTAAAGATTATGGAAATGAAATAGCCACTCGGGGAATGAATTTCACAAGCCAGTTGTGTGGACAAATGCATTGCATATAACATAAGTACAGTTTATAGGCATTATGAAAATATAGTATAACTACAATGCTATGTGTACCTGGCCTTCCTGTAAAGGAGAAGGTATGTTATCAATTCAGTATAACATGGCTAAAAACTGAGTGTGGTTGTTAAAAATCTGGCCTAAACTGCTGTGAACCAAAAATTCTAATGAAACGTTAAGTGAATAATTACATTTCTAAAATCAAAATGGAGAATGAGTTGGCATGTCTAGACTTGATGTCTCACCTAAATAATATTTTAGAAGTTTTCCATTTAGTATAGAAAAAGTCCTTTGTTTTCAGTTTTAAATATGGCTTCAGTTATCTTCAGTTTCTCCTTTCCTCCTGACAACAGCAAATCATGTTATATTAGAGTTTTGAGGAATAGGTGTTTAAGCAATAGAATGGAAAATAAATGAAGGTCTATATCTATTTAACTGTCTTTTTGCTTCTCTCAACCTATAATTCACTTTAACATGGCTATTCATCATGAAGACATCTGTGTGATAGATCTTCCAGGCGACGGTAACTGATAATGGCTCTGTGAATGAATTTAAGTTGTCTTTTTCACACTCATGGACATATTCCTTTGGAAGGTGTGCTGCTCCACACAGGCTGATTTTGTGCGTACATGTGTGTGCACACAAGTGTGTGTGTTCTTCCATTGCAGTGATATAAATTTATATTAGATGGTGTTTTTTATAGCTATCAGAAATACTTTTATTCAAGTGTTACAATGTAATTGATTATAGATTAGGAATCCGAAGCTGACATTATGCTCCAGGCACAGAATCGAACCCTTCGGCTAACAGTTATGTAATCCACCCAAATGCCCTTGTGAGGTAGGTTGTTATTATTTCCATTTTACTGTTGAGGAAAATGTGACTCATAGAGGTTAAAGAATTGGTCCAATATCTCCTAGCTAGTGAATGGATCAGGTTGGATTTGAATCCAGCGATGCCTTTCTCTGAAGCATGTACTCACCATGCTACATTCTCAGAAAAAGCCTGTGACTCTCTTTACATTGTAGGATGGATGGTAAGCAATGACGCTGGGACTCTAACCACAGGTCTTGATGAATCTTAGTTCTATTTGGTGATATAGTGCCAATGACAGGAAGAAATATTAGATCTTTTCATAAGATCAATTTCTTTTTAAATAAGAAAATTATCAATTTAAAATTGCCAGGTTTAAATACTTTGATGGTAATTGCATATGGATTTCAAAGGAATTTTCAAGTTAAAATTTTCACATAGCACTCCTGAGCTTCCTTTGGTTTATTAGGTGTGGTATATGGTTATGACTTTAAACAAGTGTTGGCTTTTGGTTTTGTTTTGTTTTATAGGAAAGTAAATGATTTTTCTCTTTAGGAATTTTCCATCTTGGCTCCTTGTATTAGATGATGCATGTTCAAAAGTCACCATTTTGTGTTATAGCCCCTAATGCAATTTTAGAAATACACCACCAATTTGAATAACTAATAATGTACGTTACTTAAATTGCTCAGAGTGTTATGCAAAAATATTGCTCGACTGACACATGTTAAGCATTTATCCCTGAAGTAAACCACATCACACTACCGCTATAGGATTTGACCCATACTGATGGGATTTTATTTTTGCCTACTTACTAGTCTTATTTAAATATGATCCCATTGCAACAGAAAATCTGTTTATGCAGAAAACAACAGCCTCTTCAGATAGGTTTTCATTTAGAGGGAAATAATGTTATATTTTGTGGTGGTTTCGAGCTGTATGTACCCCAGAAAAACATGTTTTTAACCCTAATCCATTCTTGTGGATGGGATTGTAAGCAGGGCCCTTTGATGCGGCTATTTCAGGTAAGGTGTGGCCCACCTCAGTCAGAGTGGGTCTTAATCCTCTTACTGGAGTCCTTTATAAGACAATGAATTTCAGACAGGGAAAGAGAGAAAGCCACGGAAGCAAGAAGCTGACTATGACAGAACCTTGCCATATGACAAGGTAAGGACCAAGGATTGTCAGCAGGCAGCCCTGGAATGCCAACGTCTTCATGAAAGAAACCACCTTAATGATGCCTTGATTTGTACTTTTTCCTAATTTCAAAACCATGAGCAAATAAATTCCCATTGTTTAACCCAACTCATTTCATGTATTTGCTTGAGCAGCCCAGGAAATGGAAATATCCTTCCTTTAAAATGGAAATTGGGCATTAGGAAAATTCTTAAGTGACATATGATAAATATACCCAATGGAAAATTCAGCAGTCATTGTAAAGAATTTTTGATAACATGGAAAAATGAACAAAGTTAAAAATCAGAGCAGAATACAAAATTGCATTTGCAGGTTAATCTTAGCCAAAAACCTTCAATTTGTAAAAAATGCAGTATCTACAGAGCACAATAAATTGAAACACAGTGAAATGAGGTATGTCTCTAATGAATACAAGAAATAGGTCAAGGAGACTTTACTATTTAGGATTTGGTTTGGCTACAAGTGACAGAAAAACTCAAAAGAATGGTTGCTTAAACTCAGTCTAGGGAAGCTATATTACTCTATGGTATAAGGGGCCATGATAAATTCAAACTTGTCTTTCTACTGTGTGACAGTTCCATTCACAAGGTCACCTCATTCCAAGATGGCTTCTTGAAGCACCAGTCATTTTGTCTACATCCCAGACAATAGAAAGGAGGGAAGGATAAAAAAGAAGTAGGCAAAGTTCACATGGCAGTTGCCTTAAGAAGAAGGAAGTCTCTCTGGAAGCTGTCATAATTGACTGCCACTTATAATCCATTGGTTTGAACTTAGTCAAATGGCCATGCTAGCTGCAAGAAAGTCTTTCTTGGAAATGTTTTTATTCTGGTATCTTTGTGCCCAACTAAAAATCTGGGGTTCAATTATTATTGGAGAAGGTGAGAACATGTACTAGCGAACATCTAGATATTAATACCATGAGAACCTAAACAAGTCATAGGGGGAATCATGGAAAAATAAATGATGAATCAAAATCCCATTATTTATTAATTTACAATGAGCAACACATTTTTATTTGCTATCCTATTTGGTTCTCAGAATAACTTTAGAAGATAGAGCAGATGGATAGCAACCTTATTTTTGATATGAGAAAAGTAAGTTATATGAGGTTAAATGCTTTGTCCAGGGTCACAGAAATAGTGTCAGAGCAAGGATTTAAACTGGTTTCTGATTGTATTCCGTGGTCTCTATTCTGTCTTAGAGAAGAGTTGACAAGAGCTAGAGAGGGTTGCTTGGATTTCTCAGTAATATAGGTTGAAGCAGTTCTCTTTTTCTCTCCTTTTCTTTTTATTCATTTATCCTTTAATCTTCCATCAATCAATTTCCCTACAAGTTTAATCCCTGCCCAAATGCATAGTTCCATGTTTTTTGAAGTGAAAATTGGAAGTTACAAAGAAATTGAAGTGTTCTTTGTGGGGATTTTCTGAAAATAGAAATAAAAGTGCAGTGTATTTTTTTGTCACTAAAAATGTTCCCTAAAGTAAAGTGCTCCTCTTCAAATACCACTGTAAATATTTTTGGGGCCTTAAAGTTTTCAAGTATGATTTAGTATCATATATATATGCTTTCTAGGATAAAGCATTCGAGACTATATCTATATCAGAGGTCCTGATTTATATTGTAGAGTCAGGAAGGTTTCTCAAAGAAATGACCATTAGGGTGAGATAAGAAGGATGAATAGGAGCCAGCCAAGTGACAAATAGAAGAAAAGAAAGTCATTGGTCTTGGTCATGGTGACTGAAGGGAAAGTTGGGGTCTGAGAGGAAGGCAGGCACTAGAATATGTACAATCTTATTGGCCACGTTAAGGGCATTTGATTTTATCCTGAACATAATGGGCACTCATTAAAGTGTTTTTAGCCAGGGAATGATAGGATTCAATTTATTTTTAAAAAGTTATTCTGGGGGTCGGATGTGGCTCAACTGGTTGGGCGTCCGTCTCCCATATGGAGGGACCTGGGTTCGATCCCCGGGACTTCCCGGTAAAAAAAAAAAAAAAAAAGTTATTCTGGCTATTAAGTGAATAATGGTTTGAATGAGGATTTGAGAAATCAAGGATAGTTCTTAGATTTTTGGATTAGGGGACTAGGGAAATCAAAGTTGGCAGTAGGTTTTGATTTGAGCAACGGGATGGATAGAGGTACCATATATTGGGACGAGGAAGATGGGAAGAGGGGTAGGTTGAACAGAGAAGATCAGGAGTTTAATTTGGAACATGAAAAGTTTGAGATACCTATGAGATATCTACATATAAATGCTAAGTAATCACTTGTATAATAAAGTAGAATTCCAGGTCAGACCATATGTATATAGACTGTAATAGGCAAATTAGCATGAATGAGATAGCTTTGGTGATTTCCCACTTAATTTCTTATGCTGGCCCACAGTATATTGAAAACGCGATGGGTAAAGTCAGGATGTAGAAGGGATAACTGTATATAGGATTCCAGTAAAGGATTAAGACCCATGCTGGGTCTCGCAATCTAATCAAAGACCCTTAACAGAAGCAATCTAATCAAGAGTGATCTAATCAAAAGCTACATTAGCTTAATCTAACCAAAAGTTCCCACATAAGTTTACATGCACAGGAATGGGTTAGCTTAAGAACATAATTTTCTGGGGTTCACAAAAGACCAAACCTGGAGACCTCTCTAAAGATATCCAGTTGATCCAACACCATTTTTAAAAGACTTTCCTTGCCCCATTGATTTGCCTTAGCTACATTATAGATTACTGACCATATAGGTGTTAGTCTATTTCTGAACTCTCTACTCTGTTTCATTCCTCTATATGTCTATATTTCATGAAAACTAAACTCACTTGATTATTCTAGCTTTACAGTAAATTTGAAAATTATGTTGGGTTATCTTAAAAAGTAATTTGGTTATTCTAGGCCTTTTGTTCTTTCATATAAATTTCTGAATCAGCTTGTCATTTCTAAAATAATGCACAAAATTTGAATGGTATTGAATATATAATTCCAAATATGAATACATAATTTCAGCCATTATTTCTTCAAATAATTTTATTTCCTGAGCTATTTCTCCTCCCTTTGGGGGACTTTAATAATATATAATTAATTAGATCTTTGATATTATTTCATATATACCTGTTCTTTTCATAGTTTTCAATTATTTTTTTTCCTCTGGTTCTCAGATCGAGTTATTTTATTCACCTATCTTAAAATTCACTGACGCTTTCCTCTGTCACTTTTATTCTGCCAGTGAACCCAAATTGTATACTTATTTTTAAATGTTGTATTTTTTTTTAGTTTAAAATTTCCATTTGGCTATTATCTGTAATGTATTTTTTTTCTTGAGAATTCCTTCCTTTAATTCATCAAAGTGTGTTTGCCTTTATCTCATGGAACATAATAATAATAGTTGCTTCAAATTCTTTGATAATTTCATCATCTAAGCCCTCTCACTGTTGGTATCTGTTGATTGTCTCTGCAAATGGTTCTCTTTTTCTGATTCTTTGCATGCTTAGTAATTTTAGATCATACCCTGGACATTGTGAATATTTGTTTTCTGGACTGTGTTCCTTTTTGTTTGTTTGCTTTTTGTTTTTGTTTTTTTAGACTGTGCTCTTTTATATTCCTTTATTATTATCTTTGTTTTATTATGCATTTGACCTGGTGAAGTTCAGATTTTAAAATTTTTGCACCTTTTAAGACAGTGGTTCAAATCTGCCACAATTCTTAAAGTCTTTGCTTTGCTGATATAGATATTTTCTGTGGATATTTGGTTCAGGGTTTAGATGGAGACTTTTGTGGGTGGTTCACATATAAGTTCAGTTCTCTTAGCTTTTGCTACATTGGTTTGGGTTTGTTCAATGCATGCGTAATTCAGGGTTGAGGCTAAGACTTGTGTGGTTTCATGCACACAATTAGTGGATCATCTTTTCTGGTCCTCCCCACTCCTGTATTTCTCCCTTACTCTCCATCTTGCAGGGGCTCCTTTCTCTGGTTCCTTTAGAAAGTCGGTGTGAATTTTATTGTAGTTTCAGTCACCAGTCCTGCATTGTTCCATCAACGGAGCTGTCTTTGGGACAAAGTCGCGAGAAAGAGAGAGAAATAGAGAGAGTGAGAGTGATGAGAGACAGTTTATATATATAGTTCATCTAGCTAGCCAGCTAGCTAGCTAGCTAGAGATCCTCATACAGATCACTTCTCCAAGTTTTTACTTCTTTTCACAATCCATAATTAGTTGTTTTTTGTTTTGCTGTTATTTCTGTTTTATAGTATTTTTAGTAATAGAGGTTAGAAATGACATTGCTTTGGACTAGGGTTGTAATGATAAAGTTGGAGAGTAATGGAGAAATGAAAAATATATTTAGGAAATAGGACCAAATGTCCAATGCCTGTTTCTCAAGTCACATATCTAATTGGTGCAATCTATTCAAATGAGAAACACTGGGGGACTTCCAATTTGGGAGAAGGCAGATCAAGAGTTCTCTTTTTAATATATTTTGTATGAAATGCCTATGAGACATTTATGGTAGAATAATATTTTGAAATATTAATCATCCATTCCTTTCAGACACATTTTCTTTGCCTATTTCCCATCTGCAACCCAAATAGCAATTTAATTTAGGTTTACTACCTTCGTAATTAAGTCATTATTGTAGAAATCCTGAAAGAAAAAGATTGGCAGTGCTTGTCCTGTGATTTAAAAATAAACTTTCAAAGCCTAAGGAAGATAAAACTTTTAAAGGAAATAGCTGCAAGAGCCTGAGACTTTTGAACAGCAAGAATTGAGGTACTATCTTTAAAAAGTTTGGGTAATGGATGTTGGTGATAGTAGCACAACATTGTGATGATAGTTAGTACACTGAATTGTACACTTGAACGTAGTTCAACTGGGAAATTATGAGTTGTATATCTACTACAATAAAAAAGCTTTAAAAAAATGGGTATAGAAGAATGTCTTTCAGGTTACAGTGCTACCACTGATTGGTCACTACTAATTCTTCCTGTTTGATCAGACTAGATAAGAATCCTCCATGCTGTGGAGAGGGGAAAGATCTGTGGGAAAGGAAGAGAGGTGGGATCTCTGGGCAAGGACCCCAAGATATTTGCCAGTCTTTGGAGTTTAGTCCTAAGATAAGTATTGATAGAACTTCCCCCCATATTTGGAGACCTTAAAGTAGAAGGGACTTGAGTTCTGCTCCCTATCTTGTTGCCTTCAGAGGGTTACAAGTCTTGTGGATTTCCACACAACACTGAAATGTGACCTTGTAAGCTGGTAGAACTGGGCATGCTCTATAGCTTATGATGAGGGGATGATACAGCAGAGCTTTATGTCAGGAAACAAGGTGGGTTGCATCTGAGTATTGAGAGATGCAGAAAAAAATGGCTAGACCACTTATCTATGTACCATAAAACTGCAAGCATTCTAGAACTGAGATGCCATCCTAGGGAGAAGGAAAATAGAGGGAAGCTGAAATTACAAATTATTGTTTTTAAGCATAAAATGACTGGGAAAATCTTGAAGTACTGAATTTATCTGGAATTACTATAGTTTTCTGCTGACAGGGGTAATGGGGCCTTGAGACAATATCAATTTAGTTTTAATCTTTAATTTACACACCTGATTAGATAAGTGATATTATAACTGATAAACATGAAAGTAAGCATATCAATTGAATATATATATATTTATTATATATAACCTGGAATGATATAATGTTAACAGACTTTTCTGTGTCTGTAAATGGCCACTGACCATGGGATTCTCGATTAATAAAGATAAGCAAGGCTCACGTCAGTTAGCGAGCCTGAGAGGCAAATGAAGCGAGGAACATCTGACATCTAGCATAATGATTTTTTAATGATTATTTATCATTTTTGTCCCTACTTCCAAAAGCAGCAGAAGTCATTTCACAATAAAGCAGATTTTAAAAAATGGATTAAATTTAAAAATCAAAAAATTATTTGTAATGAAAGGGAGATATTTTTGTCCTTTCTCCCATCTCCTCACAACATACACATGTGTGCATAGACATGCACATGCATGCACACATACATACACTCAGACATACAACCAAAATCCTGACCAAAGAAAATGAAAATATTTGTACATACACATTACTAATGTGTTTCCTAAAACCTAATGAGTATCAGAGCTTTCATTTTTTAAAAGAGGTAAGCACGCCTATTATTCAGAGTATAGAATTTGGGTTCTGGACTATAAATTGGGAGGGAATTTGCCCTTTGGTCCTTTAGACAAAATGAATATCGAGCAGCAAAATATTATTTTTACCCCCTAAAAGGCAGAAATAGTCACAATATCCTTGTTATATTACAGTGGTCCTTAAGGAAATAATCATAACTTGTAAATCTTTAAGGAAATTCTATAGGGTTAGAGACAGAGAGAAATGGTTTACATTTGTAACTTCCTAGGATTATTATTATTAAAAAGATTCCACTTGGAGACTGGAGAGGAGTAATTGGCTAACACATCCCTTGCAGTCTTGCTCCTCAAAGTGCTGTCTGGAAATCACTTAGGAACTTGTTAGAAATACCGAATCACTTAGGAACTCAAAGTGCTGTCTGGACTTCACTTTGGACTAGTAACTTGTTAGAAATACTGAATCTTAGCCTTACCCCAAAAACTTTATTTTTTTATTGAAATATTAATATAAAATAAACTACATATATTTAAAATGTAAAATTTTATTAATATTGGAATATGTATACACACATGCAACCATCACCACAATGAAGAGATCACCCAAAAAAATTTCTTGAGCCTTTTGCACCATCCCCTTCCCATTCATTAATAGTTCATTTCCTTTTGTTTTTCCTGAGTAGTATTTCATTGTGTGGATAAACCACATTTTTTTTTCATACTTGTTAATGGACATTTTGGTAATTTCCAGTTTTTGGCTATTGCAAATGAAAAAGCTATGAACATTCGTGAACAAGTCTTTGTGTGGATGTATGTTTTCATTTCTTTTGGGTATATACCTAGGAATGGAATTGCTGTATTACATATTGGGTTGCATGTTTACATGTTTTTCAAGTCACGTTTCTTGTAGTCTAATTTGCATACATATAAATTATATGTAGTTAAATTTACCCTTTTAAAGTGTTCAGTTTTTACCAAAGTAAACAATTATGTAATCACTTCCACAGATAAGATATAGAATATTTTTGTCATCCCAAAAGAGTTCCCATGTGCCTCTTTCTAGTCAATCCTTTCCCCTTACTCCAAACTCCTGGAAACTGCTGGTCTGTTTTCTGTCTGTTAGTTATTTCCCTTTCTAGCATGTCAGACGAGTGGAGTCATACAGTTGATAACATTTTTGAGTCTGGCATCTTTCACTTAGCATAATGCATTTGAGATTAATTCATGTGCTTATCAGTAATTCATTTCTTGTTATTGCTGAGTATTATTCCATTCTATGTTCATCTACTCACCACTTGATGAATATTTGATATGTTTCTGTTTTTGGTGATTATGAGTAAAGTAGCTATAAATATTCACGCTAGGCCTTTGTGTGGACATATATTTTCATTTATCTTGAGTAACTATGTAGGAGTGAGATAATGGGGTCTTTTGCAAAGTATATGTTTTGTAAAGTGAATGTGTTATTTTCCATTCTCACCATTTGGATATGAGAGTTGCAGTTGCTCTACATCTTTGTCAAAACTGAGTGCCAGAAATCTTTTTAATATGGGTATTCTAATCTGCATAAACTGTTATCTCACTCTTTTGCTTTGCATTTAACTGATGACTAATGATCTCCAGCATTAATGTGTAATTATTGGTCATTAATATAACTTTCGTGAAGTTTCTGTTCAAATCTTTTGTCCATTTTTTTATTGGATTGTTTTTCTTCTGAGTATGAAGTTGTAAGATTTCATGATATATTCTGAATTGTAGTCCTTTTTCTGATATATGTGTTGTGAATATTTTTTCTTTCTTACTCACCTTTATTTTTCTTTCTTTTGTTTTAACAGTATGTTTCAATGAGCAAAGCTGTAATTTTGATCAAATCCAATTTATCAATTTTTTTCTCTTTTGGTTTGGCTTTTTGTGTCCTAGATCAGAAACCTCAGCCTACTGAAGTTTCAAAGATTTTCTCCTCTGCTTTCTTCTAGAAATTTTGTTGTTTAAATTTTACATTTAGGCCTACGGTCAATTTCAAGTGAATTTTGTGTATGATATGATGTAGAGTGCTATTGTTTTTTCCCCCTTACATTCTTTTGATTGTTTCAGTACTCCCTTGTTGTAAAGACCTCTCTCCACTTTGAATTGCCTTAACAATTTTGTAAATATTTAATTGGGCTAATATGAGTGAGCCTATTTCTAGATTGTCTACTCTATACCTAGATTTATATCCATTCTTTCTCCTTCCCCTTATAACAAACTCTTCTGATTACTACAGTTTTTTAATAAGCCTAAAAATTAGTAGAAGTCCTTCAACATGGTTTTACTTTTTAAAAATTCCTTTTACCTATTCTATATTCTTTATATTTCCAGATAAATTTTCATATTAACTTGTCAATTTCTATCTAAAACAATTGAACAAATATCTCCAATAATTTTTCTTTAGGGTTACATTGAATCTACAAGCAAACTTGGGGAGAATTGATATCTTAATGTTGAGACTTCCAATTTATGAACATGGTACATCTCTTGATTTATTTAGAAGTTCTATAATTTCTTCAGCAATATTTTAATTTTCATTATAGGGTTTGTGGACATATTCCTAGAGCAATTCCTAAGTGTTATTCAGTGCTATTTAAGCGATCTTTTAAGAAATGATTTTCAAATATTTGCTGCGAAAATATAAAACTACGAATATCTTTGTATAGTAGCCTTGTATCCTGCAATATTTCCAATTTAATTTAGTAATTTTAGAAATGAAAGTGTAGTTTCCTTGGGATTTTCTATATTGGCAATCATATCATCTGTGATAAGGCCAGGTTCACTTCTTCCTTTCTGATCTTTGTGTTTTTTATTTCTTTTTCTTCTCTATGAATACAAGTAGAAAAGTAGATCTTTTGGCCTTGATTCAAATTTTAGGGAGAAAGCATGCAATTTTTTTTTCATTAATTCTGATTTTACATTTTAGCTATAGGCTTTTCATAGATGCCTTTTATCAGATTAAGTCCCCACTATTCTCATGCTGTTAATTACAGTAATTAACACACTGTATTAGTATTATATACTTTCATATTTGTTCTGTTAATCACAGTCCATCTTCTACCACAGGATTCACTATGTTATACAGTCCCATGCTTTGTACAATATATTCAAAGTGTATAGGGTGGCTCTCATTCTCATCACAGAATTGTGCTGTCATCACATTAGTCAATTTTAGGACATTTTCAGTACTCCACAAGGAAAAATCCCATACCTCCTTATACACCCCTATTGTTGTCCCTCAGAATTGATATATCTTCTTTGCCATTGTTGCAAAAACATTACAATATTACTGTTAACTATAATCTGTAATTTACATTAGTTGTATTTTTCTTATGTATTACCATATACTTAACACTTTGTAAAGGAAGAACATTCTTATATTATTAACCACAATCTTCATCCACCACCAAAATCACTATATTATACATTCTCTACATTTTTGTCTAGCTTCCTTTCAATTGAAATAATACATCCACAAACTACCCCTTTCAGGCATAATCACATTTATAAATCAGCAGTATTAATTATACTTACTATACTGTATTACCATCAACTCTATTCATTTCCATACATTTACAATAACGTGGTTTCTTAAACCTTACAACTAAAGCATGAGCAATGAAAGAAAAAATAAATAAACAGGATCTCCTCAAACTTAAACACTTTGTGCTTCAAAGAATTTTGTCAAGAAAGTGAAAAGGCAGCCCATTCAATGGGAGAAAATATTTGGAAATCACATATCTGATAAGGGTTTGATATCCATGTTATATAAAGAGATCATATAACACAATGATAAAAAGACAGGTAACCCAATTAAAAAGTGGGCCAGGATAAAGGATTAGGGCGATTGTGGAAAGATGGCAATGGACTAAAAGGCAGAGCTGAATGCTCTCACAAAAACAATGGAGAAAGAGCCAAAAGCTGTCCAAGGGATCTGCTTTGGTGGTCAGCAGACTAAGACAGTGCTACACAACTCCCAGTAGGGTGAGGGACAGAGAGACAAAGAAGCTGAAATAACAAATGTAAGTTACAAAGCCCTGCTGGCAACTGGGAAGAGCTCCCCACCCCCAAGATATTAAGCTGGGGTAAAACACCTGGCTCACTGCAGTGAACTGAGAGGGGAGCAGGCATCTTCTTCCCTGTCAGCTGTTTCAAGGGAAAAGGGAGGGGAGGTTGGGGCACTTTTCTTCAGTGAATTCTGCCAGCAGAGACCACTTTGAATCCCTGATATGGAGATTCAACATAGAAACACAGGAAAGCTGAGACTGAAACACTTCCATGGAAAGGTGGGCTGACTAGTGCCATCTACTGACAGTCTGGAAATTGCATGGACAAAAAATACTGTTCCCACTCTCTGTATTCAACTCCTGGGAGAAAATCTGCGCCCCCACTAGTAAGTCCCTGGCCTGATTTTGAAAACTTAAGCTGGGCAATTTTAAAAACTGAGAATAAGTTGAACCATATATCAAAGAAAAGCTGTGGGAATAAAACAATAGGCGAGAGAGAAATGCAGAGTAAATTCACAAACATATTCAGATGCCTAGACAGCAGCAAAAAAATTACAAGCCATACTAGGAAACAGGAAAAGATGGTACAGCCAAAATAACAAACCAAATAACCTGAAGAGATACAGGATGTAATACAATTAATCAGTGATAATCACACAGCTCTCCTAAATCACTTCAAAGAATTTAAAGAAAATATGACTAAAGAAATAAAGGATATTAAGATGGCACTGGGAGAGCATAAAGAACAATTTGAAAGCCTGCAAAGAAAAGTAACAGACCTTATGGGAATGAAAGACACAATGGATGAGATTAAAAATACATTAGAGGCACGTAAGAGCAGATTTGAATTGTGGGAAGACAGAATTAGTGATTTCGAAGGCAGAACATCTGAATTGGAAAAAAACGAAGAGCAGAAAGAGAAGAGAATGGAAAAAATGTAAGAGGGTCTCAGGGAATTGAATGACAGTGCGAGTTGCACAAACATTTGCATTGTTGGTGTCCCAGAAGGAGAAGAGAATGGATAATGGGCAGAAAGAATATTTAAGGATATAATGACTGAAAACTTCCCAACCCTTATGAAGGACATAAATATCAATATCTGAGAAGGACAAGGTACTCCAAACAGAATAAATCCAAATAGACCTACCTCAAGATACCTGCTATTTAGAATGACAAATATCAGAAAAAAAGAGAGGATTCTGAAAGCAGCAAGAGAAAAAGCAAAGCATCACATACAAGGGAAACATGATAAGATTAAGTTCTGACCTCTCATCAGAAACCATGGAGGAGAGAAGAAAGTGGTATAATGTATTTAAGGTACTGAAAGAGAAAAACTGCCAGCCAAGAATCGGTATCCAGCAAAGCTGTCCTTCAAAAATGAGGGTGAGTTCAAAGTCTTCAGAGACAAACAAAAACTAATAGAATATGTTACCAAAAGAACAGAATTACAAGAGATATTAAAGGGAATGCTGCAGTCTGAAAGGAAAAAAAAAATAAGCATGAGAGATTTGGAGAAGAGTTTGGAAATGAAGATTTTTAGGAGGATAATCTGAAGGATAAGAAGGCAGACAATAGAATGATATGACAACAGAGAGTCAAAGGACAAAATTGATTAACTAAGTAATGCCTTTACAGTAATAACACTGAATATTAATGGATTGAACTGCCCAATCAAAAGACATAGACTGATAGAATGGATTAAAAAATATGAGCCATCTATATGTTGTCTACAAGATACCCACCTCAGACGTAAGGACACAACAAGGTTAAAGTTGAATGGTTGGAAAAAGTTATTCCATGCAAAAACTAACCAAAAAAGAGCTGGAGTAGACCAGGTAAATGTAAAATAACAACCTTATAGTATATGAGCAATAATTACTCAGTGCAACTGGCAAATTGTTCCTGTAATCAGTATTCTGTGATTTTTTTCTTCATGCAAAATAAACGCTTGCTTTTAATTTAGGAGGGTTGGAGAAGAGATATATTTTTGGATACATCATTTTTCTTTAACCCTTTCTTATTCATACTTTTTAATTAAAATAATCTGTCTGGATCAATAATGATTTGACATGACTACTGTTGAACAAGATTTTGAGTTTTTCTATCTCATAAAATTATGAGTTAACAAATTGTTATCTGTTGTAATTCATTCCAATAAGTTATGAAGAATTCCCAAATAGGAATTTGATTATCTAGAAAGAACTATGGCCAAAATGGAAATTAAATAACTAAACCAACAATTTATTTCATTCTTAGAGATTATTATGTCCAATAGTTAGAGCTGTAATATAAAAATTAGAATTATGTAATAATTCTTTATTATATTTGAATCATTATTTACATTTATAAATGTGTGTTGCTACACTATGTATTTTTTATAATTGATTATATTAAATCTAACCTGGCCTTGCAGTCTCTTTTAAAATTTGTAATTTCTTTCCATTTATTTTTCTATTTATTTTATAATTTTACAATAAAAGACTTTTTAATAGCTAAAAAAGCCATTGATTATACACTTTGGATAGATTATATGGTATGTGAATATATCTCAATAAAACTGCTTAATAAACAAATAAATGTTTGTGCAAGAATATCCAGAAATAGCAGTTATGTACAGCAGGGGAACCAGAGAGATTGAAAGGTGAGGAATTTTCTTGTTTGTCTGTTTTATATTTATTATTATTATTATTGAAATAATGAAAATGCTTTAATAATGATTGAAGTGATGAACGCACAACTATGTGATTATACCAAATACCATTGTTTGTATGCTTTGGATATATTGTATGCTTTGTTAATATATATCAATAAAATTGATTTGTTTAAAAAAAATGGGCCAAAGACTTGAATAGACATTTCTCCATGAGGAAATACAAATGGACAAAAAGCACATGAAGAAATGTTCAACATCATTAGCTATTAGGGAAATGCAGATCAAAGCTACACTGAGATACCATTTCACACCTTATATATTGTCTATTATTACAAAAACAGAAAACTGTAAATGCCAAAGACAATGTGGAGAAATAGGAACATTCCTTCACTGTTGGTGGGAGTATAGAATGGTGTAGCCTTTGTTGGAAGTCAGTTTGGCAGTTCCTCAAGAAACTAAATATAGAACTGCCATATGATCCAGGAATCTCGTTACTAGGAATATGTTCAGAAGAACTCTCCTGGGACAGAAGTCAAGTCAGGGATTTCTGTCTGTATGACATATAGCGCAGTGCCTGAACGCATGAACCGTTTCCTGGAAAAGAGGGGACATTCATATCAGTGTAAATGAGGAAATTCCTAGAGCTGCGCATATGGCCAAGACAAAACACATGTACATAAAGGATTGGGGAGGCCCTTATGATTTGGCCTGAAGCTACTCTCTATACTCACTGTTTGCATAGACCCTGAAGGAGAGCACTCAGGTCAATCTGCAAAGACTGGGAAAGGTGTTTTCTTTTTATTTTTGGTTTGTTATTGTTAGTTCTTGGCATTCAAGGAAAGCTCTGTCATAATAGTAGCTGGATATAAGCTTAAGGATCAGGTGCTGCCAAATCTAAATTCTAGCAATAACACATTAAAATATTAAAATGTCCACAATTCAAATATTCAACATAAGATTAAAAAACATACAAAGAAACAGGAAGTGATGGCCCATGCACTGAAGAAGATTAAAAGCATTAGAAACTGACAATGAGGAAGACAAGACCTGAGACCTATCAGAAAAAGAGTTGTGAAAAATGATCCTAAATATGCTCAAAGGAAAATATAGAAAAGAACAAAAAATAATCAGGAAAATGATAGATGAACACAAAGAGAATATCAATAGAGAGATGGAAATTATTAAAAGGAAACAACCACAGATAAAGACCACAGTAACAGAAATTTTAAAATTCCATTTACAACATCAACTAAAAGAATCAGATATCTAGGAATAAAGTTATTAATGATGTAAGGGACTAATACATGGAAAACTATAAAACATTGCTAATAGAAATCAAAGAAGATGTAAATAAATGGAAGGACATTCCGTGTTCATGGATTGGAAGATTAAATGTTGTTAAGACGTTATTCCACCCAAAGCAACTTACAGATTCAAGGCAACCACTATCAAAATTCCGACAACCTTCTTTGCAGCAAAGGAAAAAGCCAATCATCAAATTTATATGGAAAGGTAAGGGGTCCTGAATAGCCAAAAATACCTTGAATACGAATGAAGCTGAAGGACTCACACTTCTCAAAGTATACCTTTTTGCAAAGCTACATTGGTCAAAACAGCATGGCACAGTCAAAAGAACATATAGACCAGTGGAATCAATTTAGATTTCATAAATAAACCCTTACCTCTATGGCCATTTGATTTTTGACAAGGGTACCAAGTCACTCAGTGGGGAAAGTATACTCTTCAACAAATGATGCTGGGAAAACTAGATATCCCTATGCAAATGAATGAAGGTAGAACCCTATCTCATACCATATCTAAAAGTTAACTCAAAAAGGATCAAAGACCTAAATATAAGAAGCAAAACTATAAAACTCCTGGAAGAAAACAGAGAAACATCTTCAGGAACTTCTGTTAAGCAGTGGTTTCCTAGAGTTTTCAATGAAAGCAGAAGCAACAAAACAAAAAATAGATAAATGGGACTTCATTAAAAATAAAAAAAAATCTTTTGTGCATCAGGGGACTTCATCATGAAATAAAACAACAACCTACAGAGTGGGAGAAACTATTCAGAAGCCACATATCTGATAAGGGTTTAAGATCCAGAATGTATAAAGAATTTCTACAACTCAACAACCAAAAGACAAATAACACAATTAAAAAATGGACAAAACAATTGAATAGACATTTCTCCAAAGAGGATATACAAATGCCCAAAAAGCAAATGAAATTATACTCAACATCAGTAACCATTAGGGAAATGCAAATCAAAACAGACTTTCATGAAGGAAGTAACTAAGATGCTATTTCACACCCACTAGAAAGGCTACTATTTTTTTAAAAAGGAGAAATCATAAAGTCATTCATTGTTTGTAAAATGGTTCAGGCACTGTGGAAAACCATTTTTCAATTCCTCAGAAAGTTAAGAACCTAGTTACCATATGACATGGCAATCCCACTTCTAGGTATATACCCAAAAGAACTGAAAGCAGGAACTTGAACTGATATTTGAACACTGTTTTTCATAGCAGTATTACTCACAATAGCCAGAATATGGAAGCACACAAGTCTCCATCAACAGAGAATGGATAAACAAAATTTTGTATATTCATACAATGGAATTGTAGTCAGCCATTGTATTAGTCAGCCAAAGGGATGCTGATGCAAAATACCAGAAATCTGTTGGCTTTTATAAAGGGTATTTATTTGGGGTAGAAACTTACAGACACAAGGCCATAAAGTGTAAGTTACTTCCTTCATGAAAGTCTGTTGCCACATGTTGGAGTAAGACGTCTGTCAGTCTCTGTGACGGTTCAGCCTTCTTTATCCTAAGGCTCCATGGTCCCAGCTCCTTCCGTTCTCAGATGTAGGTTAGCATAAAGTTCGTCTCTCTTCCCGGGGCTCATTTCTTTCTGGGCTCAGCTGCTCTGCTCTCTTTACAAGGTCAACTGTAGACTATCAGGCTCATTCTCTTCCCAGGGCCTCTGCCGTGTCTTAATGGAGCCTTCTTTCTTTCCTCATGTATCTGCTTCTCTGTGTATTTACTTCCCAGGGCTCCAGCATCAAAAATCTCTCCTATGCCATTCCATTTTCTCTGTGAGTTCCCACCCCCTTTCTCTGTGAGTCCCAAGGGGGAGGGAACTCAACATCCTACTGATGTTCAGTTCCCATTGCCTCATAAAACAAACAAACAAACAACAAGCAAACAAATGAAAACAAAAAACAACTCAGGGGAGCTGATGTGGCTCAGTTGTTGAGCACCAGCTTCCCACATATGAGGTCTGGGGTTCAATCCCTGGCCCCCAGTACCTCAAAAAAATACTGTTTCTTCAATGGTATCAAAGATATTATACTAATGCAAAGTGTTAATAATAGGGAAAACTGAGTGTGTGAGTTTGGGTACATGGGAACTCTATTTTCTGCATGATTTTTCTGTAAACCTACAAATTCTCTAATTATTTTTAGTGTGGAACAAATTAAGACATTCCCAGATAAACAAAAGCTGAGGGACTTTGTCACCAGTAGACTGGCCCTACAAAAGATACTAAAGAGAGTTCTGCAGATAGAAAAGAAAGGATAACAGACAATAGATAGAAACCACATGAATAAATAAAGATCTCCAGTATGGTTAATGACAGGGGTAAATATAAATGCCAGCACTTTCGTATTTTTGGTTTGTTACTCCACTTTTTACTTCCTACAGGATCTAAAAGGCAAATGCATAAAGTATTATGATAAATCAGTGGTTTTTGGAGTAATAATGTATAAATATGCAATTTGTGAAAAACTACATTAAGGTGGGCAGAGGGAGGGGTATAGGGACACAGTTTGTGTATTCTATTGATGTACAGTTTTAATCAAAGCAAACTAGACTGTGTTCATGTGTGCTTCTGTTTGTATGTATTTGTATTTTGTCTATAGTTCATAGTTTTTATCAGTGGGAAGTTTAATTTCTGGGGAGATTACGTTCTCATGCCAGAATCTATGTCTCTGTTTAAATAAGATCTCCAGGAACTCCAAATGCACTTTAAAATTTGAGAAACACTTCGATTATATCAATGATTCTTAACTTTGGCTTCACATTAAAATCACTTGAGGATTAAAAAAAAAATCTTGATCATCAGGCCATACCACAGATCAATTAAATCAGAATTTTTGGAGTTGGGATCTGATTATTGGTATATTATAAAGCTTCCACTTTATTTATGGTCAAGTTTGAAAGCCACTGTCTGAGTTAGTTTGCCAGGCTGCTGTGACAAAGCCCACACAATGGTTTGCCTCAAACAACAAGAGTTTATTGGCTGACTGTTTTGGAGGGGAGAATTCCAAAACGAAGGCATCAGCAAAGCTGTGCTTTCTCCTGGGGTCATGACATGTGACAATGTCCTTGGCCCCCTCCTATGGGTCTCTCTGATTTCTGGCTTTTCTTTATAAAGCCTGCAATAATATGTATTAAGACCCACACTGATTCAGTTTGACCACAGCTTAGCTAATGATATCTTCAACAGGTCCTTTTTACAAGTGTCCTCACATCCACAGGAATACAGATCAAGATTAAAAACATGACTTTTGTTGAGTACATGATTCAATCTACCACATTGCCTAATAGGACCTTTACATATTAGTTATCACAGGAGTTTTATGACAGAAAGTTCTACCTTAAGTTTAGAGAAATTACCCGAAAGTTAATTGGTCTATATGTCTGGAATAAAAAGATTCTTAACTTCTAGATCAGTAATTCTCAAATGTTTTGTGGTCCATGACCTCTTGTATAAGAATCTGATGTACCTATAAAAGTCCAAATGCTATGGTCCTAACCCAACCTAAAGCTACCATTTTCTTTGGGGGTGGAGCTGAGGAAATAGCATTTTAGTAAGTTCTATGAGCAAATTGTATGCACGCAAAGGTTGAATGGTCCAGATTATTTTTTATTGTGAAAATAAATGAACTTAAATTTTATTTTTCTCTTGTATGAGATATATCCTAAATTTTTACAGCACTGGGCAATATTTTTACATAAACAATTACCTGCAGACTTGTTCAGCAAGCTGTGAATCATGAGATTTCCCAGGCTTTTGGACTCACCTTCCAGTTGCATAAAGCAGTGGTTTATTCAATGAGTTGCTCATCTGATTGGATACTGATAGCTTTTTATCTGTAAGAGTATGCCAACTGGTTCTGGCTAGGAATTATCACGTAGACTGCTTTGTTTATGTTTAATTGTTATTATATTAATGCATTGTTTTGCATTTATCAGCATTTAATATTTCATGTGTGAATATATTCTGCAGACTCACTGCTTTTTCAAGTACTTTAAGTATAAATTGAAAAACTTATTTATTTCAAATATTACACTTTAAAATAGAGAAAATATACTGTTTTTTGTTTGTTTTCTCCCAGTAATGAGGCAAATAGTGACTTTTATCTTGAACTATTCATTCATTCATTTCATGAAATTTTATTGAGCAAATATTAAGAGTAAATGTGTTACAAAGAAGAAGACAAATGTAGATTCTGTCCTCAAGGAGATTATTGTACATTTCCCCCACTAGCCTTTTAGCTCCAGGAAGACAGGGAATATGCCTCATTCACCATTTTACTATGAACAGTTGGCACATTGCCTGGTACATTGTGATTAAGAAATAATTGGTGCATAAATGAATTAACAGTAGTGAAAATAATATATAGGTATAACAAATATGGACTGTGCTTTAAGAGAAGCACACAACCTGAACAATGACAATTCTAGGAAGACGAAAACTTTTTCAGAGTAGAAGGGTCAGGAAAGTTTGTGAGGAGATAATTTATGAACTGGACCTTGAAGGGAAAGGGAAAATAACAATACTAGGTAAAGCTTCTTCCCTTCTCTTTGTGATTTTTTTTCTTCAAGGAAGAACTCGCTATCATAGTAACATCTTTTCACCCACTCTTTCACTCCTACTCAAGGAAGGTGGGGCAATTTACCTTATTCATGAGTTTTTGGGATAAGGAACAGGGCATGTATAGATTTTTCCCTCTCCCTTTACTCTTGTAAAATTGTGCCTTGTTTTTCCATGCTGTAAGGTTTATATGACATCCTTTGTAGGAAGAAGCCTAAGATTGTTCAGTGCTGCCTAGGACTGCTTGGGTAAGTCTGCCTAATTCTAGAATAGAGTATTAGGAAGTCCATTGTTGTCAAACACCTAAGATGAATTCTCCAATATTAGCATTATCATTCATTGACTTCTTGGTTTCTTACAACTTTTAGTTCAGTAATTGCACTCAGTAAAACACCAACTGTTGCTATCTTTTGAATATCTACTCTATGCCAGCTATTTTGCTAAATGATTAAAGTACAGTCTTAGTCTTCATAACAACTCTATATAGGTTGCCAATAATCACTTAATTTACGTATGAAGAAACATAGGAGTTGGGCATCTTTTCCTAAGTCACACATCTATATAAATGATCAATCGACTCAAACCTAAATCTAATGCTGAAAGAGGAGTAGAGTCAAAGAGCACAGCTGATCACAGGAAAAGAGTCAAGAAAATTAGCAAGAAATAATGAATAGGGTGAGTATTTCAATTTTGTAGGTACAGAGGCTCAGAGAACGTAGGCCAGGGACATGTACTTGAATTTGAAAAACAGACCAAAAATGATTAATTCTGTACATGGAATGCTTTGAATTAGAGTAACTGCTGTATGGTGGGGATAGAGGATGGTAGGGATAGAGGATGGATTGATATCATGATATAGGGAGCAAACAGTGTAAATTGTTTTGGAATAGGGGCTGGCTCTTCCATTTAGCTTTCAAATGGGAAGATAAAAGAAAGAAATTTCTACAAAAACCTCTCCTGCTGCAATAGCAATGAGAAGGTGGTTTATATCTGAACACTTAGAGATAGCTTCAGGAAATATTTTGCAGAATTGGAAGAGAATTCATTTGTACTTTGCGATGACAGTGAGGAATTTCCTAGAATTTTGAAATACATTTTCCTATGGTAGTTGAACTTGTTAAGTCGCATGTGATTGGAAGATTAAAAATGCCCTTTTGGCTTAATCAGTGATAGTGGCATCTCAAAAGATAATGATTTTTAAATACAATAAATTGCAATGGAATTAAACCAGGACTAGTGTGAAAATATTTCCTATGCCAACTTCTGGGTAAGGATTTTGCCCACACTTGAAGCCAAAGAGCAGAAAATCATAGCATACCTTGATGCTGACCATTCTTACTCTCTTGATCAGAGAGTGGGCTCAGTTCTTTTCAGCTAATCTTTGTTGGTGTCTTTATAATCGCCCAAGAGGAAAAAAATAGTGAAACAAAAACGTAAACAAAAGAAACTTCAAATATAGCTGTAGAAGAGCAAACAAAATGGGGTGGAGGGCACTTTGAATTACTTTCTTATTACCAAGAATGGATGCACCAGGTGAGCTGAAGCACTCTGGACTAGCAACATAACAGGGCTTCATGTCAGCCTAGCATAAAATGCCTTGCAAGGTCTTCAGCTTTACGAAAGATTATCACCATTATTATTACAACTTACGGAATAGAACGTCAGTATTTATGAGTCATTATAACATGTATCATCAGATTTTATAAAGAAGAGGGCTTATTCTTAAAGATATTAATCTGGTAACTATCACAAGCAGTAATTCAATTTAGATAAAACTGTTTGAACTACCTGAATAGATGCAATTCTTGTTTTCAGTAAAGCTTCAGGTTATATCCACTTTAAAAGTGGGCCAAGGTGAGGCATTGTACCCTTTTCAGAGGAATGTGAACTTATTTAAGCCTCTTTCTTTCTATTACTTCACTCACTTAACATAATGAATACAAAATACCTCCAATTACAATACAATGGTGTTAAATCCGCAAAGTTGCTATGGTGCAAGATTTGAAATATTCAAACCTTTCCATTTAAAATTTTCAAAAATATAATCCAGTTTACTAGAAAAGAATGTTTGCGATAGTAATTGACAAAATTTATTATTTCTTTGCAGTTTTAAAGAATATTTTTAGATTTCTATATTTTAATTCCAGCACTGAAAAAAATTCTGATGACTTAATTTGCAAGAAAGAAAAGATACTTACTAAAACAATAACTGGAAATGTTTGTATTTACATATGGAAATGCTGCTGAGAAGTTCAGCTCTCACCACATTTCAAAAGTTTCTATTGGTTTAACAACAAGGCAGCCAACAGTGCACTTAGCAACAGCCATTTCGATGGAGTGGTTGGGCAGAAACTCGACTGAGGGTGTTGAGTAGTGAATGGAAAGTGAAAAAGAAGAGGCAGCTATCCGCACCAGATCTTGAAAAGCTGTCCATAAAGGAGAAGAGCGTGATTAACGGTGGTCTATGGTTAGTGGCAGGGCCCCAGGATGTGTAAGTCCATTGAGGGTGGTGGGCCACACTGTGGGAGATGTTTGTGTGGGATGTGGTGGGAGGTGCGGGAGGTGGGCAACATGGGAATCCCAGTGGGTTCCGTGTAATATTTTAGGTAATCTAAGCACCTCTTAAAATACATGTATATATATATATACATAAATAACATTTTTGTAAGCAAATGCTCATATATGCATATATATTTATATATCATTTTGCAAATGTTGGTATGTATTGTGAAAATTTTGATTTTTACCCACAATAAATTAAAAAAAAAAAAAAAAAAAAAAAAAGATACTAGCTAGGGAAATTAAGTCACACCAAAAAGTTTCCATAGTCCTTTTGCAGTGGATCTTATCCTTCCATGTCCAGCCACTGATCTGATTTCATCCCTAACATTTTGCATTTTCCAATGTCTGTCCTCTTTGACTTAGCATAATAGTTTTGTGATTTATCCATGTTGTTGCTCATATGAGAAGTTCGTTCTTTTCTTAATGAGTAACATTTCATTTATGGATGTATCATAATTCATTTATTAATTAAATATTTGATGAATATTTGTTTTTCCAGTTTTTGTTGATTATGAATAACACTGTTGTAAACATTTGCATACATGACTTTGTGTGGATATATGTTTTCATTTCTCTTGAGTAAATTGCAGGGTCATATGGCAAGTGTATGTTTAAATTTATAAAAATCTGCCAAAATGTTTTCCAAAAACTGCTCTGCCATTTTTCATTCCTACCAATAATGTATGAGAATTCTAATTGCTCGTCATTCATCCTCACCAACGCATGGTATTGTCAGTATTTCCAATGTATTCATTCTAGTAGGAGTGTAAAGGTATGTCATGTGATTTTAATTTGCTTTTCCCTAACAATGAGTGATTTGGATTATTGTTTTGTGTGGTTATTTATTATCTCTGTACCTTCTTCAACGAAGTGTTAAACTCTATTGTCTGTTTCTGTTGATTTTTTAAAATCAGATGTTATTTTACATCTATATTGAGCTATATTTCACATAACAAAAACAGCCATCATTTTAAATATGCACAATTCATCATTTTAAATGTGTACAATTCAGTGGTTGTGCAGCCAGCAACATTATCAGTTTCAGAACATTTTCATCACCCCCAAAAGAAACTCGTCACCCATTAGCAGTCACTCCCTATTCTGAAGACAGGGAAGTGTTGGATTCCCCTAGGTTCTTGGCTATGTTGCTTAAAAGAATTTAAGTACACACCGGTTTAGTTAGGCCAGTAAAAAGAATCTATTAGGAATGGGGGAAAAGAACAGAGCTTGCTGAGAAATGAGAGAGAAGGACAGAAGTACACACTGAGGGAAGCGGCTGTGGCTCAATCAGTAGGGCTCCCGTTTACCATATGGGAGGCCCCGGGTTCGGTTCCCGGCAAGGCCTCCTGGTGAAGGCAAGCCCGCCTGCACGGCGTGGTTAGCTGACCCAGAGAGCACAAGCAGCAAGGGGGGGATAAATGAATGAATAAATAAAATCTTTAAAAAAAAAAGAAGTACACACTGAGATTTGGTACGGGGTCCTGTAGGCAGAAAAAGTGAGCTCTGCCTTGTGTGGTTACCTTTTAAGCTATTAATTATTTCCCCCCCCACCTTGCTAATGCTAAGGAGAGGGGCCCAAGCTGCTATTGGTTACCCCACCAATAGTGGGAGCCAATGGTGAGGACTATTTGGAATATACGGGTTAAGAGGAGGTCCTAAAAAGACAAACTGGGACCTCAAGAGTAAACTCAAGGTCTCAATGAGGTCTCGCAGCCATGTTGTATGTTAGCTATGTTATCTGTCGGCCATGTTGTGGCTCATCTTCTCCTCGTTTCCCTGCTAACCTGACTCAATTCCACCCTTCTGGCCACCACCCATCAATCCATTATATGGATTCTGGGTATCTCATATAAATGCCTTTTTGTGACTGACTTCTTTCATTTAACATGTTTTCAAGGTTCATCCATGTTGTAACGTGTATCAGTATTTTATTTCTTTTTCTGACTGCACATTATTTCATTATACAGAAATATCACATTTTGCTTATGCATTCATCAGATGATGGACATTTGGGTTGTTTACAGTTTTGGGCTATTATGGATAATCTGCTATGATCATTAATGTACAAGATTTTGCATGGATATATGGTTTCATATTATTTGGCATATATCTTGGAGTTGAATTGCTCAGCCATATGATAATTCTATGTTTAACATTTTGAAGAACTGCCAAACTGTTTTCCATAATGACTGCAAAATTTGAAGGTACTACCAGCAGAATTTGGGGAATCTGATTTCTGCATATCCTTGACAACACTTGTTATTTTATGTCTTTTTTGTTCTAACCATCCTAGTTGAAATAAAATCGTGCCTCGTTGTTTTGATTTGTATTTCTCTAATGGCTAATGATGTTGAACATCTTTTCATGTGCTTATAGTTCACTTAAATAGCCATATGAATAATTTTTGGATAAATGTTTATTCAAATCCTTTGCCCATTTTTAATATCACTGTTTATATAATTATTATTGATTTGTAAATGTTCCTTATTTATACCGGATACCAGTTCCTTATAAAATATGGTATACAATATTCAAAAGTTCAATCCCATTTTGTGTTATATTTTCACTTTATTGATTGTGTCCTTTGAAGCACAGTTTTAAATTTGATAAGGCCCAGTTTACCTATTTTTCCTTTCATCACTTGTTCTTGTTTTGTCATTTCTGAGAAACCATTCCAAATCAAAAGACATGAAGATTTACTCCCATGTTTTCCTCTAAGTATGTTTTAGTTTTAGCTATTGCATTTATGTCTGATTCATTTTGAATTAATTTTTGGATATGATATGCTATGAATCCAAATCCATTCTTTTAAATGTGGAAATCCAGTTGTCCCAGCACCATTTGTTGAAAAAACTATTTTCCCCATTGAATGGTCTTGGGACCCCTGCTGTAAATCAATTGAACATAAACATATGGGTTTATTTCTGGACTCCTAATTTTATTCCTTTGTTCTATAGGTCTAACCTTGTGCTAGTATAACACTCTCTTAATTATTGTAGCTTTGAAATCAGGAAGTCTGAGTCTTCACACTTTATATTTCTCATTCAAAATTGTTTGGGTTATTCTGCATCCCTTGCATTTCTATATGAATTTTAGGGCCAAATTGCCAATTTATGCAAAAAATCAACTGGCATTTTTATTGGTATTTCATTAAATCTGTAGATCATTTTGGGGAATATTGTCCTCTTAATAATATTAATAACAATAATGGATTGTTAATTCCAATCCATTAACACAGTATATTTTTTTCTTTATTTGGGTTGTTAATTTCTTTCAGTGATGTTTGGCAGTTTTCAGTTCATTAGTCTTGAACTTCTTTTGTAAATTTTATTTCTAGCTCTTTTATTCTTTTTAATTTATGCAAATGGAATTGCTTTCTTAACTTATTTTTTTATTATTGTTAGAATACAGAAATAGAATTGATTTTTGTATATTGATCTTGTAAACAAAAATATTTCTGTCCTTGATTATTAGCTCTAATAGTTATATATCTTGTCATTTTTTTATTTTTTAGGCTATTCTATTTATAAGATCATGCAACCTGAAAATAGAGAGAATTTTAATTCTTTCTTTCGAAACTGGATACCTTTTATCACTTTTTCTTGCTTAATTGATATGGTTTGAATATTCAGTAAAGTGTTTAATAGAATCATCAAGAGCAGAACTCCTTGTCTTTTTCCTGTTATTAGGGGAAAGTTTTCCATCTTTCACCATTAAGTATGACAGCTGTGGTTTTTTGTAGAAACGGTTTATCAGGTTGAGGGAGATACCTTTAATTCCTAATTTGTTGAATATTTTTTTATTAGGAAATGGTGTTGGATTTTGTCTAATTCTTTTTTGCATCTATTAAGATTACCATATGCATAAAATGTGCACTTAGTGGGTTCTGCAGAATGGATCATCCATCCACAGGTTCATTGCCCTTCATAACTCACCACATTGAGGACATTTCATAAATTATGTCTATGATGGTTAAGTTCATGTGTAAACTTGGCTAGGTTATGGTGTCCAGTTGTTTGGTTAAGCAAGCACTCTCCTGATTGTTACTGTGAGGACATTTCATGGATTCAAATCATCCATAAGTTGATTGCATCTGTGGCCGAGTACATCTACAATCAACTGAGGAGACTGCTTTAAAAAATGCAAGCAGTCTCATCCAATAAGTTGAAGACTTTAAAAGGAGCAGTTATAATTTCAGTAGTCAGAAGAAAGAATTTCCAGCTCTACTTCAGTCAGCCAGTTTCTCCTGGGCACTTCATTGAAAACCTTCATTGAAGTTCCCAGCTTGTGGCTGGCTCTACAAAACATGGACATGCCCATCCCCACAGTCACGTGAAACAATTCTTATAAAAATCTCATTATATGTATATATATATATATATATATATCTCCTGTTGGCTCTGTTCCCCTAAAGAACCCTAACTAATACAATGTCAAACTACAGATAGCTTCTTTTTACTGTTCTCAAATGTGATTAAAATGAAAAATTATTTAACAGGGAGAAAAAAGATTACCATATGCATTTCATTCTTTAGTCTATTAAGAGATATATTACTTTGATTTTATTTATTGGACTGACCTTGCATCCCCAGCATAAATCCCACTTGGTCATGGTCTATATTCTTTTTTATATGTTGCTAAATATAGTTTGCTAATACTCAGCTGAGAATTTTTGTAGGTATTCATTTTTTCCCTTTTATGGGGGATATTTTCTTGTTTCTTTGCATGTCTTTTAATTTTTTGTTGAAATCTGTATATTTTAAATATACAGTGTATCTAATGTGGAATCAGATTTCCTCCCTGCCCCTATGGATATCTCATTCTCCAGTTTTTCCATTTAAACTTTTTGTTCATCTATTGTTTGCTCCAACTGTTATCCACTGTCTCAGGCAACCAAGAACTTAATTGTCTTTAATTGTTTTCAACAAATGCCTTTGGGTAAAAGTCACTTTGCACTGGAAGATCCAAGTCACATTAAATAAGACAGCACTGCATGTGGCGCCTTCCAGGGAATTACCAGACAGGTCCAATATTGACAGTTATTTGAGAATGTGGGTTTTTTTTTTTTTACTTTCTTTTTTAGTTTTTTAAGCTATGAACATTTTTTTTATTTGTAAAATGATATATAAATATATATGCATATATGTGCATTTGCTTACAAAAATGTTATTTATATATATATATATATAAATATATTTTAAGAGGTGCTTAGATTACCTAAAATATTACATGGAACCCACCAGGATTCCCATGTTGCCCACCTCCCATGAGAATGTGGTTTTGAAGGAGGTCCAACTCCAGTTTGCTTCCTCTAGTGGTTTCCAGTAAGCTGGTTTTCACTTGGATTGTGGACTGGTTGGATTCAAGGCTACTGCTGAACTGAAGGATGTGAAGTGGGGATAGGGCAAGTTTGACATGTCTGAACTCTTGTTCTTGTTGCAGCAGGGAAAAAAAAACTTAGACTATGAGAAACCCAAGTGTGCACGCAGAGAGACAGAGGAACAAAGTTTTTATTAAGTGTGGGCCCAGAGGAAAATCCAGTCTCCCAAAATCTGAGTGCTGAGTCTTGATTTTCATAAGTTTATATAGGGACTTTACACTGGCAAATTCCTAAGCAAGCGGGCAGGCGGGGATTACAAAAGCAAAAGGTGAGACTTTAGCTTATCTTCCTAAAGCAGAGGGCTTTTAGGGAGGAAAAGAGTCATTCTCTATTTAAAGTTGTAAATTCCAGTTGAAAGGGGTGGGCAGGGAGTGCTTATCTTCCTAAAGCTGTGGGTTTCTGCTGAGGGGGTTTAGGGTTGCAGCACTTTCTTCATCATTCCCCCCCTTGATGCCCTTATAATCCCCATAGGGCATCATCTGTACCCAGTGGCTTATACTTTCGCAAGGGTAGGATTTTGGTAGTAGCTATGTGAATTATGGTCGTTTTGATGAACCTGATGAGTGCATTTATTATGCATGGGCCGAAGGTGACTACCATGAATAAGATAATCAAGAGTCCAGCCAGAGGCAGGAGCCAAGAGGTCCACTGTCCAAGGCCCCAACCCCAGGATTCTTTTAGGTGTTCTCTCCTCCTTTGGATTCAGTCCCTAAGTTCTTTCACTTTGGTGGTGACTATCCCTGACTGGTTAACATAGTAGCAGCACTCTTCCCCTAGGAAAATACATGCTCCCCCTTTTTTGGCAGTTAGCAAGTCAAGGGCTCTTCTATTTTGTAGGGCTACTCTGGCTAGTGAGTTGATCTGGTTTTGGAGGGAAACTAAAGAATCTGCCCCTTGCTCTATGTCTTCATTTAGCTCTTGTGAAAGCTTGTAATAGAACCCAACAGAGGAGCCCAGTCCTCCTAGCCCTGTTTCTATCCCCGCGGCCACTCCTGCCCCTATGAGGATGGAGGTGAGTAAGGCCCTTTTGGCTCTTTTTTGATGGGGGCTTAGTGCCAACTCCAGTTCTGTTTCATTGTAGATTGATATTTCAGGTGTTAAAAACATGAGAACCCAACTTCCTGCCCAGTCGGCCTGTAAGCACCTATATGCAGTACTTCCACATAGGTAAAACAGCCCCCAGGGGGTGCATTGAGTCTGATTGGTTAACAAGGACATGTAGGAAATATACAAAGTTTCAGGGATGTCCCCACTAGACTTTGACCCTGGTGCAGGGCTGCCTCTAAGACAGGTCAGGTTACTCTCTGAGATGTTTAGGTGGACGTCGAGGGCTATAGGGCCAATAGGGGCAGTCCAATTATCGGTTTCTGTCAGGGTTTGATTTAAGTTCTAATCAGGAGGGGCCAGGGTGCCTGAGTAGGTTCTTTTCCTGTGGGACAGACACAACCAACAGTAGTTGGTCCCAGGGCTGATATTGTGGAGGAAAGCATAGGTGGTGTTAATCAACTGCCTCACCTATTGTTGAACGGGGCCTGTGAATTGAGTGAGCTGATAAAGTCCTGTTAAATTTGCTTGCTTATACTTAGCACCCTCAATTAGCTGGATGAGGCTGGTCCGGACTTGTTTTAAGCTTTCTTTCTGGGCTATATCTTGTACCCCACACCCATCCGACATGCCTGCATGCATATAATAAGTCCAACAACTGACCTCCCCTGGTGTGCCTTAAGTTCTGCAGCTACCCCAAATTTTAGTCTGGCCACCCAGAACTTTTGTCTCCTTTCCTCATAGACTGAGGCTTCAGATAACCTATAACATTCTGCTGGCATATAGGTATGGTAGATAAAGGAAGAGGAGGGTGGTACATTCCTGCGAACTGTTTTAACCTATTTGCTGTTGAAAGGGGGGGATTTTTAACAACTGGAGGAAAGCTGAGAACTGGCGCCAGCCCTGAGGGAGAATAGGAAAAGCAACTTAAGGCACAGAAACATCTTAAAAGGCACAGGTATGTCATTGCGATTAAGGCTCTATTTACTATTGTCCAGTCTGCAGGGGCTACAGCAGCCAGTCCAATTCCGAGCAGCAGGACAGCTGGTCCAGCCAGGAATAGGACCCACCAGGAGCAGGGGTCCATTCAGCTGGCGGTAGATGAGGATGGTGTTCAGTGATTCCAGGCAACTCGAACTCTTAAGGGGTGGCTAGGTATGGGTTGGGCTGTCCAGCTGTCTGGTTCTTTGTCAGGGTGTGCTTTCTTGACCCTGGAGTGGTGGATCCAAGGGATGATGCCTGCAACTTTTTGGTGCGAGCGGGAAAAGCTTCAACTCAGCCTGAAAAGTGCGTATCATCACTAACAGATATTTGTACCCCCGACTTGGTGTCACTTCTGTGAAGTCTACTGTGAGATCTTCAAAGGGGCTCTCCCCGTGTGCTGGACACCTTCCAGAGCTCAGGGGCCCTGCAGAGGGTTGTTTTTGGCACAGACTTGGCACCAGCTGCTGATGGTGGCACAGAGAGAAGTTAGCCGGGCTATGTAGTAGTATCTCCTGAGCAAGACTTCTAGTGCAGTTTTCCCTAGGTGGATGAGTTGGTGGTATTGCTGGGTGAGGGCATGAGTGCTTCCTTTTGGGACAAAAATCTGGTCATCCGGGAGCAGCCAAGTTCCTTCGGGAGTTCAGCTTCCCCCTTCTCTCTTAGCCCATTCCAGTTCTTCCCGGGTATAGCTTAGTTGATTGGTCTCTTGTCCTAAGAGGGACAGCTGTGGTGTCAATTCCGGGACTCGTATTCCGTGGGTTCCTTCAGCTGCTTGCCAAGCTGCTTTGTCAGCTAGGCTGTTTCCTTGAGCGACCATGTCCTTTCCTTTCTGATGTCCCCGGCAGTGGATGATGGCGACTTAGTCTGGTTTATAGATTGCTTCTAACAGTTGGAGGATTTCTTCTTTGTTTTTGATTTCCTTTCCCCCTGCAGTTAAGAGACCTCTTTCTTTATAAATTGCCCCGTGGATATGAATGGTAGCAACTGTGTACTTAGAGTCAGTGTAAATGTTTACCGCTTGCCAGGCGGCTAGCTGCAGGGCTCAGACAAGCGCCCAGAGTTCTGCCCGTTGTGCAGACCATCCTCGGGGTAGAGATGCTGCTTACACCACCTGTTCAGCAGTGGTGACTGCATATCCAGCAAGCTTCTCCCCATTTTTAACAAAGACTGCTCCCATCTGTAAATAGTGTCCGATCTGGGGAAGGGAGTGGTTTGTCTTGGAGGTCGGGGTGACTGGCATAAACTTCCTCAGTCATTTAAACACAGTCATATTCAGGAGCCCCTTCCTCATCTGGCAAGAAAGTGGCGGGGCTTAGACTGTGCACTGTTTCTATTGTCACTCTGGGGTTTTCACAGAGTAAACCTTGGTAATGAGTGAGCCAGGGATTCGATATCCACCAATGCCCATGTAAGTTCATTAGGGCAGTGACTGCATGTGGCACCATGACACGAATAGCTTGTCTGAGGGTTAATTTGTCAGCTTCTTTGATGAGGGTTATGGTTGCTGCCAGGGCTTTCAGGCAGGGCAGCCACCCTGCAGCCACGGGGTCCAGTTGCTTGGAGAGGTAAGTGATGGGTCTTTGCCAGGGGCCGACTGTTTGTGTGAGAACTCCCAATGCTACTTTATTCTTTACATGCCAAGGCATGGGCTTGGCTGAGTTGTCTTTTGATGTTTTGAACGGCCCTCCATTGAGCTTCTCCCCAGATAAGGGACTCCTTTTCTGGACCTGTCAGAATTTCATAAAGGGGTTTGGCCATGGCTGCAAACACGGGAATCCAGATGTCACAGAACCCTGCAGCCTCAAGGAACTCATGAAGTTTTCTTTTTGTCGTGGGCGTAGGGATGGTGCAGATCACTTTCTTTCATTCTGGTCCAAGTGTCTGGTGCCCTTGTGTGATGCTGAACCCCAGGTACTTGACCTGCTGTTTATAGATCTGGGCTTTTCTCCAAGACACTTTGTACCCAGTCTATGTTAGAAGTTGTAGGAGAGTCTGGGTCCCTCTCCAGCAGTCCTCTTCCATCTCACTGGCAAGTAGGAGGTCATCTACATATTGCAAGAGGGCACACCTGCAGTCCCCCCGGGGGTAGGTTGCCAGATCTGCTGCCAAGGCTTCCCCCAAAATGGTAGGGGAGTTTTTGAAGCATTGCGGGAGCCGGGTCCAGGTTAGCTGAGTTTTCCGCTGGGTTCTGGGATCTTCCCACTCAAAGGCAAACAGAGGCTGGCTTGGGGTGGGGTGGGGGCAGTCGCAGGCAGAAGAAGGTGTATTTTAGGTCCAAGCAAGGGAACCAGGCAGCTTTAGGCGGCAGCTGTCCTAGCAAAGTGTACGGGTTGGGAACAACCTGATGTAAGATGAGAGTGGCGTTATGTATGGCTTGTAGATCCTGGACTGGTCGATACCCGGTCCCATCTGGCTTGTTTACTGGTAATAATGGGGTGTTCCAGGGTGACTGGCACTCGATCAGGATTCCCTCTTTACTCAGGCAATCTATGTGTTTGACCATGTCCAATTGCGCTTTGCGGGGGATCGGATACTGCCTCTGCCGGACCAGGACCACTCCAGGCTTCAGGTCGATGATGATGGATTTATGGTTCCATGCCATTCCCAGCGAGTTTCTTTCTGCTCAAACCTGGGGAAAAAGTTCCAACAGTTTTTCTGGATTCTGACTTGAATTTTCTTCCATATGAAGTCTCTATTCCTTGCTTCCTGGTATAGTGATGAGGAGAGTGAGGCCGGTCCCAAGGCTTAAGCTTGCTGGTTCCTCAGGTTTGAAGGTAATCTGGGGCCCCAGTTTAGTTAAGAGGTCCCTACAAAGTAGGGGAACTGGACATTCAGGCAGGTACAGAAATTCATGAGTCACTTTGTGGCCACCAAGCTGACAAGTTCTTGACTGGCAAAAAGGCTGTTGGCTTGACTGGTTTCCTGTCACTCCTATGATGTTAGTGGTTTTTCTGAAAGGGGATGACGGGGATTGTGACCACAGAATATTCAGTGCCAGTGTCTACCGTGAAAGTCATTAGTTGGCCCCCAACCTGTATTTTGACTGAGGGCTCATGGGTGCCAAGTTCCAGTGAGCCCGGTTGCTCCTATTCGGAGTCGAGTCCTGCCAGCCTGATCAGGGTGGTTCTGGGGCTCAGGTCAGTATTTCCCTTTGGGGATGTTCCCTCCATGTGCCTGATTCTTTTGGGGGCACTCATTCTTCCAGTGTCCACTTTCTTTGCAGTAGGCACATTGGTCTCTGACCAGGGCACCCTCTTGGTGCTTGTTCCTCCTTTTTGAGGTGGCTCTCCTCATCTGGTGGGGTCAGGATTTCCCACAGCTGCTGCCAGCAGGGAAGCTTGATGTTTCGTTCACTTTTTGGTCTCCCATTCAGTGATTTCATCCTGATTGATGAACACTTTATTGGTGACCTCAAGGAGTTGAGAGATGTTCATTCCCGCGAACGCTTCTAATTTCTGGAGCTTTCTCTTAATGTCTGACGCTGCCTGTGCAACAAAGGCAGCATTCATCATTTTCTGGTTCTCTGGAGCTTCTGTGTCAAAAGGGGTATAGATTCTGAAGGCCTCACGAAGTCACTCATAAAAATCTCCTGGAGATTCTTTGGGCTTTTGAGTGACTAAAGTCGTCTTTGTCATGTTTGTGGGTCATTTTGCCCCTTCTTAGACCTCTTGAAGGAGCACTTCTCAATATTGCTGGAGTGCAGCCCATCCCTGATCAGTGTTGGGCCTCTGGTGCCACCCCTTGTGCCCAATCTTCCAGGTTTAAGATGCCAGCAAGGGCCTGCTCCTGCAGCCACTTTCAGGCTTTCGTCAGAATCCATCATCTCTCCTTTGTATTAAACAAAGTCGGGTGGAGTTGGCAGCAGTCATCCCAAGTGGCATGATGGGTTTGGAAAATGGATTCCATGAGATCAATAAGGGCCTGGAGCTTTTCCAAGTAGGAAGGGGTATGGTGCTTCCAGTTTAAGAGGTTTGTAGTTGTGAATGGCTGGTAGTACAAAACTGGCCTCCCAGGTTGGATGGTCCCATCCTTGCCGATCTGGGCTGGACCCTGTGTCTCACAGAGGGACATCTGTAAGGTGGGTTGTGCCGACCGGAGCCTCCTTGCTATTGGGGTTCTGGGGCTTTCTTCAGAGGGGGTCGATGGTCCCAGAGGGACCGAAGTTGGGGGTGTTTCTGGGAGATCTGCCTGTGCTCCCAGGTTAGGAGGGGGGAAGGCTAGAGCAGCCGGAGCGTATGGTGGGGGTGGTGGGTCTTCTTCTGGGGATCCTTGATGAATGACCAGTTTCCGGGGCCCTGTTCCTTGTGCAACTAAGACCCTGCTCAGTTCTTTTTTCCCAATGCAGAATCGAACCCAAGGGGGCAGATTCTGGGCTATTTCTAACTAACAGTGGATGTAGGGAAACTGATCAGGATGGCTGGGAGTTCCTGTGACAACAAGCCACACTATGTGGACCTTGGCTACATCTAGGGTCCCTTCCAATGGTCAGTCAATAGTAAAAGTGGGCCACTCTAATTTACATAGGGTTCGGAGGGTGCCAGGGTTCATCCAGAAGCCATAATCTCCAGAAAAGCCCTTTTTAGAAATTCTTAAGCATACAGTCTAAGACAGTGGGTTTTGACTGGTGATGAGCCCATATCCTGTGTCAGTGGTGCAAGACAGGCAAAGGAAGGGGTTGCCTCTTTCAAGGCCACTCGGATGCCTGCCTGTCTGCATCTTTTGAGAGAACTTTGGCTCGTCTTAGCTAAGGTGCCCAGGCAGAGTTTGGGTGGGCCGATATGCCATATGACGTAGCTGTGGAAAACAGGTTAGGGCACACTCAGGCTCCGTAGCACAGGCTGTGGAGTTACAGACTGGAATAACAGAGGCAAGCCTCTGTCATCCTCATTCGCACACACAATCACTCATAGATTATGCAGTCCCTCCCGCAAGGTCTGCCCTATTCTGGGATCTCAATATTCGAGACTTCAGGAGGTGATCAATCTCCCCTTCCATCTGGAGACAAGCCTAACTGAGGTCTTGGCACCCGGGGCCTTACCTTTCCGGAGTCTTCTGGCACTGTTCAGTCCACCTCCCCACTGAGTCAGGCCGGAGTGTGGGGATGCGGCCCACTGGGACTGCCTCAGAAGGAGGTCCCATTAAGAGGATGAGTGGCGCCTACCTCGTTTGCTCAGAGATCACCGTTGGCCATGCCCATCGCCCCAAGCTGGAGGCACAATGGGCTTGCTCAGTTGGGTTTCCCAGCCAACGCACCATATGTTGCAGCAGAAAAAATAACTTAGACTATGAGAAACCCAAGTGTGCACTCAGAGAGTCGGAAGAACAAAGTTTTTATTAAGCATGGGCCCAGAGGAGAATCCAGTCTCCCAAAATCTGAGTGCTGAGCCTTGGTTTTCATAAGTTTATATAGGGACTTTACACGAGCAAATTCCTAAGCAAGTGGGCAGGTGGGGATTACAAAAGCAAAAGGTGAGAGTTTAGCTTATCTTCCTAAAGCAGAGGGCTTCTAGGGAGGAAAAGAGTCATTATCTATTTAAAGTTGTAAATTCCAATTGAAAGGGGCAGGCAGGGAGTGCTTATCTTCCTAAAGATGTGGATTCCAGGGAGAAAGGGAGGAAGGGAGAAAGGGATGAGGGGTGCTTATCTTCCTAAAGCTGTGGGTTTCTGCTGAGGAGGTTTAGGGCTGCAGCACTTTCTTCATCATTTTTAAAGAGAATATGTCATTTTTCTTGAACAAATTCTCCCTTGTTTGCTCCAAATCTTTCATTAGTTTTCAGAGTTCTGAAAACTTTGATTTTGACATTTTTATTTTTTCTCATTTTATGGAGGAGATAATTCTTCATTTCTTGGTGTTCTAGTCTTTATTTCATTAAATATTTTTTCTGTCTTTTGCCCTTCTTGATCTACAATTACACATATGTTAGAATGTAACACATATCTCTACAAATCTCTGAGACATTATTCTTACTTTTACAGTATTTTTCCTTTCTATGTTTTAAATTCAGTAGTTCTTATTGATATGTCTTCAGGTGTGTTGCTTTTATTTTTTTTGCAATATCTTATTTTTTAAACCCCTGCAGTGAAATTTTCATTTCAGGCATTGTATTTTAGAGCTCTAGCAATTCCATTTTATTTATCTTAATATCTTCTATTTCTTGAGATTTTTTCCTTTAAATACTTTTACCTTGTTATAATAGCTACTTTAATATGTTTTTCTACTGCTTTTGTTATCTCTCTCATATCTGGATCTGATTCTACTGAATTATTTTGCTTTTGTTCATAAGTATATTTTTCTGCTCCTTAGCATGTCTACAAAATTTGTATTGGGTAGTGGACACTGTGATTTTACATTGTTGAGTGCATTTTGATGAATTAATAAAATAGTGTTGATGGTTTATGTTTTGTTTGGTTTGTTTTCTTGGGCAGCAATTTAGGTAACTTGCAAATCAGCTTTGTTCCTTCTGAGGCTGGTAATTAACTTTTTCTTATCTCAGATTTATAGAGCTATTCTGTCTTTATTCTGAAATCAGAAGCCTTCTGGGGACTCTACTTAGTCTGGGTGTTCAACATAGTCACCCTATTCTGGCTGTTTGAAACTCAAAAGTCTGCATGTTCTCTTTAAACTCTATGAATTGTTAAGCTTATAATTCTCCAGGAATTGTTATTTATCTGGTGTCTTGAAGTTTCATGCTATACATGTACAGCTTAATATTCAGCCCCAAACTCAAGGGGATTTCTATGTAGATTTCTGCACATTATTTTTTCAGTGTGTATCCCTCCCCTCTAGTTCCCTGTACTGTTATTTCTCCAATTTTTTATCCTCCCCAAACTATGATTTTTGCTTCCTTAACTCAGCAAGACCATTTTCCCTTCCTTATTTTGAAGTCCAGAAAAGCTTCCAGGTAGACAGCTGTGGTGGTCTTTGGGTTCAACTCATTTATTTTCCTTATTTCTGGGATCACAGTCTTGAAATGATTGTTGTCTACTGTCTGGAAACAATTGTTTCATAAATGTTGTCCAGATTTCTAATTTTTTATAATAGGTGAGAGAGTCAAGTTTAATTTAATCTGTCATGGCCAGTAGAGAATACAGCCTCTTTGTAATTGACTTAGTTCTTTCTTCCTGAATGCTCATATGTATCCTTCTTTATCCTTGAAATTCAGTAACTTCTTCCAGATAGTTTCTCATGCTGAATGTTCTGTACCATTTTTTCCTGAGATACAGTATATCCTTTTCATCTGCATATTCAGGCTTTTCTTAGCCTTCATCTGTCTTATTTCATTCTTCAAGAAGACCAGTTCTGTGTGAGTTGGATGACTTTGACTGCCTTTCAGGTATTACTTTTCATATTTTAGTACCACTTTTGTCTTGATTTTAGTGTAAATTCTTCATGCTTTTCCATTAAGTTTGAAAACATTTTCAGTTGTTTATAATATTTTGCTTATAATATCTATAGTGTTCAGGTACTCTTTTCCATTTAGTTTCTGATCTCTGTGAGCTTTTCACCTCTATCTACCATCATATAATCTAATTTTTGAGTATCTGTGTTCTAATTGGAGCTCTTTATTTTGTCATCCAACTCAGGTTATTTGTAATTCCTCTGACTGGAGAAATATTTGTCTGAAACCTGTCTTATGATTCTTTGGGTAAGTCTGCCTGTGTTTATTTCCTTCTTTTAATTAAAATGACTTTTTTTTTCATTTTCTTTGGGTAATTTTAGTGCTTACTACATTGAGATTATTACTCATCATTTAATGGGACCAGTCGTATTTTGGGTAAAGGGCTGAGATAATTATATGAGGCTGACAACATCTTTGATTTGGGTTTATTTCCTGAGGTAATTTCTCACCACAAATATCTGTCTAATTTCCCTAGTGGCATTTCCTCTCTCAGTTATTGGCATTCAAGTAGTTGGTCATTCACAGTAAATCCCTTAAGCTACAGACTCTGTTTTATGTGGTAGTAATTACTGTTTCCCTTCTGTCATTTTTTCCACTTTACCTCTGGCAGTCCCAGCTGGCTAGAAGGTTAAATCATGCATTAACATGTTATGTCAGTATGGTTTCTTCTTCAGGTCTATCCCCCTTGCCATTTTGCAATGCTAAACTGGGTTTCTGCAGAGATATTCCCCACCTCTCTTAATTAGCTTCTCTTACCTCTAAATATAACTACACCAAAGATTGTTGAATAAAATAGTAAAGAGAGCAACAATAGTGTTGGAAAAACTCTCGATCCTTCTTGAGGTGTAGAGAGATATGTGTTTTGACTCTGATTCTTCTCCCTTGATTTTCTTCATATTTCGCAATGCTTGGTAGACACATTTTAATATTTATGGATTGGCGTTGTGGCCATTTATTCAATGCTTTGAAGACAGATTCACTTTCCATCCATTTATACATTCTGCTTTGTTCCTACTTTGTGATTGGTGGATTTTGAGGGAGAGGGGCAGAAGAATGAAATAACATAATTCTTTGATTTTTAACCAGAGATTTTCTATGTTTTGATAGAATTTCTATGAGAATAATTAGCTCATAATTTAGGGAGAATAAATTGTTGCATTTTTGTAAGGAACAATGACCAAGCATCATTTACATAGGTTTTTCAAGGGCTTGGTTTCACCACCAATAACTAAAGAATCTTGATGACAAAAGATTTTTTAAAAATTCTATTTAATTTTCCCTTGGGGACTTGTTTAGCTGAAGGGAATTTATTAGATGTCCCATAACCCCTTGCTATTCCAAGTGTGATACCTGGATTAGCTGCATTGGCATCACTGGGGAGAATATTAAAAATGCATAATCTCAGGCTGGACTCTTGATTCCTACTGAATCAGGATCTGCATTTTAAGGAGATCCTCAAATGATTCATATGAACATTAAAGTGTGAAAAACACTGCCATTACCAAAAGTGTTACCAGAGAATGTTTTGCACTCTTTCTCGGACCCAGTGGGGATCTGTGCTACCACCTCTTCTTCCCGTGACCGTAATGTAAATAACTATGGTCAAGAACCAGTGGTGAACTGGTGGCTGTCTGAAAAAAATTAAAAGAAAGAAAAGAAAATCCTGATTCATATCATTTACCAGTTTCCTTGGTGTAAATACCCTTTCCCTGAAAGACTGATTTCAAGATATTAACATTATGTCCCTGAATGGGGAATTGGGAAGCAATATGAACAATCCATTCTTGCATGCCTGTGCATTCTGGCTCCAGCATACCACTGCCCAGAATCTACTTCTTGGTAAAGCCAATGTAAAACACAAGCTCTTTTTACCAATTCCCATGATATTTGGGGCTTTGTGGATATGCTTGTTTTTTTAATGAATGCCTTGGTAAAATAAAATAAAATGCAATATTAATATAAAATGAAACTTATGAAACTCTTCTTTTCCCTTTACATACACTAGTTATAATATCTTAAAATGTTGTTTTACAAAGGCAAAGTCTTCATATCTCCAGTCTTTTCCATTAGATACTTAATATATGTTATCCAGTTCTTCAAAATAATTCATTTAAAGAGGTGTAACAGTTTCCATTTTGCAGATGATGAAAAAGGCATTCATAGAGATTAATGAACTTTCTCAAGTATACACAACTAGTAAATTGCAGAAGCAGGTTGAAGTCTAGTCCTATCTGAATCCCAAGCCATTGTTTTCCTTATTACATTACACTTTATACATTTTATTGTCCTTTGTTTTTTTTTTTGTTATATTGAGCATGTATTTGTTACTCTAAGTATCTGCTAGAATCACTATGCATACTCAATCTTGAGGGAGTTGGTCAAATAGCAACAGTGTGCAATTTGTGTTCATGGATGGATCAATAAGACTGTTTCACTTTTGTTACTTGTAAGAAGTTCTCAGCAACCTACAGTTGGAAAAATATTTCACATGTTGACCAAGGGCACTGCATTTGTAAAGAATAATCTTTTGGTAAATGCTCTAATGACATTTCACAGCCCTGTGATTGTAAGAAAAGGTTTTTCATAAACACAGCCAATCATACAAGTATTCCTATATTTGAATGGTCTTTTTATAATTACAGAGAAAGTATATTAACTTATAATGAGAATTTTAGCCATATGGAGGCCAATGTGTTCCTTTTCTAGGAGAAGCCAAATTATACCCAGAATTTTGAGTTTTGTAAGATGATATTAATGAGAAGAATACTAATGATTAGACACTTCCTTTTAACTGCAGTTATTTTGTATTTCTTCTTCCCTGAAACCTCAAATTCATTCTTACATAGACACCTTTACATTCCTCTACAAATGATCCTTCTTTTCTCTTATTTGCAGAATTTATTAGTTTGCATCTTGAGACTCAGATATAAGTATTATTTCCTCAAGGAAGACTTCCCTGTTTCCCATAGTCCTGGTTAGACACTTTCTGTTATTTTATGTCCCCAAAGTTTCCTATAAATCTCCTTTACAGTATTTGGCCTCCTTATTCATCATTGTTGGTAATTATTTGTTTAACATCTATACTCCCTGCTAGACCATGCCTCCCATGAAGATAAGGTTGATGCCTTTGCTCACTATTGTATTTCTCTAGGTACTCCTTTCATTTTTACTAGTCATTATTGTCTTCACTCAAAAAGACGTCTTATTTTTTTTCTCTTAGAGCTGTTCTATATCATCTTCTACCTTCATCTTGTCATTCATGTTTCTGTTCAATCATATCCTCAGAGAAGTCTTTCCTGACCATTCCAAATAGACCCCATCCAAGTCATTATTGCTACATTCTGTTTCCTTCAATTAAATTATTATGACTTTTATTTCAATATTTATCTGTTTTCATAATTTTTTATAATCTGTCTCTCTCAATGCATAGAAGCTCAGTAAGGGGAGAGACCACATTGTGTAATTAGCCATTGCATTTATAGCTCCTGGCCTAGGGCTAAGCTCACAGTAGGCCCTCGATAAACATGTGTTGTCTTCCTAGCTGTCTACTTAGGATTAATTTTAGAAGGAGATGTGGGTATAAACCATAAACAATGGTGAATAAGATATAGAAAACCTACTTGGATGGTGTTTTATTTTTATTTTTCTGACATGGCTGAATGTTTGGCATTCTTTAGACATAGGCTAAAATTAGTTTAATATTTTAGTTTAAAGTAAATTATAGCACAATCAAAAAACTGGTTCTCTAATGAGAAAATTTATTTTACTATTTAAAATTTCCAATAATGGTGCTTTAAAATTGTTGAAATATAGATCCAAGATCCTCCTGCATTTTATAAAGGCTGAGAACTCCCTGGAGTTATTGGAGAAATAAATGCGTACTCCTCTACTAGTCAATGAATATTCTGGAGAGATGCCTATACTCTAATTAATATTTTTGAAATCTTAATGCTTTCCGTGTTCAGAGCCAGTATGTTTTGCTTGAAATATTGATTTTTGATTATATAGCTCTTACAAAGGGTTTACTTTTGACCTTGATATTTTCTTGCTTAATGCAGTCATACATATCTCTAAGAAATGAAGCATATTTTACTTATCATTTTTACTGTAAGTGGCAATAAAATACACCTATTAAATAGAATCTTCTGTCCATGGAGTCGAGAATAGGTTTCGGGAAGCCGTGACAGAGCTGCAGTGGACTGAGCTCAGAGCTAGTTTTCTAAGTCTTTGGCTTATGAATTTGTTCAGATAAAATGTTTGGCCTGAATAAAATGAAATGAAAAGAAAATGGATCAATGCTTTTTGAGATTCATTTCTCTTTAGCAATTCCATGGGGTCTCTAAGAAAAATACCGTATTGGAATCCTTAAATATTTAAGACAATATGAATAGGAACAGAGTAATTCTCAGGTGCTGGTAATGGAAAAGGAGAGGGTACATTAAGATGTTAAAGTATACCCAGAATAGCATTTAGATCTTAAAGAGCTCACAGAGCTCATCTTGTCAAACTGTCCAACATGCAGACAGGGGCAGACACTTGCCTAATATAACACAGTGAGGTAACAGCAGAACGAGTCCTTGAATCCAGTAAACTTGGTCCCATTACAGGCTCTCTCCATTATGTACTGGCATATTGGGAAAGTCTTCACTAGAATTGTTCCATTTAAAAATGGTAATTAGGAATATAGCCTGACATAAGGCATTTAAGATGAAATAGGATGCTTTATGTAAAGAGAATCATTAACTGAAGTTCCAAGGTCATTTTAATATTGAATATTGTCTTTTCTTTTTCACATCTGTTCTTTGATGATTAAGATGACCAAAAACAAGAAGGTCAAATATGCACACTTTATCATATATTGAATAGGTATTATTATAAGAGTTTTCAGAATTTGTTTAGAATATCCACATGATATAGATAATACTTTGCTCATGTTTCTAGTCTTTTAAGTTTACAAAGTGCTTTCATTTTCAGCATCTCTATGAATTCTCTTGCTAGAACCTCCTGAAAGGTAGATAGTGTTTATTTTCTTTTAGAGATGATGGTTTTGAAATTCTATAAATATGTGATTTGTATAAATCACTCAGCTTGATACGGTAGAGCTAGGATTCAGCCTATGTCTAGGTCTTCAAATTTAAGTGTGCATTAGAATCCCCTACAGAGCTTGCGAAAGCACAGTCTGTTGGGAAAGAGTATCTCATTCATTGGATGCAGGTGAAAGCCTAAGAATTTGCATTTCTGACAAGTTTTCACATGATGCTGATATTGCTGGTCTAAGAACTCAACCACTTGTGTAGTCAATACTAGGTCTGGCCCATCCATATCCTCATGTGACCTCTGTCATAGAATCTGAGAATGTTCCAAAAAGGCAAGTGACTTTCCTATTCTCTTTTCTAACATTTCTTACTATGTCCTCTTTATATTTAGTAAGTTGTTAAAGTAATATCTCATATTTTTTATTTGCCCATATCAATGGAATTTTAAAATAGGAAGTATATATAACACATATGTACAGTATCTACACCCATCTAATCTATTTGTCATCTATTGTCTATCTATCTACCTATCAATCATCTCTCTTATCATCTATCTTAAGTGCATTTAAAGAGGTGTGTGTCATTTTGTTCTTTTAAATTAGCACCTGATCAGTGATTTTTAAATACGATTTAATTTTTTTCTTTATTAGAGAAGTTGTGGGTTTACAAAACAATCATGCCTGAAATATAGGATTCCCATATACAGCACCACCACTGATTCCTTGCATTGGTATGGAACATTTGTTAAAATTGAGACAGCACACTTTTATAATTGTACTATTAATTCAAGCCCATGGTTTAACTTAGGGTTCATGGTTTGTGTAGTGTAGTTCCATGGATTTTAAAACATTTTTATTGTTACCGTATATACAATATAACATTTTTCCTTTCAATCACATTTGGATATGTATTGCAGTGCTGTTAATTGCATCCATGGTGTTGTGCTGCCATCACTAATTATTTTAGGGTTAGTTCTAGCCTGCCTGCTAATAGGCCACATAATTCTGTTAATGACTAAGTAAGGTTGGTTGACACTATTATTTACTGCATTTGCCCCAAATATGCTGAACACCAAATAGAATAAAAATCTAAAATTGCTCCAGAGAACTGCAGTGCTTCATTGAGTGATAAATTACCATTTGGAAAATTCAACAGTGGACTAAAAAAGAAGCCTTGTACTTGATAGGTTTATAAAGTTATTAGACATCTGCAATTAAAATAGAAGCTGGCAATCAAAAGTTTTATTTTTATTTTGGCCTGCAAGATGATATTTTCCATTAGAGAAGTTGTATATTTACAGAAAAATCATGCAGAAAACACAGAGTTTCCAGATAAGCCCCTCACACAGTTTTCCCTATTATTAATTCTTTGCATTAGTGTTGTACCTTTGTTGAAATTGATGAAAAAATATTATAAGTATACTAGTAACTATAGTCCATGCTTTACATTAGGGTTCACTCTTTGTTTTATAAAGTCCTATGGCTCTAAAAAAATTTTTATTCAATAACATTATCAACCTAAAATGTCCCCATTTTAAACATGTTTGGATATATAATTCAGTGCTTTAATTACATTCACAGTGTTGTACTACCATCACCACCATCCATCAGCAAAACTTTTACAACCCCAAACCGAAACACTGTACCAATTAAGCGTTAACTCTCCATTCTCTACAATCTCTATCTTCTCTGGTACCCTGTGTTCTAGTTTCTGACTCCGTGAATTTGCTTATTCTATTTCATATCAGTGATGCCATACAATATTTATTCTTTTGCATATAAGTTGGTTCACTCAACATGATGTCTTCAAGGTACATCCATGTTGTCACAAGTATCAGAGCTTCATTCCTTTTAGGGCTGAATACTATTCCTTTATGTGCATGTATCACGTTTTGCTTATCCATTCATCTGTTGACCACTTAGGTTGCTTCCATCTTCTGACAATTGTGAATAATGCCACCATGAACATATGTGAGCAAATATCCATTTGAGCCTCTGTTTTCAGTTCTTTGGTGTATATACCCAGAAGAGTGATTGTCAGGTCATTTGATATTCTATACCTAACTGTCTGAGGAACCGCCAAACTGTTTTCAACAGCAGCTGCACCATTTTACATTCCCACAAACAACGAGTGGGTTTCCCTCTTTCTCGACATTCTCTTCAATACTTATTTTTTGTTTTTGTTTTTTAAAGGTAGCCATTCTAGTGAGTGTAAAATGCTATCACATTGTGTTTTTCCCCCTTTATTCTCTCCCCGCCCCCCTTGTTTGTGTTTGCGCTTACGCTCGCTGTCTGCTCTCTGTGTCCATTCGCTGTGTGTTCTTTCTGTGTCTGCTTGTCTTTTTTCTTCTCATCTTCTCTTTAGGAGCCACTGGGAACCGGTCCCGAGACCTCCAGGGTGGGAGAGAGGCACTCAATTGCTTGAGCCACCTCATCTCCCTGGTCTGTTGCGTCTCTCACTGTCTCTCCTCTGTGTCTCCCTTTGTTGCGTCATCTTGCTACACAAGCTCTCCATGGCACGGACCAGCTTGCCTTCACCAGGAGGCCCTGGGAATCAAACTCTGGGCCTCCCATATGGTAGACAGGAACCCAACCACTTGAGCCACATCCACCTCCCTCATTGCGTTTTTGATTTATATTTTCCTAATGGCTAATGATGTTGGACATTTTTTCATGTGCTTTTTGGCATTTTTATATCTTTTTTTAGAGAAATGTCTTTTCAAATCTTTTGCCCATTTTTAAATTGGGTTTAATCTATTTGGGGTTCGTTAGGATTCTTGAATTGGCATATTCATGTCTTCCACAAAATTTGGGTAGTTTGCTGCAAATGTTTCTTTGAATATTCCTTCTGCCCCTTGTTCCCATTCTTCTCCTTCTGGGACCCCCCGAATGCAGGTATTGGTTTGCTTGGTGGTGTCCCACAGGTCTCTTTGGCTTTGTATACTTTTTCATTCTTCCTCCTTTCTGTCTTCAGTCTGAATCATTTCAATTGTCCCATCTTCAATTTTACTAAATCTTTCTTCTGCTAGCTCCAATATGCTGTTGAAACCCTCTAGGGAATTTTTCAGTTTAGTTATTTTGGTCTTCAACTCCAGTATTTGTGTTTGGTTCCTTTTTAAAATTTCTTTCTCTTTTTTGAGATTCTTATACTGTTCATTCACAATTTTCCTGATACCTTTCTTTCCCCTTTTTCTCTGTGTATTCCTTAATCTCCATGGGCATATATCACTGAAAGCCTTTGCCTAGAATGTCCCAAGTATGGTCTTCTCCATTGGTGGTTTCTGGATTTTTATCTTATTCCTTTACATGGACCATCATTTCCTGTTTCTTTGTCTTGTCATCTTTATTTCACACTGCATTTAGTATTTTAAAATGTTAAATCTGGAATTTAGTCTCTGAGCTGTATTTTTCTTAAGTTTTTATGGCGCTAGTGATCTGACAGATTTCCTTGAATGCCAGGAGGTGACAAAAACAAACAAACCAATGCTTAAAACACTTTTCACAATATTTAAAAATTGGCTCTGCACTGGTGGGTGCTGTCCTTCAGAGTTTATCCTTCCTATCAAGAAGATCTGCATGAGGCAAATGTGAAGTGTAGGGTTCTCTCTGTCTTTTCTGAGCCTGTGACTTGTCCTGGGCTTGTGCTTCTCATGACCTTAGGAACTCCCCCATTTCCGGGAATTTGAATGTTCCCTCTCCTCCCAAATGAAATAGACTTTCTCCCCCACAAGGTGCCCTATTGTATGACTTAAAGCACGTAATCCTTTCTTCAAGGCTGCTTCAACTTAATTGTTTCTTACACTGTGTTAGCTTTCTTCAAGCTGCTTCTGCCTGCAGGACAAGTTCTGGGATCCCGAGATAGATATAGGTGTCTAATTCTTTCAGGCTACACATGATAGATTGGCAAGACAAACCAATACAGCAGTATGTGCATAGGGATTAGTCTGCTCCTCCAGGAAAAGGGCCAGTGACCCACAATGGGAGTGCAGGCTGACTCCATACTGAGCCAGAGAGTGGGTGTGGGAGGAGCCATCAAGGGACCATGAGCTTCTCTTACCATTTTTTTATAGCTTCATTTTCTTGATTCCATCCTGGCTCATTTGCTGCAATCCTTTAACTGCTGTCCAGGCTCCTAATGAAGATGGCTCTGCCAGTTTTTGCTAGTTGCTCAAAGATTTTGGTGCATCTTACTCCACTGTCTTGGTTGACTGGAATGTACAATAAGACCACATCTAAGCAGTTTTGCAACCATGGGATATGTTTTATTAATTTTTAAATTTTTCTCATTTTTAAATTTAAAGACATTTGTATGAGCAAGAGTGTTTTAGTCTGCTAGACTCCAAAAGCAATATACCAGAAATGGGTTGGCTTTTAACAATGGGGATTTATTAGTTTACAAGCTTACAGTTATTAGGCGGAGAAAAATGTCAAAATCAAGGGTTTTGTTGCTTCCACCTTCTTGCTTCCATTGCTTTCTTTCTTTCTCTCCCTATTCATCCCATTTATAAAGGACTCCAGTAAGAGAGTTAAGACCGACCTTGAGCAATGCCTTGGCTGAAGTAACCTAACCAAAAGGTCCTACTTACAATAGGTTTATACCTAGAGGAATGGATTGACTTTAAGAACATACTTTTCTGGGCTCCATACAGCTTCAAACCATCACAAACAGTGTGCACTGGTCTTAGGTTGTCAGATAAAATACAGGATGCCCTGTTACACTTGGATTTCAGATAAACAACAGATAGTGTTTTTAGCATAAGTATGTCCTAAATATTACTTGAGACCTACTTATACTGAAAATAATTATTTGTTGTTCATCTGAAATTCAAATTTAACTAGTCATCCCCTTATTTATTTTTCTCTTTTTTTTCCTGCTAAATCTGACAATGCTAAAATGGTCAGAATGGCAGAGTGTTGCCTACAAGTCATTTTCTTTTGACTGCTAGGTGAGAGTATGAAACTACAGGGGGCATATACGAGCACCTCTATTTAATCTTAGCAGTTATATGAAAAGCAAACTTCAGGTATTCAGAGCAAATGCATTATGTTAGCATCATATTCATATATAATGTTTTGGTATCCAATATATATGTGAAATTTAACCAGTCATGATATCAAGATTACAAATCCCCAGGTCTACTTGTGTGCTGGTCCAGGCAGGGAGAGAAAAGGCGTAACAGTGTAAAAAAAAAAAAAAAAAAAAAAAAAAAAAGGCTGATTTAACTTCTGCACTTGCTTTATAAACCATGAATTACCCTGCCCCTTGTTAATGTTCGGGGGAGTAGTCCCAGCTCTCTGCTGTTTTGATTGGTTACCCCACCCATCAACTCCCCCTGGGGGGCCCCAATGGCAAAGCCCCTTGAGAATATCCAGGGCTTTTCCTTGATCCCAGACAAAATCCCATTCCAAATGAAGAATTCTCGAGAGGTTTTACCAGCAGCCATCTTGTGGGGACTTTCCCTCAGGGAGGGTTCCCACAGTCACGTATTTCACAGCTGTCATTTTCTGCCAGGTCACAGATTCATCTTTTTATTCCCTAAACTAGCCTGCCTCAGTAGATTTAACTATATAATTGAGCTCACTGTGTCTTCAATGAGTTAAAATGTTCAACGTGGTTATGTGTTAAAGAAATACCCTCCAAGCACTCAGGCTGAAACAGATTTCACTGTGTTCCGTTAAATGTAAATTTAAATATGTTAACAAATAATTGTCCTTTTTCCCCTTTTGATGGATTAAATGTCAAGGAAAGGGCATGAGACCGCCCTAAAAGCAGGATTCTCAACGTTGGCTATACATTAGAATCACCTGGAGAGTTTTAAATTATACACCTGAATCCCACCGTCAGAAATTCTTATTTAATTGGTCTATGGTCTATACTGGACATTGGGCAATTTTTTAAAAGTTCCCTCAAGTGTTTCGAATGTGCAGCCTTGTTTTCCTAAATTAGTGGTTCTCAAACTTGTTTTCACATTTTAATGACTTGAGAGAATTTAAATAAAGATCTGGTCAACCAGACCACACCCTGGGTCAATTTAATTTTAAAAAGGTGGTGGGAGGTTGAGACTCAGACTTCAGTGTTTTTAAGGCTCCCCAAATGATTACGATATGTAATCAAGTTGGAGAACCACTGCTCTTAGATGAGAACTTGCATTATTAGATCTTAAGAAAAATAAGAGCTGTAGGTGATAGTGGAAATACTGGTTCTCCCAAAGAGGGAAGGACTGTGTGCCATATATGTGATCATCACAGGAAAAAAGATAATAATTAAGATCAGTGACAAAACATAAAGCATGCATTTGAGACTTGCTTATGCAATGCTCTGTCATGGCTTGAAATCCATATGGCTTTTGGGTTCCTTTTTTTTTTTTTTTAAAGATTAATTTTATTTATTTATTCCTGCCCCCGCCCCTTGCTGCTTGTGCTCACTGTCTGCTCTCTGTGGCCATTCGCTGTGTGTTTTTCTGTGTCTGCTTTTCCCCCTTTGTTGGGTCATCTTGCTGCGCCAGCTCTCTGCAGGTGCAGGCCGTCAGCTCTCCGCAGGCACGGGCCAGCTTGCCTTTACCAGGAGGCCCTGGGAATTGAACCCAGGGCCTCCCATATGGTAGACGGAAGCCCAGTAATTTGAGCCACATCCGCTTCCCTTGGGTTCCATTTTGATATATATATATATAGTGCACTAGGATAAATAAAAAATTTCAAACTGAGCAAACAAAAAGAGTCTTAGCAGCACGCATGTAAAAACCCACTGCTGAGTACTGAAAATCCTGCTGTTAGTTGTTTTCTCTTCTGCATGCATGACTGGGTTTGCCTTATGAGCATGTCAGGTGTGTTTAATGAGCCACGGCAAAGCTTGGAAGCCCTCAAGTGGGGCTTCGGAATCCTCAAGATGCAGCAGTAGGCAGGAATGTGTTTGTTTTACCTTTAGCCATTCTGTTAAATACCATCAATTTCTTGATTCAATTAGCTCTCATTTATACACATTAATGCCTATTGACTGCTGACCTCAATCCTACATATGTGAGCAGATAATTCCATTGTTTTTTTCTCTCTCTCTATTACTTCTGGTGGTAGCTGTGGGAAGGGTGTCAGGGATTGTGATGGGGATGTGAATGGAATGGAAAGAACACTGGATAAGGATTCAGTTCTTACTCTGCCACATATTGCCTATGTCACTTTTGAGGGCCTTAGCTTCTTTATTGTTCCAATGATGATAATATGACACCTGCCTTAATGCCTCATAGAGCTGCTGTGAGGATCAGATTCGTTTAGTGTGTCACATTCTGTGAGGTAGCTGAAAGTGAAACCCCAATGACAGCAGTAGGGGCAAATGGAAAGGTTGTGAAATGAGACGTATATTGAGGTCGTATAAGTGCTGTGGGAGTTGACCCAGGGTAAACTCACATTTTTTTCAATGAAGTAGGTGTAGAGGTCATTTTCTTGCAGGTGTTAGAGACTGGGGGATGCAGAAGAGCCTGGGGACTTGAGAAGAGTAGAAACTTTGGGGCGTCTTTCCCTGGTCTCTAGGAATGTTGGCATCTTTGGTAGGATTTCCAAATAAAACATGGGAAACTCATTAAAAATTGAATTTCAGATGAACAATGAATAACTTTTTAAATATATGTATGTCCCAAATATTGCACAGGAATCACTTATACTAAAAATTATACATTGTTTATATGAAATTCAAATTTAACTGTGCACCCTGTATTTTGATTTGCTATGTTCTGTACCCTAATCTTGGAATCAGGGTTGTCAGGTTTGTTCTTTTTCTCAGTATTTCTCTCTCAGTAATGTGGAGAAGGGTTCCAGTAGTAATTCCTTGCTATGTGCCTTAAGACATTGTTCACTAGATGATACTTTAAGGTTGATAACACTTTATAGTTTATAAAGTGGACTTGCATTTCTTACATGATCTTTACCAGAAGTTTATAAGTTATGAATTATCACCCCCTCTTTATCAATAAAGGAAACTGAAAATCAGAATGGTTAGGATGCTTGTCCAAGTTCATATGGCTAGTGAGTGGAATAGCAGGTGATTAGACACTGTCCTTTGATTCCATGGGCAGTATTATTTGAACTAAGCCCATGCTCTCTCTTGAACTGATGAGATCTCAGCCTTTTATGTTTTTGCAGAAGCAGATATTATTTTGTTTTCCATTATCTAAAACTAGTCCCAGCAGGCATTTCTTCTAATTGAGTTGTTTTGCTTGTATGATTCCATTGTAGAATTAGTATTAATGAGATTGCTGTGAGTAAAATATACGGCACATTGCATGTGTCATTGTGGTTTCTATAACTGAATGAATTAGAAAATGTAATGTCACAAGAATTTTCATTTTCTATCCAGTTGGGAACTCAGCAATTTATTTGTCCCACAGTTTTAAGTGGTAACTTTTTACAAATAGTGTCATAAATTGCCTTGAAATAACATAATTATCATGCAATATGTTCTAAAATCTTCTGAGATTTTGAAATTTATGGTCAATGAGTTACAAACTGTAACTAAACTTCTCCAATGCATCTTATTTCAAAGAGAAAAATACCAGGAAGTGTTTAATGGCAACGACACATATGCAGTGACACTGTAGAGCAGCAGTTCTCAGAGGTGGTCTCCTAGCCTAGCAGAGTCAGCATACCCTGGGAACTTGTTATTGAGATGCAATCCTTAGACTTCCACTTAGACCTAAGAACCCAGAAACTCTGAGGTTGGGACCCAGCAGACTGTGTTTAATAAGCAGTTTCAGGATTCTGATGCCTGCTAAAATTTGAGAAGCATTGCTAGAGTTGCATCTTGTTCTACCTCCTAAGGATGGAGGGTTGCTGCTGGCTTTTGAAAGCCTGCTTTGACACACATTTCTGTTCCAGCAAATACTTCTGTGGGCAGCATTTGAAGATAAGTCAGCCCCTTTGTTAGGGTTCTTGTAGTCCTTACATATTAGAACTTGCTCAGCAAGTGGGGGAGGGGACATTGCCAAAACAGTGATTAGAAATTGTGTGAATAGAATTAAGTGCAAAAGTAAGTGTTCATCCTTTTAAAGGTGGGCAGGAAGGCACTCACATTTGCCAAACACTTGGTATGTGTCAGGCACTATGCTTAGCATTTTGCATACATGTCTCATTTACTTCTCATAACCTCCCTGACTTGGAGGTATTATTATGACCATTTAACAAATGACAAAATTGGGCTCTGAAATATTGCATATGTTGCTCACATTTACACTGCTGGTCGGTGACCTCTCTTTGCTCATAATCTAGATATAGCCGAATTCCTTTGAGAGTGGCACTGGTCTCCCCAAAATATAATGATCATTTCCTATTTCCTCCTACCCTGAAGTTAGTACTCATCATCTTACAAGGGATTTTTCTATCAACTTGACAGATGTCTTGAAACCAGAGGATGAAGACCAAAAGCCAATTCCAAAGGATTGTACTGAGGCCCTTCAGTTTCCCATTCCCAGACCATAGTGACAGACCTTCCAGGAATTCTGCATAATAAAGCAGATAAATATTTTAATATTGCAATTTTACAATTTACAAAAATGTATGCATTAGTAACTCATTTATGGAAACTAGGTATAAATCAGAGGTGGTAATAGAGATCAGTAGGAAAAGGAAGGACAATTGAACACATGGTGCTTGGAAAACCGGTTACCACATAAATGATAAACAAAACCTAAGATGCTTGCTTTATGCCATACATAAATATAAATTCTAAATGGATTAAAAACCTAAATGGAAATCTCAAAACCTTAAACTGATTAATGTCTTCATGTTATTGTGGGTAAAGAGGATTTCTTTTGAAATATTTCTTTCAAAAGAAAATATCGATTGCATCAAAATTAAAAACCTTCATGTGACAAAAGAAACCGTGAAAAAGTTAAAAGACAAATGACAAACTAGAAGATACTTCCAACATATACAACAGAGAAAGGATTCAAATCCAAAATATATGAAGACATTCTACAAATGAATAAGAAACCTATGAACAAAGGAGAAAAGTATGTAATAAATAAGTGGACAACTCACATTAGGGAAAATTGAATGATCAATATGAAAAGATGCTATACCTCCATACTAATCAGGGAAATGTAAATGAAAACATCAGTGAAATACTATTTCATACTCTTCAGATTGGTAAACACAATAAAATTTGACAATACCAAGAATATATTTCTGGTGAGTATGTAAATTAGGCCAACCATTGTGGAGAGTGCATTTTGGAAATAGCTAGAAATAACTAGAAAATCTGAATATATGCATGCCTTAAAACCCAGCAATTCCACCTCTAGATATAATTTCCAGAGAAATCCTCTTACTTAAATATGAAGAGATATGCTCATTGTATTAAAATTAATACATTTCTATTCATCAACATGATAGAACTCCAAAGCCGAATGTTGAGGGGAAAAGCAAGGTTTAGGAACAAACATGTAGTATAGATATCATTTGTGTAATTTATAAAACATAAAGCAGTAGTATATAGAACTTATGGAGAGAAATATATATGTATAAAATATGGATTGGTAGAATAATCACAAAATTCAGTGGTTTTTCTCTGGGGAGGGAGGGAGGAAGAAGAATGGGATCTGGTCAGGAAAAATTAGTTTCTTTTATTTAAAATATCTTATAGATATAGCAAAATGCTAACATTTGTCATATTCTATGTGTTGTAACATTTGTCACAACATTCTAGTTGTTTGATGCAGTAGTCTCTGTACTTTTTGCATTTTTAACCTTTTTATTCTGAATTGAAAAAAATAACTTGAGGCTCATAGGAATATGTGAATTTCTTAAGACGGCAAAGATAAAGAAATATATGACTGTGTAAAGGCCAATTCACATGCTATAGAAAGGCTAATTTCATTGAAAAAAAAAAAAAAAGAGTGAATTATTGCAATGGGTCCAAAGAGATTTTCAAGTCTTTTTCTTCATGAAACATTATTGATTAATCCTTGAAGTATGGTTTCATCAGAGACAATTGTTTAATTTGTTTTTTTTTCCACCTCTGAATTCCAAAATCCATGCTGGAGCAAGAGCCCCTTTGTATTGATAGGTTGATAACTATCTTAAATGTGACACTAAGATGTATCTTCACCATCTTCACAGTATCCCTGCTCAAAAAAGACAGATGCAGATAATTAATTATTTTTTCCGTTATTTTTAGATTCAAGTATTGTAACTTACTGAACCCTGATCTCAGGGTATCCTGGTGCTGTGAGATTCCAGATGATCTAGGATGCTTCTGCTTGAGTTCTCATGGTGGGCTTTTTTTGAGCATCCTTTCTAGACTTAAATGAATTGTGTAAACCTTAACATAATAATACTTATTTAAGGCACTTTAGAGATATAAATATAATTCAAGACTTCTCTGGAGGGAAGCCTAGAAGATTTAATGCTGAATTGTAATGGAAAAAAACATACCACCACCACTACTACCTTGGGTGGAAGGTGATGAGTGCTAACACTAGGTCCGCCTCTAACTTATGATGAGGATTTTGAACAGTTACCCCCTTTCTGGGCTTCAGTTTCCCCATATGTACAATGACAAGGGTGGATTAATAAGAGATCACAAATTGGCAGAAAGTGGATATAATTCAGTCTGCAGATATATTTTATTTGGCATATGCATTAGTGGCATTTGTCATAGGATATCATTTCCTCTTCCTGGAAATACTTTCTTCTCTTAACATCTAAGGCACTATCTCTGTTTTTCTTCGTTTCAATGGACTCTGCTTCTCAATCTCCTTAGTTTGAAGTGACCCACGTCTAGTCCTTGGATCTTTTCTCTATTTACATAACATAACTTTCACTCACCCCCTTGGTGATCTCATGCAGTCTCATGGTTTTAAAACCATCTATTTATTGACAATGTCCAAATTTATATCTTCTGCCTCACTGCTTCCCTGAATTCCAGATACTTATAACCAATTGTCTACTTGATATCTCCACTTTTATGTGTAAGGTACTCCTCAAAATTAACATGCCTAAATCTGAACTCTCAATCCCTGGCCTTCCCCGCCTCACTCCAACCTACTCTTCCTCCATCTTTTCACTGCTCAGGTCAAAAGCCTTGAAGTTCCCATTGACTCCTCTCTCTCTTCTACTATATATCTAATGATTAGCAAATATTGTTAGCTTTAGTTTAAAAATACATGGATATTATATCATTCAGTCCACATCCCACAATGAAGAGAAATAAATCCCTGGAAGTAGAATCTGAATTCAGAAGATCAGGGATGCTAGGGGTAAATGAAAGAAATGGTCGATATTGCAGTGGAGGAAGAGAGCAAGGAGTTCACAGAAAGTCCATAGTCCTATTTTTGAACACTTTATAAAAGAAAACAAAGAAAGGGAACTCTATAATCATGAAGCTAGTCACCTTTTCTGGTCCATCCCACATGACTAAAGGTTTAGGGAAATGAAGTCCTCCTCAAAAAAAAAAAAAAAAAAAAAAGCGTAGAAAGGTACCATGAGAGAACACTGTACAATGTATTATTTAACAATTAGAATAAGGAGCAGAATACCTGTACAAGAACTGGAAGCATTCCTAGAAAGACAGATCCACATCTACAAAACAAATGAAATCTGTTACCTAATATTTCAAAACAAGTTAAAAGGAATTTTTAAAATGTTAGAAGATATGAAAGAATCACATATATTTGAATTATGCAAACTCAAATGATGGGACTTGTATTAGTCAGCTGATGGAGTTTCAATTAAAGGCCATGACTACTGACAGAAAAGAAGGTCACCTTCGTATGTAGGAAACAAGCCCTCCAGTCTCATGCTAATAGGAACTGGGTGGGGAAACATCCTGAGCTTTTAAGATTTACAATGTCTGTGAATTTCAGGAAGGAAAAGGGGAACTGAGCCATTAACCTTTAAGACTTGTTGATTTCAGTAAAATGTAACCGTCAAGTATCTATTGCCCTTGCACATGCTCACGCGTATTTTCTTTGTTCTAAAGCCAGAATAAAAGCCACACTTTATGAGGTGACTGGGCTCTTCTCTCCATATTGGATGGAGAGTCCCCTGATCCCAGTTTTTCTACTCTTTGTCTTATTCTTTCTTTCTCATCCGTGGCACCGTTTTCACGGACCCAGTTCCTGACCGCCAACATATGGCACCCAACGTGGGGCCCTGAAAACGAAAATTTTCTTTCAGTCAGTGCGCGGACCAAGGAGCTCCTGAGAGCAGCTTTAAAAGAAAAAAGAAACAGAAAAGGTAAGCTTCATCCTTGGAATCATCAGGGTAATGGGTAATCAGCAGTCGAACTTTGAAGAGTACTCTAGAGTGTTAAAAACTTTATTAAAAAGGACCGGTGTAACTATTAAATCCTTGGCTTTTGAGGAACTTTTTTCTCTTGTACAGAAGGGTTGTTATTGGTTTCAGCCGCAAGGGCGGGATATTTTAAACCTGAAACATTGGGAGTTAGTGAAGAAAGCTTTAAAAAGGGTTTATCAAAAGGGAAAAATAATTCCCCTTCATGTATGGTCTTTGTGTAGTCTTATTTCTGTTGCTTTACAATCAGATGAAGTTGAAGGTTGTAAACAGGATACTGCTATTGCTGGACCGATAGCAGAACAAGCTAGTGGTGGTTTTAATGAAAATATACATGAAAAGGTTAATGAACAGGCAAAAACAGATAAACTCAGGTCTAATAAAAAGAAGGAAAGGAAAAAGGAAGTTTATGGAGCTTTTCCAGCAGTCGCTATGTCGTCTGCTCCAAATTATGATTCATTGTCTTTTGAACCGGCATCTGCACCTCCTAAGGTATCTACTACAACATTTGATGACCCGCCTAAAGTTTCTGTTTTTGTGCCAGCACCATCCTCCTCAATTATGAAAAGTATAGCGCAGGGCAGTAGAGAGGGAGATTCAGAGGCTATGCAACTCCTTTCTACTTTTCCAGTAACAGTAACTCAAATTCCAGTAGATGCTGACAATCTCCAAGGGGGTGTACTGTATGAGCATGCTCCTATTCCTCTTAAAACTATCAAAGAATTAAAACAAGCATGCACTCAGTATGGTGTAAATTCTCCTTATACTCAAGGATTGGTACAAGGAATGGCACAAGCAGACAGATTAATACCCTGGGACTGGGATTTGTTAGCTCGAGCTGTTCTTTTTTTTTTTTTTTTTTAATTTAATTTTATTTATTTATTTATTTATTTATTTATTTCGAGCTGTTCTTAATTCAGCAGAATTTTTACAATTTAAAACTTGGTGGGTTGATGAAGCTAATATTGTAGCATGACGAAATCAACAGCAAAATCCACCAGTGCCTATTACTGCTGAACAAATATTAGGAATAGGTCAATGGGCTGGAGCTCCTTGCCAAGCTCAATATGATGATATTGCCATTGTACAAGTTCAATTGTGCTGCCTAGCTGCCTGGAGACGAATCGCCACCCCTGGACAGGCTGTACAATCATTTTCAAAAATTGTTCAAGGAAATACTGAACCCTATGTTGAATTTGTAGCGAAGCTGGAAGATGTAGTCAACAAGACAGTAACTCAGCCTGATCTTAAAGAAATGCTTATTCTAATGTTGGCTTTTGATAATGCTAATAGTGAGTGTAAAAAGGCTTTGCATCTGATAAAGGCAAATAGAGGTACTTTACAGGATTATATAAGAGCATGCCAAGACATTGGGTCTAATACATATAACATGACCCTTCTTGCGGCCGCTATAAAGGGACATAGTCCTATGATTAATAATTTAAATTGCTTTAAATGTGGGAAACCAGGTCATATGAAAAAAGACTGCCGAGCCAAAACTGGTGTAAGAGCTCCATCTAGCGGCAATAATAGATCAATACCGACTCGTGTATGTCCTATATGTCAGAAGGGGTTGCACTGGGCCAACGAATGCCATTCTAAATATCATAAAAATGGCAGTCTCATTAATAAGTTGGGAAACTTCCAAGCGGGCCTCGCTCAAGGCCCTCAGACAAACAATATGAACACATTTCCCAACCTAGCCCAAATCTATCCAGTCGGCAACGGGGCAGCTCACTCTGGCCTATAACAGAACTTAAGGCAGTTACCAAAGGCAGTGCAGCTGTTGATCTTCCCTCAGCTGAAACTAAGTCTATTATGCCTTCACTTGGTATACAAAAAATAAGAACAGGAATTAAAGGGCCTATCCCCCAAAACAATGTAGGTTTCATTATTGGCCAAAGCAGTCTTACGACCCAAGGTGTTTTGGTGCAAACCGGGATCATTAACTCCAAATTTGATGGAGAAATTTGTTTATTGGTATAAACTTTAACTCCCTATCAAATTGAATCAGGAGATAGCAGAGCTCAACTGCTTTTGTTACCGTGTCGTAAACCTCCTTTAAAACGGGCAGAGGAATTTGGTTCCATGGGGCATAAAGTTTTTTGGCAAACAGCAATTGGAGATGAAAGGCCTGAAATTACCATAAAAAATAAATGGGAAGATAATTTTAGGATTGGTGGATACCGGGGCTGATGTCTCTATCATTGCTAAAAGATATTGGCCACAAGCTTGGACTTTGCAAAAGGTGCCTACAGTTTTCACTGGCGTTGGAACAATGACAGGTGTTTACCAGAGTACTCAGATATTTAAGGTAGAAGGTCCAGAAGGACAAGAGGCTGCTCTGCAACCTTGTGTTGCAGATGTAGGACTTAATTTATGGGGAAGAGACTTATTACACCAATGGAGAGCTTATTTGAATATTCCTCACATTTCTGAGACAGCTAAACATCTTATTACTCTGGCTCTTAAGCCTCTTCAAACAGAATCTAGTAAGCCCTCTGAAAATGCGGAGGTGGAAGATTCTGTCTCTGTAAATTGAGGCCAATTTACACCTGTATGACTATAAATGTTCTGAAAGTGACCACCCAGAGCCTCCTACAGAGGCTTGTGTTGCCATGGCAACCAGGAAGGGATCCCTAGGGCACTTTTCAAGCTGTTAATAGCTCTTCAACTCCAGCTATGGCATTTCCTCGACCATTATTTAAAAAGAACTAAAAGACTGATTGGACTTTTAATAGCAGACATTTTGGGACTGATTGGCATCATGACCACTGCAGCTGTCACTGGCACAGCCCTGCATCAAGGAGTCCAGAATCAACAATATGTTAAGGACTGGCATAAAAATGCCAGTGAGATGTGGCATAGCCAGTCTCACATTGATATGGAACTGAATAATCATATGAATGATCTTGAAACAGCTATTACACAGTTGGGTAATCAAATTTATAATTTAAACTTGTTAAGAGCTCTTAAATGTGATTGGAATGAAAGTTCTTTTTGTATTACTCCTTTGGAAGTGAAAAAATCATTTGATTGGGTATATTTTAGAATTGCAAAAGAAGGCATTGAGCATGTCTACATACATTCATAGAAAAAATGAAGAATTAGATCAGATAAATGCATTTGGCCTTGAAAAACTAATTTTGCATTATTAAGTAGAAAGAATCTACTAATAACCCCTTGATCTTAATACTAATTATCTGCACAAAAATACTCACTTAAGGAACCTGAAAAAATATAAATATTAATGAAATTGCCTTCCATGTAAGAGCTCAAAAGCTTGACTGGTAGTCAATGACGGGTAAGATTCTCAGAGGAGGACAACCTAAGACAGGCACAGTCACAAAAGCCTAAGGAAGAAGACAAGTGTGACAGGAGGTCACCTTGTATCAGCTTAATAATGGTTCCTATGAACTTTAATTAATAAAAAAGGGGGAAATGATGGAGTTTCAATTAAAGGCCATGACTACTGACAGAAAAGAAGGTCACCTTCGTATGAAGGAAACAAGCCCTCCAGTCTCATGCTAATAGGAACTGGGTGGGGAAACATCCTGAGCTTGTAAGATTTACAATGTCTGTGAATTTCAGGAAGGAAAAGGGGAACTGAGCCATTAACTTTTAAGACTTGCTCATTCTAGTAAAATGTAAACTGTCAAGTATCTATTGAATTTATATATGTACATACATATTTTCTTTGATCTAAAGCTAAAATAAAAGCCACACTTTATGAGGTGGCTGGGCTCTTCTCTCCATATCGGACGGAGAGTCCCCTGATCCCAGTTTTTCTACTCTTTGTCTTATTCTTTCTTTCTCACCCGCGGCACCATTTTCACGGACCCAGTTCTTGAACGCCAACAGTCAGCCAAAGTGGTGCTGATGCAAAATACCAGAAATCTGTTAGCTTTTATAAAGGGTATTTATTTGGGGTAGAAGCTTACAGTTACCAGGCCATAAAGCGTAAGTTGCTTTCCTCACTAAAGTCTGTTGACATATGTTGGAGCAAAATGGCTCCCAACGTCTGCAAGGGTTTAGGCTCCCTCTAATTAAGGCTCCCTGGTCCCAGCTTCTTCCAATATCAGCTGTAGGTTGGGATAAATCTCTTCTCTCTCTCCTGGGGCTCATTTCTCTCCAGGCTCAGCTGCTCTGCTTTCTCCACAAGTCTAGCTGTAAACTCTCAGGCGAACGGCTCATCTCTTCCCAGGGCCTCTGCCGTGTCTAATGGAGCTTTCTCTCTTTCCTTATGTATCTGCTTCTCTGTGTATTTACTTCCTAGGGTTCCAGCATTAAACTCTCCAACTAACTCCTCTGCCTTTTCATTTTCTCTGTGAGTCCCCGCCCACCAAGGGGGTAGGGACTCAACATCCTACTGATGTGGCCCAATCAAAACCTTAATCATAATTTAACCAAATAAGAGTGAAACCTCTGAATCCAATACAACCTAAAGTACCCAGAGGAACAGACCAATTTACAAACATAATCCAATATCTGTTTTTGGAATTCATGAATAATACCAAACTGCTATAGGACTATACTCAGAAAATAATTAGAAATTAAAAAGTTATTTTAGAATAAGATTAAATTTGTAGGATTATAAGAGCATGATGGATAATGTCTTAAGGGAAACAAAGTGTGAAAAGGATAAACTAAAAGAAAAATAAAGCAACGAAGTAAAAGATGAAAAGGATTCAAGAGAAATTAGTTTTGAGAGTTCATAGGACCCAGTCTGCCCAATTCATTTCAGACTTTCCACTGGCTCCTTGCAAATTGGGTTGTGTAAAAATTCCTTCTAGGTGCAGCTACTGTTCTTGAATAGGCCCTGTTGGCCATAAGAAGAAAAGGAGAGCCACCTAAAGAGATGTGAACCCACTGCAACATAGGTGTTGGGGTCGTGAGCAAAAGCAGGACCCACAGGTACGGGTGGAAAGATGTTTCCTTCACATAGAGAAGAGACAGAACAAAGTCAGCTTTGCTAGTGGGCATCAGTTCACCATAGCCAAATGGTTTCAATCCCACACTGGGAGATGTTCTATGAGCAGCACCCCTCTCTTGTGTGGGGGTGTCATAGCGGAGGAACCCTGCTCTCTCCCCATTAGGTATGGACTTACCACCTGGGTGTGAGCTGAATGTCATAAAACCTGCTCACCAGGGTCAGGTTGTCTCCAGTGAATGTTTACATGTGCTCAAGACAACAAGAGAAGGAATGTGCCAGCAATCCCCAAATCCACTGGGGGATTGTATTTTATCCCACCAGGCCAACACACCTGGTCCTGAGTACCAGTTGTGTTTGTAGGCCCCAGGGAAAGGCAGCAGCCAGGTGGTACTGCTGCCTACTACAAGCCCCACTCATTTTCTGGCCAATTGTAGGATTCACCTATTCTTAGGTAGTCTTAGCAAGGAAGCTCTTGTTTCCTTCTGTTTTCTCTTGAATAGATATGAAATTTTTGACTCATATTTCAATTCTTCAGTTTCTTAAGTTAGTCTTCTCATTATCTTCTGGCATAAAGCCTTGATATTGACAATATGCATGTAATGGGATTCCCCAAAGAAAATATAAGGCAGTGAAAAAGAATAAATTCTAAAAATACATAGTCCAGTAAAACTTTTAGGAAATAAAAGACCTTAATAATATATTTAGAAGGAGCATACCACAGACCTGGGCAAAGGGACCCATAATAACTAATATAGAGATACACCCTGTAAAAATGTTGACCTTTAAAGGGGAAAAAATAAAAAATCTCTTGGCTGTCTAGGCAAAAATATCAAGTCCCTAAGAGAGAAGGAAAATCAGATTCTTATCAGACTTTTCAAGCCAAATTTATCTTGAAAAATAAAGGCCACAGACAAAATATTAGGAAACGGAAGAACTCAGGGAATATTGTTCCCTTGAACCCTTCTTGAGGAATTTACTAGAAAAAGAGCGCCAAACAAACAAAATGACTGGAGAGACAGTGACATAATGGCATAGTGGCTAGTAACCATTTCTTTCCCCTCCCCTCCCTAAAACCTAGCTTATTATTTGAAATAATAGCCTTTCATTCTAATGAGCAGCCAATGTAATGACCATCTGCTCTGACAATGTAGGTACAGTGCAAATACAGGAAATGAAAGGACAATGGGGAGAGCATATAAAGAGTAATATAAGATGTCAAAAGCCTTTTTTTTACATCTGTGGTGATTATATGATTCTTCTCCTTAGCTTTATTAACATGATGCATTATTTTAATGACTTTCATAATATTGTTTATATTCCTGTAATAAACCGCACTTGGTAATGATGTTTTTAAAGTACTCTTGGATTCCGTTTATTAATATTTGATATTTTGTATCCATATTTATGAGTGTTTGATCTGCACTTTTATTTTTTTGTTGCAATATATTGCTGGTCAATGTTAACACACATTGTAAAACAGATTTGTAAGTTTTTATTTTTTAATATTCTGGGATATTTTAAATAATGTTGAGATTTTTCTCATCTTTAAGGGTTTGATTGAATTCTCTGTGAAAGCATCTGGGTCTTGTTTTTTTACCCTGGGGGAAACTCTTCAAATACTTTCTCCACATCCTCTGTGGTAATTGGTTTGTTTGGGTTTTCTGTTCCTCCTGGGACAATTTTGAACACTTTTATTTTCCTAGAAACATAACCATATAATCTAGTCTTTCAAATTATTTGCAGAAGGCTTTGCAAAATAATCTCTTATGATTTTTAAAACGTCCTCTATTTGAAGCCTCTTGTAATTGTTCTTGGAGTTACTACCATTTCCAAATCCACAACCAGTAGGCACTATTTTCTAAAGAAATATAGGGAATATAAATTAATAAAATCCTGTGAAGGGCAAAGTGGAAATATCTATCCACATTAAAATGTGTGTATGTATATGTGTGTGTGTGTGTGTGTGTATAAGTTGTCATTACGGAACATTTTAAAATTACAAAAAAATAGAGAATAATATCGTGAAGCCACATGCAACCTTAACCCAGCTTCAACAAATACCAATTCATGGCCAACCTAGTTTAAGCTATAATACCACCTCTTTCACTGCCCTATATATTATTTTGAAGAAAATCCTATACATCATCCAATGTTATCCATAAATATTTTAGTATATACCTTTATAGAGATTAATGTTCCTGTTTAATAAACTTTGTATTTTATTATAATTTTAGATTTACAGAAATGTCGAAAAGATAGTATGGACAGTTCCCATTTATCCCTCACCCAGTTTCCTATGCTGTTAACATTCTACGTCATCATGGTACATTTGTCAAAACTAAGAAACATTAATGCATTACCATTAACCCAACTTCAGACTTTGTTTGGATTTCACTAGTTTTTAATTTTTCTATTCTAAGATCTACTGCAGGAGACCACATTACATATAGTTAAAATTATTTAAGTAAATATAACTACAATATTATTATCAAACTTTAAAAAATAATCCTTAAATATCATCAAATATCCATTTAAGGTTCAAATTTCAAATTTTCTCACAAATGGCATATTTTTGTAGTGTTTCTTTGAATTAGGAGTCAAATGAGATCCACAAATTGTGTTTGGTTGATGACTCTTAAGTCTACAATAATCTATAGGTTTTCCTCCCATTTCCTCTTTTTCATGGCAATATATTTATTCAAAATATTGGGTTGTTTGCCACAAAGTTTTCCCCACTCTGGGATTTGCTGACTGCTTCCCCAGGTTGTCATTTAACATATTCCTCTGTCCTACAGGTTAACATATACAGTGCCTGCTCCATAATAAAAAATATTTACTTATTTGAAGACAAAAGAAAACACTGTCAAAAATTAAGAGAAAATGGAAGATAGTAGACCCTCAGGGGATCTAGAGGAAAACATAAAGCTGTTTCTCAGAATTGCCTACCCTGGGATTGACAGGGAGAAGCATTTAGACCTTGGCTCCCATCACTCATTATTTGAAGTTTTCCTTAGGAGGGTGATAATTCTGAATTCCTGGGCTGCCCATTCATGTGTAACCTATGGAGTATAGTCAACAACAATACTGTCATATTCTTCCATCATTGCCAAAGATGTACTGTGTTAATAATAGGGGGTATGGAAAAAATATACCAAGTGTTTGCTATAGACCATAGTTAGTGATGATGGTCTGATTATATTATCCTATAATTTGTAACAAATATTCCACAACAATGTGGTGTGTTGGTGGAGGGGTGTTGTATGGGAATTCCACACATGCATGATTGTTTTGTAAGTTCACAACTTCTCTAATAAAAATATATTTTAAAAAAAGATGAAGTGAGTTGAAGTCCTCGTGGGAAGTTCACAGGGTATAACAAGAATCCGAGACACCACATCAAGCATCATATTGATTACTGTCAAAGTGGGAACTCAGTCCTGAATTTTTCACCTTAAAGCTTCATGTCCCAGGGAGCCATTCTTACCTGCAGCTTGGATAAAATCCTCAACACTGAAAGGAATCTGGATTGTAGCAATTATAGAAAGATTCCTCTCCTTCTTTCTACCCTTTCCTACCCCTGTATCTTCTTTTCCCCATCTCTTGCCCATCCCTCTTTCAGTTCCACCTCTGTTTACTATTGTCCTCATTATGCTCTATTTTCCACCCTTGGGAAGTGTTGTAGTGTAAAGTTGAAGTTTATAATGCTGAGTTCAGACATACATGCATGCCAACTTCACCACTAACTTACTAGTGTAACCTTGACAGATTACTTAACCTCTTTGTGTCCTAGTTTTCTTTTCTGTAAAATGACAATAAGAATTGTGTTGTTGTGAGGAATATATGAACTAAAATATGCAAAGTATGCAATATATATTAACTTTTGTTATCAGTAGTAGTGCAGTATTGCAGGTGATATGAAAGAAAGAGATACTATACATAAATCCAATGAACACTTTTCAGTCCCCATCTTAATTGACCCTTCAGTACCATGCGGCAGTTTCACTTTTGAAATTCTTGGCATCTATATTCCCCACACATTTTTTGTTTTCCTTCTACTTTTCGAGGTGCTTTTATTTCTTTTCTCCTTTACAGGAGCATCATTCACTCCCTGATATTTAAGTGTGAGAGTTCCTTGGACTTCTGTTCTTAGCCTTCCTCTTATGCAACTCTCATGCTACGTAATCTTACCTAGGAATCTCAATCATGAACAAATATTCTCAAATAAACATTCCTAGGCCAGACCTCTTCTCTGGGTTCAGGATCCATATTTTAGATACTTATTACATATCTCCATTTGGGTATCTTAATCTAAAAAACTGAAACAATCTTCCATCAAACATCTCAGTCTGCAAATACGACCACCATCCATCCAGTTAGAAGAGGCATAAACCTAAAGTTACTCCTCCATGCATCCTTATCTCCCAGCCCCCAAACATTATTCATCACAATGTCCTATCTATTATACCTCCAAAATATATCTCCAATCTCATCACCTCTAATCACCTCCAATGCTACGGCCCTGGTTTAAGCCACCAACTTTTCTCACTTGCATGTTTCAGTAGCCTCTCTGGTCTTTGTGTGTCCATTCTTACCCTCTCTTTGCAATCTAGAGTCACAGCACACATGCAATTAATTTCATTGTATTTTGTATAAAATCTACAAATTTTCCACTGACCTACTATGTTCTGCATTGCTTGGACTCTACTCAGACTTTTCTCTTGTTCTCATTCAATTCCTTAATGTCCCAGGCTTCTTTCTGGTGCTTCTTCAAATTTGCAGTTAATTTTTGCTCTGCCCGGAATGTTTTATTCCCTCTTAATCCCACCTGTATTTGCCTAACTATTTAATCCTTTAGTTCTCAGTTCAATGTCACTTTTTAAGGAAAGCCTTCCTTGACCTCTCAGACTAGGTTAGGGCCCTCCGTTGAACACTCTCATGCCACCTTAAATTTAATTTTTATTTTCACAGTTGAAATTAATTTCTATGATCATTTGTTTAATTAGTATAGAGCTTGACAAGCAATCATTAATAATTGGTGGTTATCATCATCATTATATTCCATTGTGAGTAGTTTTGGTTAGGGGTTATAGCAAGTGAAGACTTGTTAGCTATTAGCTGTTCTTGATTTTGGAAAAGAGGGGATAATATAATAGATAAGTGGTCCAGTATACATGTTAAAGCAAGAGAAAAAATTCTAGGCATAGCCTTGTTGATGGCATTCGGATTGTCACTAGTTTAATTCAATGTCTATGGGTATCTAGTAAAACATTAAATTGGTAAACTAAAAGCAGTCAGCTTAAACTTTCTGTCATTCTATTCAAAGGGAAAATATTAGTTTTCTGCTCAGCAAAGTGTTACAGTGTAATGGTTAAAAAGAACAATGTTCAGAATAATTACATCAGCCCTTCGAGAGGGCCTATAAGCTAATATGGGCCTCTCTCTACACTCCAAGAATAATTATTTTTAAACTTTGCTTTGACTTTGATCAAACAGCCTTAAAGGCCAATCATATGAAATGGATCTGGTGATTTCACTGTCATTTACTGAAAACCCAGAGTGTGTATTTCCTCTTTGTAGATTTTTTCCAAAGCCCACAAAACTGTCGTGAGACCATGGAGCAAAACCCAATCAGACAAGCCCCGCTCAGGCCCTTGATGGTCCTGGAAACTCCAGCTGTGAACAAGAAAGTTGAAACCAAAGGCTCCAAATCAAAACACCATAACAATAAGGGGATTGAGGAAACTTTAATGCACCTCTTCTTTGTTTCATTTTGCTGTTGCTCCTTAGCAAGTCCTTCCTAATTCATTACAAATTAACTTTGCTTTTTTTGGAAAAAATGTTTATAGATTAAAAGTGAATTTAATTCTAAGTAAATTAAATGTAAAACAGAAGTTATTTTGTAAAAATCAAATAAAAAATCAAACCAAAATTTCCTATTGTAGATACTGAGATCAATTGCAATTCTGGTTAAGTATACCGTAACTTTCCCTCTTCTACATGATTGACAGTTCTGCCTCTTCTACAATGCTGAATCCTTTACTGTGTCTATGATTTAGTGAGTCCTAACACAAGCTATCTTGTGAATTTTTTCTCGTGTGTGTGTGTATCTGGGACAAGAACACTGCTTCCAGTCTTTCCAGATCTCATTTCAAATTATCCTCCATTTTCACACCTGTTCCTGGAAAGATGGTTTTAATTCAAAACCTGAGAATGTGTTCTTTATTTTTAATTATATAAGAATGGGGAGGCATTTTTAAATGAAATTTTATTGCGATTAATGTAGATCCATGTGCAGTTGTAAGAAGTAATACAGAGAGATCCTTTGTACACTTTGCCAAGTTTCCCCAGCAGTAGTATTTTTCAAAACTATTGTATAATAAAACAGCCAAGAAACTGACATTGATACAAACCACAGAATTTATTCAGATTTCCCCAGTTTTTCTTGTCCCTATTTTGTATGTGTATATATATGTATGTGTGCATGTGTAATGAGTTCTCTAGAATTTGATCACCTGTGTGCAGTCATGTATACACTAACACAGTCAAAATATCAAATAGTTCTAATACCATAGCATTCCTCGTGTTGCCCTTTTGTAGCCACATCCAGCACCCTCATCAGTTCCATCCTTAACTCCTGGTAACAACTAACCAGCCCTCCATTTTAAAAGTTTTGTCATTTCAAAAGTTTATGGTCTGTAACCTCTCAGAATTGGCTTTTTTTTTCACTCAGCATAATTCCCCTGGGAATTAATCCAACTTGTTGCATGTGTCAATACTTTATTCTTTTATGTTGCTAAATGGTATTCCATGGTATGCTATACCACTGTTTGTGTAAACATTCATCTGTTGAAGTGCATGTGGGCTGATTCAGTTTTGGGCTATTACAGGTAATTCTGTGATTTGTGTACATGTGCTTAAGTGGACATAAATTTTCATTTCTCCGGGATAAATGCCCAAGAGTGCAATTGCTGGGTCATTTTGTATCTGATGTTTAGTTTTATAAGAAACTGCCAAACTGTTTTCCAGAGTGCTTTACCATTTTACCTTCCCACCAGCAATATGAGCAATCCAGTTTCTCCACATCCTCACTAGCATTTGATGTTGCACATTAAAAAAAAAAATTTAGCTATTCTGATAAATGTGTCATGATATCTTACTGTACAATTCCCTGACATCTAATGATGAACATTTTTTCAAGTGCTTATTTGCCACCTGTATATTCTCTTCAGTGACACATATATTCATGCATTTTGCATATTTTTAATTGGCTGTAGGTTAATTAGGTTATTCGTAGATGGTCTTTATGAAGTTAGTTCCTCTCTATTCCTAAATGGCTGAAAGATTTTTGTTTAAAAGTTATTATCATGAAAGTGTGTGTTAAATTTTGTCAAATGCTTTTTCAGTCTTAATTGATATGATCATATGATTTTCTTCTTTAGCTTGTTGACATGGTGGATTACATGAATTAATTTTCAAATGTTGAATCAGTCAAGGTGTTGGCTGGGGCTGTGGACTGCTCTGAGGCTCAACTAGGGAAGGATCTCCTTCCAAGCTCATGGCTATTGACAGAATTCGGTTCCCTGGGGGCATTTGGACTAAGGGCCTCCGTTTCTTGATGACAGATGGCTGGAAGCAACCCTCAGTTCCTTGCTATGTGTACTTCCCAACATGGCTGCTTGCCCCCACCAAAGCTAGCAAGTGAGAGAATTTCCTAGTAAGATAGATGCCAAAATCCTATGTGGTAGATCAAAGAAGTGACATACTATCACTCTTGCAGCTTTCCTTTGGTCAGAAGCAAGTCATAGGTTCCACTCTCACTAAGAAGGGAGAGATCACACAAGAGCATGGTTACCACAAGGCAGGGACAATTGGAGGCCATCCCAGATTCTATCTACCACAGTTAATTAAGATGAGAATTAGGAGAGTCTTATTTGGTTGCCAGGACTGGCTCCATGATTGGACAATGAAGTAGAGGCATTTTGATAAAGCAGTGGGGAGATACCTGGAAAAGTCACATTTTCATGACTCCTTTGTAACAACTGGAGAATCAAGCTCATAATAACTACCACAACGATATATTTGGTGGGGTGGGGTGGGACACGGAAGATTACATATATAAATGCCTAAGGCAGGGCCTTGAACACAGTAGATGCTTACTAAAGGTTTGATACAGAGATAGATGATAATGAATAAATGAATAAAGAAATGACTGAAATTATAGAAGCCTGGGTTCAAACAAGAAGTGTCACTGTTGTTCAATGGTGAAAATATTTGAGAGTCGTTTCTATGACATACCGTGTTAAAAGGTACTAAAATGTTATTGAAAACAAATATTTTTTTCTTCACAAGGAAACTGTTTCCTCTGACTGCCAACTAATCAAATGATAAAATCTACTAGAGTAAAAAAGATTATCATATATACATCCAGTTGGAAAGATGTTCTAAAAATAGTAATTGCATATTCAAGGGGTTATTAGTGATTCCTCATTAATTAAAGGTGCTACATTATAATTTCCTGCAAAACTCCAAGGAATGAGATGAGCAGTCCCCATTTCCAAGTAGATATTTATTCTCAGGGATAATCTAGGGTCATCGAATGTGCAGAAATGTGGTGTTGATCTGAAGTCATTCGTTAAATTTGTTGTAAATTTATTATCACATTTAGACTTTCTGTCAAAAATAACCTGTAAATATATTCTTCATAATGTCATTTCTTCAATTGCTGAAAAAAATTCAAACATCACTACACTTACGGCTGCATCTCTCAGCTTAAATACATGTCATATAACTGGCACATGAGCTATGTCATCACTTGAGTTGCCTCTCATTTCTTCAAATCAACAAATATTTAGTGAGAGTCTACTGTGTGCAATGCACTGTAACAGCTTTGAATAAATGTTTCTTCTTCTTTCTAATACTCTCCTCTCTTCTGAAGGATGTTTAAGTTTGATTCAGGGAAACTTGGCAAGACAAATAGGGCTTTATATAGAGCTTTGAGTTAATTTTCATGTATCTACATCAATTCCCATGGTGGGCCTTAAGAAGAATTATTAATCTCTTTTCAAAAATCAGAGAAACTAAAGTCCACCACATGATATATGCTGTAAAACAGGTATTTAGAGATAATTCATATTGCTACTACACATCTGCAAAAAGTATAAAACCAAACAGGAACAGATGCAGATGATTTTTATAACCTAAACTCAAATTATATTTTTTGGAGTAGTAATATTTAAAGAATGAGCCCTCCCTTCACATTGTCAATATATTACATTTTCTTATCTGCATATATGCACTGGCACTGGCTATGTGTCTATTTGTGTCAGTGAATTATAACAGAAATGAATTTCCGATAATAAAATTATAAACATCTGGGCTTTGCAGCACATGGGCTGCTGAGTTTTGAATATGAAATGATTTTGATTTCATTTCCTGTAATAAAAGGAAGCAGGCTTGCACAAGGAAATTTATAGTATTGTGCTGCTGAGAAGGAAATAGTTTCATTTACACCAATGTTTACAATCCCCTTTATGTCCTTTTATCGTTACATGTCTAAGGGTAGGGAACATGATGACCTTAAGGATTGAGTTATATCAGTTTCTACAACAGTGTATTTTTTCCTTTAAAATGCTTTGGCAGGCAGGGTTAAAGAATGACAGTCAAATACAAGTCCAAGCCTTTAGAGGGAAAGCAAAGCTGATAAACAAGCATCTTAAATACTTCCAAACAGAGCTTCAGTGCAAGGTATCATGGGTAGTTTGATGTTGGCATGTGCCTATAAGAGACAGCCCCAGAGTGAATAGCAGCATCAATGATGGCAAGCCACATTCAAGGGACATAGTAGACATTCATTAATTTATTCAACATGTCCAGCAATATCCTAGACACTGCGGATAGAAAGGTAGATGGGAGAAACATGGTTCCTGCTACTATGGAGTTTAAAAGCCAGTGGAAGGGAGACAAAAAATAAATAAATAAATAAACCCGAAATAAACAGCATCATCAATACAATGACATATTATAAAGATAATAAGAGTTATGTGATATAGAATGATTGGGGAATGGGATACTTCAGATCAGGGATTCTTAACCTTTTTTGTTCCGCGAACCCTTTTGCCAGTGAGGTGAAATGAACACTACTGTAATTTATTGATTGCATGCATTCATAAGTGAAGGAAATGCTAGATTTCAGCTAGAGGTCAGAAAAAATAAAGATAATAAGTTGATTTTTTTTTCAATTCAAGCTCACGGACTCCCTGAAATCTTTCTACAGACCCCTTGAGGGTCCATGGGCCCCTGGTTAAGAACAGGTGTTTTAGATAGAGGTGGTCAAGTTTCCTCTCTGAGGAGTGAATATCTGAGTTGAGATTTGAATGATTCAAAGGAGGCAGCCATGTGAAAAGCTGGCGAGAAAAGCATTCCAGGCAGAGGGAAAAGATGGTGCAATGTGATTGTCCTGAAGCAGAAGTTGTGTTGTCATAATTTAGGGACAACAACAAAAAAGGGCCAGCGTTGTAAGAGTAGAATGAACAAGGGGAGGTAGTACACAATTGCATGGAAAAAAGTTAATAGGAAAACCTCATTTGGGCCTTGTCCACCAGAGTTAGTATTTTGGATTTTAGTCTAAGTATAGAGAAAAGCCAGTGAAGAATGCTATGTTCTGATTTATGTTTCTAATCGATCAGTCTGGTTGCTCTGTGGAAAATAAATATAAAGAGGCAAGATTGTAAGAAGGGAGGCCTGTTAGGAGGCTATTGTAGAAGCATAGGTGAAGGCCAATAGTCACTCCGATGGAGATGGAGAGAAGGAGCTATAATAAGGAGGTAGAGATGAAAGGGCTTGCTTTATGGATTGGATAGGTCTGGGGGTCGGGGTGAGGGAAATAGAAGATTCAAGGATGGCTCTTAGATTTTTTGACCTAAATAACTGAGGATAGTTATTTCATAACTTCTACCTCACAATTTTATCAAAATAAGATAAGTCGTGGTGGTTTGAAAGACTCAATATTCTCTCTTTCTTGAAAGCTAAATTCTTTTTTCATTTTTAGGCAGGCATCTCCAGCCTTATTGAAGTTCCTCAACAGAGTTTAAATGCAAAGAAGACAGTTATTCACTTACTTGTTTAGCTGAATATTGATTGACTGCTGCTCTCTGGCAGGCATTGTGCTGTTAGCTCTAGGAATACAGAAGAGAACAAAATACAACTCTCTGCCCTCATGAGGTTTATATTTTGCACATGATTAAATAGTTCCATGAAAAGAAGCCCATCCATTCAAATCTTGGTGGCAAATAATTTGATAAAATAATGCAAAACTTTCCTGATTACTTTATATATAACTATTTGGAGAAGTCTGTGTTCTATTACTTTGTTTTCAATTATTTCTCCCATAGTATATTAATAGTTAACAGCATCCTTGTATAGTTCAACAGATCCAAGTTCCTTAACTCAATTTACACAAAAGAATAAAATAATCATATGAATATTGCTTTGGTAAATAAATTATTTTTATCAGCTGCCTTTGATATTAGAGAATTATATTTATTTTACATAAAAATCATGAAAGAAGCATTCAGATTTCCATATCTTAAATGTATTAATGCAAAGTTGGGTAAAGACTAGGCCCTTCTAAGTCTATATATATTAATAAATGCTAAAAATGTGAATTTGATTGAAGGTCAGAAATTAATTGCTTTTGTCTAAAGGTCAGTGTCAGGTTTGCAAAGTAAACAATAATTGCCAAACCAAACTTATACTAAGGTATGAAGTTAGCAGAAGTTTAGTGTTTTTTTTTTTTTTCCACATACAAAACAGGGAAATTTTCAAGATTAATTTATAGAAGGAGGTATAATAACACTAAACCCCGGTTTGATCTAAAACATAGCAGATAAAATATCCTAAACATTTCTCATTTCTTTGTGCCCTTGGAGTTGGTATTTTCATCCCTTTTCAATTGTTTGTTGCTAGTAGAAGGAATACAAGTGATTTTCCTGGACTTTATATCTTGAAGACTTACTAAATGCACTTATTAGTTCTAATAGCTTTTTAGTAGATTCTTTAGGATATTTTACATAGGATATCATGTCATATGCAAATGAAGGCAGTTTTACTTCCTCCTTGCTAATCTATATAACTTTATTAATAAATTTATTTATTTTGCTTTATTACTCTAGTTAATACCTCCAGGACCATATTGAATTTAATTAATGAGAGCAGATATTATTTCTTCCTTCCCAATACTAAGAGGGAAAGCATTCATTTTCCACGCATGGGATGTTATTTTAGCTCCTTACTGACATTTTTTTCACTTATGTCATAATGAGAGAAGCATGTTAAAAATCTCCAACTATAAATATTGATCTGTTTCTCCTTTCATATATATCAATTTTTAAAATTATTTTTTTAAAATTTATATATATATATATAAATATATTTTAAGAGGTGCTTAGATTACCCAAAATATTACACGGAACCCCCTGGGATTCCCATGTTGCCCACCTCCCACACCTCCCACCACATCCCACACAAACATCTCCCACAAGTGTGGCCCACCACCCTCAATGGACTTACACATCCTGGGGCCTTGCCACCCGCTAATTGTATTTTGTTTTGTTTTGTTTTTGTTTGATTATTTGTTTTTTTTTTTTTCTTTTTTTTTTTTCTTCTCTCTCTTTTTTTTTTCCGAGTTTCCTTATGTTTGTCTCTTGCATGTAAGCTTATCATAGTTGTTTCTTTTTCCTAGTAAATGTATTTGATTATTTTATGGACTACATGTTCATGGAGGATTTGGATCACAGAAGGGTTACAATGGGTACTGCAGGGGATTTTTGGTGGGGGGTGTCTGGGAGGGGGGATTCATGGGAATTAGTTCATCCGAATATACATGAAAGATATACAAAATCGTTCTAAAGATCAAAAGATGGGGCATGGTCACAATGGGTGGACAATCACACAATAAATAAGGGAATCTGAATTCCTAGCCTGGAGAGCTCTGCCACAGTCTCCAAGGGAGCAGCAATAATTCTCTGAGTGCAAGGACAGTGTCTGTCAAAAGAGGATGACCCACTGATGTGTTCTTTTTATTGATGACTACCCTTGTGAGTCTCTGCTCTTGTAACTGAGACTTAGCTTGCTGTTGTGGGGTGCCTAAGGGTTGCCACCTGAGAGCCTCCTTGTTGCTCAAATGTGGCCTCTCTCTAAGCCAAACTCAGCATATGAATGCATTACCTTCCCCCCAACGTGGGACATGACTCCTGGGAATGAGCCTCCCTGGCAACGAGGGATTAATACCAAGTGCCAACTGGCAACACGACTGGAAAAAGACCTTGAATGAAAGGGGGAAAAGGTAAAGACAAATGAGTTCAAGTGGCTAAGAGACTTCAAAGAGAGTCGGGAGGCCATCCCAGAGGTAACTCTTATGCACACCTCAGTAGGAGCTCATAGAACATCTAAGTGCCTATCACCCCACACAGAGGGGCTCCTGAGAGCTCTGGAGACACCCAGGTCCTATATCTGGGGGGATAGCCCCAGAGACTGATGCCTTATCAGTGGGCTCTATTTTGGAATCTGTGCTCCTGAGAGTGACAGAATTGGACTCAAATAAGTCCTCCCTGCACATGGTTCATCAGTCCCTTCTATTCAAACCTATATGTTATGCAGAAGTTTTTAGGTATACTTCCAGAGACTGGAGCCTTAAAATTATTTTTAATGCATTTTAAACACTGTTGTTAGTCCCATACATTGTTAGTCACGTATATATTTAAGATTATTCTCTCTTGATGACCTGAACATTTTTTTTTTTCATTATATATCCATCTTGGTCCCTGGTAACATATTCTGAATCCTTCTTTGTCTGATAATAATTCAGTCACTCCAGCTTTCTTTTGATTAATATTTGCCTGGTATATATTTCTCCAACCTGGTATTTTAACTATATTTTCCGTAGATTTCTGGTAGACATCTTTATGCTTTCAATAGATTTTTGGTAGACAGCATATATATGGGTGTTTATTTCACCTTTATATTGGAAAAATATTTTTTCAGGACATAAAATTTTGGTTTGACGTCTTTTGTCTCTTAGTGCATTAAATATTTTCTTCCACATTCTTTGGGACTCCATTATTTCTAACTTCTGATGAGAAGTCAGTGGTCATTGGAATTGTTATTCCCTTTTATATAATGTATTTTTCTCTGTTTACTTTTGAGATTTTCTTTTTATCATTCAAAGTTTGTGTATTATCTGCTTTAGTGGGCTTTTTTTGGTGATTTATCCTATTGAAAGTTGGCTAAGATTTTCAATTCTGTGAATTAATTTATTTCATCAAACTTGGGCAATTTTATCCCATTATTTATTCAACTTTTTTTTCTTCTCCATTTTCTAGCTCCTCTCCTTTTTGGACTCCAAATACTTATAATGTTATTCCTTTAATATTGTGACCTATCTTACTGAGTTTGTGAACTGATTGTTTTTCATAGTATTGTACTAGATCACTCTCAGCTTGTTCAGATGTTTCTTTAGCCACACACTAAAGGTGTTGCCCAGGTAACCCCTTGTTAACAATGGCGTAGGTGTAAATGTAATGCCAATTACATTATAAAAGGTTTTTTTGTCATAACCCATTCATAACTACCTCAAGGGAGAGAACTTGATCTGGTGACTGAAGACAAATAGAAAATACAAAGTTACTTATTTTTATGATCCCATTATATTTTGCAATGTGATTTGAATTACTTTGTTCAAAACTTCAGGGTCTTGTATGACATACTCACAATTTTGCCATACTCATATTTAGTTCTTATTTTCTTTATATCACATCACTTTTGTATTTGGCCTCTTTCTAAGAAATAATATACTTGAAGTCAAAGAAGGTTTTATTTATTAATTATTTTAAAACCCAATTCAATAAAACATAGCAAATAGAGTATTTGTCAACATGCTGACTGAAATAATCTCACACACCCCCCCAATGATAAGTGTTTTGCAACTTTGAAAAACAGATATTGAAAACACTTCATATGCACGTAAATACATGCAGTGCAACACACTCACTCCATTCAAACTCCTGCACCTTTTCATACGTGTGCACCTATACACATATGGACACAAGTACAGAATGCTTTCACTTGATAATTTTAATTTTTCTTTTTTGCATTTTGATTTGGGCTTCATGTACGAATTTCAGCATTATGGTGAAAATATGATGGTATTAATGTTAAAGGACTTAATTTATAAAAAGTTGGCTTATTTAACAGTATGTAGCAAGTAAAAATTAACATCAATTGCAATTGCAATCACTAATTTTCAATTTTCTAAAGAATTAGCACTTTTTTGCTAATTAACATTTTGTTAATATGTAACTAAAATAAAAATTCATGAGGTCATTGAGTTAGGTAGAGTGAGTGTCTTTTATTTGTATCACAGAAATCTTTCCATGGAATGACTTTAAAATCAAACGTATGATACTGAGAGGCTTATAGAGTAAATTTTAAAAATAATTTCTAAAGAGCAATTTGCAATTTCTTATGTTTCTATAAAATCATTGTCATGATATTTGTGAAGGAGAAACATTTATGTAATCTTCAGGGAAAAATCATGGCTCAATCTCTAATAGCAAATGATTTCTGTGGTGGTACTGGCTGACTAATACATATATTTCTGCAATTGCCACTGATATGCCATATGCTTAAAAGATAAGTTCCTGTTTATCATATATAATTTCACACTAAACGACATAGAGTCCATTAGAGAGTGACCAAAAAGTGATTGAAAGCTGTTTGAATCAGAATGGTCAATAAGAACCAGGTAAGGTTACAGAGGCTAGGGAAGGGGAAAGAGTACACTGGAAAGAGCAGAGTGCCCTCAGGACTCCTCATAAATTCAGTGGTAAGAGGCTAGTCAGGATCTGAGAGTGGTCCTCAGCTTTTGCAAGAGCCCTAATGCTCTTTAGCCACTCAGCAATTCACTAAATTCGGGTCGAATGGAAGAATTAGAGGAAACCTTGTTTGGCCCATGGTACAGTGGAATGTACACCGTGAGTGTATATAATGACGCTCCATAGTTATAATCACACACACACACAAAGGACAAAATTAAGTTTTTCTTGTAGGCTTATGTTGACACAGCTGACATATATGCTTAGAACACTGCAAATTAAAATTAGAAAGAAAAAGTAGGTGAAATGGTTGACATTATAACGTAGTCATACTCGATACTTAGCAGACTTTAAGTTCATTTCTATTATCTTCCCTTTGCCTTAATTTCGACCTGCTTTTGAAAGGTTTATAGCTCATTTGTTCACCTATAAACATGAAGCCTTGCAGAATATTGCCAAATCAGAAAATATACAACCTGGGCCATTTTAAAGTACAGGTGTACGTGTCAATTTATATAGGTAATTTGGATAACCTTCACTATTTGTAATTTGATTTCCATCCTCTATATTGATTCCTGATTGCTATTTATTTCTCTTGGGTAAAAATGACCTAGGAATCGAAATGTTGAGTCATGGGATGGGTAAATAATATTCTAATATAGTTGTAACACTTTAATGTCCTACCAACAATGCACAAGAGTTCCATTTGTTCCGTATTCTTGCTGACACTTGGCCCTTGCCAGTCTTTTCAACTTTAGGTATTTTAATGTATGTATAGTGGTATCTAATTATGGTTGCAATATGCACTCCAATGATAATTGATGGCTTTGAGGATCTTTTCATGTGCTTCCTGGCTATTTATTTATAAAGCAACAGTTCAAATATATTGCTCATTTTTATTGGGGGTGTTTGTCCTTTTATTTTTGAGTTATAAGAATGCTTTAAATATTCTGGATACATTACAATGTTTTCTGCTAATTTTTGACCCGAATATTAATTTTCTTAATGATATTTTTGATAAGCACAGAATGTAATTTAATCAACACTTATTGATCAATATTTTCTTTTAGGTTTGGCGCCTTTCATGTCCTCTCTAATAGTTTGCCTATCTTAATGTCACAATGCTATCTGCCATGTTTACTTTTAGAATCTTTATAATTTAAATTTAATGTTTAGCTATATGATTGATCTTGTAATTTTTTTTCTTTTTAAAAGTTTTCATTAGAGAAGTTGTAGGTTTATAGAAAAATCATGCAAAAAATGCAGAGTTCCCATATAGCCCTCTCACACACAGTTTTCCTTATTACTAACACTTTGCATTAGTGTGCTATCTTTGTCACAATTGATGAAACAATATTATTATAATCATGCTATTATCATAGATTATGATAGGGTTCACTGTGTTGTATAGTCCTATGTTTTTAATAAAAATTTATTCAACTAACATATAAACGACCTAAACTTTCCCCTTTTTCATTAAAATTTTAGAACTGAATGCCCCCCCCCATATCTGTAAAGAGGAAGGATGAATCAGTGCCCCACTTTTGTTAATGTGGTGTCAGCAGAGCCCAGAGGGAATCGAAACATATACACCCACCTGACTCTTGTGCTACACCTCAACAGGGGGACTGCCTTCTTGAAACATAACAGAACAAAACAAAATAATGGATTAAATAGAATACAGTATCTTATAATATAATAGCCAAAATGTACAGGATACAATAGAAAATCACTTATCATACCAAGGACCAGGAAAATAACAACAGGAATGAGAAAAGACAATCAACAAAACCAATGGTTGCCAATATTGAGGTGAATCAGATGTTGCCTGAGGGTTAGTGGCTATTTTATATATATACATATATACTGACAATGTTATATATTTTATATATTCTATGTGTTATTATATCCTTTCCATTTATTTTACTTTGTACTAGTCAATCCTCATTACTCAAATGTTAATTAATTGTTCATTATATTGGATGATTCCTGCTCAAAGTATGGCATGGCTTGTCCTTCCTAATTAGACCCTGGGTATTATGGGGTGGAGAGAGTTTATATGTTTGGGGCTTCTCTAAGCCCTGAAGTTCAGCTGCCCCTGATATATGCTAGGCTGTGGCCAGGACTCCTGTGACATTATTTTGAAAGAGGAAATGGGGTAAGAAGAGAGGAAAGGCCCTTGGCCTGGTGTTTGACAAATAGGGACATTTGGTGTATTGTTGGCTATATGGTTTTCATTGGACTGATGGGAATGACAGTCCAGGGAAAAGCTTTTGTGACATGAGTGAAAAACATAGGAAGAGAAGACAATATATATAAATGCTGCAGTGGAAAATAACTCTAGTACCTTTCATTGATGTCAAGAAATTCAAATGAAGGATTTGAGATAGCTTTTATATTCTCATTGGGTGCACAATGTTTCCTTGGCATCATCCAACTCCAAGACTAAGCACTAGGGTGAAGGTGTCACAGCAGACTGGTAGACTGATGGGGGCTGGGAACAGGAATAATTGAGAGAAACTTCTTTCCTTTTCTATATGATATACATGACCACTGTGGCTGCTTCCTCTTCTGCTGTAGTCCTATATCTCTTCCCCAGAGGATGCCCAAGCCCAGGTCCATGGGGTGATATGAGGAAGATTCAGTTGGTAAGAAGGAGAAAGTTCTGCCCAGCTCTCTGCCAACATAGCTTTATCAAGCCTGCAATTTCTAGATGTGGTGGGTGAGTCATGTGGTCCTTTCTACTTAACAACTTGACTTTTGGGAAATGCAAACTAATTTTTCACATGCTGTATATTAAGTTAAAACACAGCAGAATAATATGGGAAAGTAGTCTGCATCCTAGGGGAATAAGGACAAGGAAGAAGGCCTATTCTCTCTCACTTTTGAATTCTTTCCCATTATACATGCAGCAGGTGAGGGACACACACTTGGGGAGCAGTGAAAGAGAGAGGAGAATAGGGTGGTTGTTTTCCAGGTCATTTGGGTATATCTTCCTGGTCCCTTGTAGACTAATAGTGTTGGGGTGCTGATTGAAATGGCACAACGGGAGGATATTGGAGTTTGGGCAGGGTCACCATTTTTATCCGTGCTGTGTGCAGTGCCCCCACTCCAGGAAGTGCCATCCATGTGGCTAAAAATATGATTGGCATTTCTTAGAGTGAAGTAATGCACAACATGTACAACATAGGGTGGCCTAGGGGTGTGCTTACCTGCACACATCTGCCCATTTCTGAGACCTGGAAAAACACACTCAGTGCTGGGCCAGCTCAGGTGACCATCTTATGAGCCTTCTATGGGGCCAAATCTAGGAAACAAGGGCTTCTGGGAATAACCTCATTTGAAGGTTCTTCTGGGCTTTACATCATTTTGTTCAAATGGGGCCAGAGTCTATGGGACACAGCATGAAGTGTGGTCATGGTGGCCATCTCTGTCTTCCCATTTATTTTCCTCTCTGAAGAACCAAAATCCCGCTTCTTTTGAATTCACTTTCAGTCCTATTCAAAGTCACCATAATATTAAGGGTTAATCATGGTTAAGCTACATGAGGCACTTATATATTCTCTTATACAGTTTCCCATTGTTATTTATTGATGTGTTATTTGTATGTTTGTTTATTTACTTATTTTTGTTAGATATGAATGATGCATGGACAGGCAGGAACCACTGTTCACACTTCTTGATAAGATAAAATAGCATATATTCTTTTTTCTCCTGCTTACATTGGGGTTTCTCTTTTTAACTTTCTGCACCAGGGGAGAGAGGGAAGATAGTCAACACTTGGAGACCATCTGGAGAACTGGAGCAGTGTATTAGAAGGTGGTTATAAGTTTTACATTCTTGTGTAGGAATATAGGTAGCATTTTGATGTTCCCTACCAGGTTAGTCCTCTTTAAGCAAGTCAGTGGTTCAAGGAAAAGTGTTTTATGGAGTATTCTTTTATCTCAAACAGCCACAGATTGCATTCCCTCTTCAATTCTCAGCAAGAATTTAGGTTATGGCCTAAAGGAAGGAAATTCCTCCATTTAGTCTCCTAACATTACTGCCCACGTACAGCCTGTGTCTCCTGCTCATGTTCCTTCATGTTCTCTAAGGGTTTCCCTTTGCAGAAAGACTCACTACTCCATAAATGTGGTAAACAGTGACAACATGGAAAATTGTTCTCAGACTTAATTATGTGTTTATTTTGGAGAAGGAGTGAGTTTACGTGAATGTGTGTATGTGCATGTGCATGTGTGTAATTATTGTGGAATATGTAGGGATTCTTGTCTGAGATTGGGGTGTCAGTGACTGGTTTTCAGAAGGATCTTTCCATAAGAGGATATGTTGAAAAAGCTGACACATATGATAAACACCCATTCTAAGCATGGCTTTCAGTACAGCTTCTAAACAGAAGGAAAATGTCTCCTAGAGAATATGAAGATCTTACTGTTGACTGTCTTTGGACTGGACCAAGGACCAAGATGCATTAGACATAGTCACAGTGTGATTAAAAGTAGGTCCTAAAGGAAATACTGAATTCAAGGGGCCATATAAGAATATTCTGGAGACCTAGGTTATAATCGTCTCTCTGATTCAGCAATTGAATAACAAAAGCATTTAAGGGAAGCAAAAGGGAGCATATGAAAGGAATACTGAGTGAGCAAAGATGGAAAGCTTAAGGAATGGACTTCACAGGAGTGAGAGAATAAATGTGAATTTGTGTTCAGACCAGTATTATTTCATTCTTGTGGTATTTGAGGCTTTTATGGACACCAGAAAAGCAAGCACTTAGAGCTCATCCATTCCTGTGGCTGTAAAGCTATTGTAGGTGGGACCTTTTGATTAGATTATTTCAGTAGGGCGTGACCTAGGTGGGTCTTAATCCTCTTACTGGAGTCCTTTATACATGGGATGAATACAGAGAGACAGAGAGGAACTCACAGAAGCACAGAGAGACAACCACAGGCACTGAGAGAAAGCCAGAGGAAGCCAGAAGCTGAAGGCAACAAAACCCAGAAGAGAAGGGAGAGTCCAGCCAATGTTGCTATGTGCCTTGCCATGTGAGAGAGTTGTGAAGGATCTCCAACAGCCAGTCTTTGGGGAGAAAGCATCACCTGATGATGCCTTGATTGAACATTTATATCAGCCTCGAAAATGTAAGCTTACAACCTAATAAATCCCCATTGTAAAAGCCAACCCATTTCTGGTATATTGCATTTTGGCAGCTTAGCAGACTAAAACACTTCCACCTTGACCATATCACAAAATCACTAAATGGCAAATGAGAAACACAGTGGATATAATCTGGTTTTTGTAGTCACCAAATCAGAAAGGCCAAAGATGAGTGCTAGACCCAGTAGTGGGGTATGGAAGTCAGGGTAGGTGACCCTTCACTTATAAAGACAAGGCGGCCAGACAGTATAGAGACTTGGCAACCTGAAATATATCACTTTATTCTTTCTTCCCATCTCTGTAGCAGATCCCAAACACCTAAGTTTACTACGTAGTTTGGTTCATTCATCAACTGGCCATTCCAAAGAATCCTCTGAATTCTCACACTCCTGCCTAATGACAAAAACAAAGGGATGCAGTTGTTCTTTTCTTTGGTCCCCATGTGGGACCTCCAGCTCTGTTCCATTGTTCTTGCTTATATAGTGATAGCCAGCTGCAGGGCATATCTAAGGTAGAAATAAGTACCAGCCAAAAAACTGTCAGAGCTAGAAGAGTCCAGGGGGGTGTTTGTCCACTAAGAAAACATTTTATCGCAGATTTGATACTTGAGTCACAAATGGCTCATATATTTATGGAAGATGTAAACCTGGCAGGTTTGTTAGATGGAACTTGACTCATTTTTTAGGCTACTGAAGGACAGGAGGACACTAAATATTGGAGGTTCTTTTTAAATGTCTCTTCCAAGTTTCCCTTTTCTCTCCATGGCAAGAAACAGGAGTTTCTTCCTAAATCATCTTTCCTTCCTCTCCCTAAGCACTTGAATAAACTAACTCCCATTGTCTTAGACTATGGCTGGTTGGGAATCAATTATTTCATTCCCATACTCTCTTTCAAGTTCTGTTAGTTTTAGTTGGTCAAGGGACAGAGTTTGGGAGACTTGTGTCTCAGAATGGAAAGGAGGGAAAATATACTACCAACAACCAGAGCTCTGCATAAGGGCTGAGAAATATAGATTTGAGAAGAGGAAAGGGGAACCTCTTGTATTTAAGGCCATCTCTCTCTTGGAAGTCAATTGTGTAAAGTTTGTTAGCCTCTTCTCATGGGATCTAGAAAGAAATGGGATTTCTGCCTGATCAGTATGTGCACTTATTGACAAATCTCCCATTTTCTTCATAGGGCTTTTAGTGTGCTTTCACCAATTTTATGTTGATTTGGAATGAAGGAATTTTGGTATACTGAAGGGTGTTGAAATGTTTTGGGCTTTTGTTTTTGTAGTTTTGTTTGATTTGGTTTAGTTTGGTTTTGGTTTGATTTGATTTCCTTTGGGAGAGAGCAAATATTTTACTACTTAGTTCTTAACAAATTTAAAGTCAAAATGTTAGACACAATGAAGCTATTGCTTAATAAATGAGAAAGAGAAAACAGAAGAGGCTTCTCCTCTCTTGAGCATGAAAACCATCCAAGGAAACAGAGGAAGTGAAGGTATCCTTTCAAGGAGACATGGAAGTTGGAGGGCAATAGGTGGAGCAATGCCAAGTTCTTATATAAAAAATAAGCAATATAAATCCATGGTGGTGATGGTGGGGGAGATTGGGCAGGTGTGAGGAAAACGATACTGTTCAGGGTGAATTGGGCATGGGTGCTACTTTCACAGTGTGAAAGAAAAGATTATAAGGCATATAAAGAAACAGGAAATGATGACACATCCGAAGAAACAAGATAAAACCCTGGAAACCAATGAAGAGGACCAGATATTGGACATACTAGACAAAGGCTTTTAAAAAATGATCCTCAGTAGACTCAAGGAGATAAAAGAAAACACAGAGAAAGAACTAAAGCATATGTGGAAAACAACAAATAAACAATATGGGGATCTCTGAGATTCTAAAGAGGAACCAAACAGAAATACTGGAATTGAAGGCCACAGTAAATGAAGTGAAAAATTCCCTACATGGTTTCAGTAGCAGACTAGAGCTGGCAGAAGAAAGAATCAATGATCTCGAAGATGAGACAATTGAAATGATTCAGCCTAGAAACAGAAAGAAAAAAATAAAAACAGAGAAAACAGGCAGTGAGAGACCTGAGATACCAAGTGTACCAAGAAAGAAGAAGAAAGAAAGGAGCAGAAGAAATGTCCAAAGAAATAATGGAATATAACTTCCCAAATTTAACAAAAGACATGAATATGCACATTCAAGAATCCCAATGATCCCCAAACAGGATAAACTCAAAGAGAACAGTGCCCAGACACATAGTAATCAAACTGACCAAAAAGAAGAACAAGGAAAGAGTTCTGAAAAGTTCCACGAGAAATGTAAAAACTTATGTACAGGGAATCCCAATAAGGTTAAATGCTAATTTTTCATCAAAAACCATGGAGGCAAGAAAGCAGTGGGATGAAATATTTAAGGTGCTGAAAGAAAACAATTGCCAGTCAAGAATTTTATATGCAACAAGACTTTCTTTCAAAAATGAGAGAGAGAGAGAGAGAGAGAGAGAGAGAGAGAGAGAGAGAGAGAGTAAGGTATTACCAGATAACTTCTCTTAAAAAACTACTTCAGAAAAAAAATTTTCTGGAAAAAAAAATTTGCTTCTGAAAGCAAACTACTTCTGAAAAAAAACTACTTCTGAAAACAAACTACATCTGAAAATAAACTACATCTGAAAAAACTACTTCTGAAAAAAAAAACTTCTGCAAATAAAAAGATATTCCCAGATAAACAAAAGCTATGGAGTTCATCACCACTAGACCTTCCCTATAAGCAATGCTAAAGTGATCTCTTCAGACTAAAACAAAAGACAGTGGATCAAAACATCATAAAGATATGAAGATCTCCATTAAAAGTAACCATATGGCAATTATAAATGCCAGTACTATTGTATTGTACATCTTACTGTGTAACTCTGCTTCTTATTTCTTACAGGTTCTAAAATGCAAATGTAAAAAAATAATGATAAATCTTTGGTTTTGGACACATAATGTACAAAGACTTAATTTGTTACAAATTAATTTGCACAAAAAAGGTGTGGGAGTGGAGGGACATAAGAACTGTGTATGAGTATGCTATTGAAGTTAAGTTGGTATCAAATGAAATATGATTGCTATAGATTTAGGATATTAAATTTTAACCCCATGGTTATTGCAAAGAAAATATATCCAGAAAGAAATGAGAAGGGACTCAAAATGGTACAAAATGGTACAATACAAAAATCCCTTTATTTTAATGTTATGATATTCATTTATATACAATAATATACATTCTTTATAGTGAACAATTTTGTGAGTTTATATAAATGTAAAATTTGTGTAAAAATGACAACAATCAAGATAAAGAATTGTATCATCACCTCAAAAAATCCTACCAGTCCTTGTGGACTCAAAACCTTCTGGAATCCCCAGACTCTGACAACCATTCATAATTTTTGTGCCCCTATACTTTTGCAACCCAGGTTTAGTTTGTCAATGGAAATGCAAGCTAATGCATCTCAGTATGAAAAAAATGCAAAAACGTACTCACAACAGCTTTTCTTCCAGGGAAAGGGTCAGAAAACAGAAAACCCAAGAGCTAAGAGGAGAATAAGTTCATTCCTTGGTGCCAAGCACAAGTTAGGTCTTGAAGAACACTTTGGTAAGTAAACTGGGCTATTATCACTCCTTTCTATGAAAATGAAACAGGATTTTGCTCTCTCCATTCCACTACCCATTAATTATTCTCCCCATTTTTGCTTCCAGCACCTCTGTGTTTTCACTACTTATCCTGTGGTTTTGGATTTGAGGTTAAGTAACTCAGGTAGAAGGATTTGGTTCTTTTGGTGACAAGGTGGGGTTAGAAAGAATGAGTGCATTTTCAGCTTAACTATTGGATCTGGGAATGCAAACCACTTGTTAATACTTTATTTGTAATAATAGGGAAAGGAACAGGATAAGGCATGCAAATATATTTCTTCTGTGAGTAAGAGAAACTAGGAGGAAAGCTTAATGTTTCTCCTTTCTGGAAACTTCTGTTCAAAACCTTCTACATTTGCAAAGAGGATAGTACTCAGGGAGGGACATAAGAGGAAAGACGGTGAGGTGGATGCTACAAAGGTCCTTTGGGCACATTCAGTCTTCACTCACAGCCTAAAAACTTTGAGGAGCAGTGTTAGAAAGGTACATGAGTGGGTGTTTTCATAGGGCTGCCAACTTTAGATATGTAGTGTGTGGTACCCTACTCCAGAGAGTGGCAATCAGTTATAATTAAATATGATTGACACCTCTGTGAGTGGAGTAACACATGACATATACGACATATGCAATTGACACTGGGGGTATGTTGGGGTTGCTTAGGGGAATCTAGAAGGATGTTTCTTTAGAGCAAAAGTATACATTTTCCCTAACACCTCAGTGCTGGGCTACCTTACAGAACTCTGTTGGTGTCTTCTCAGAAGCACTGCCAAGGAACAAATGTCCCAGGAAAATCCTCCCATTGAGTTTTTCTGGGATTCATATCCCTTTCCCAATAGTTGCATGGTCCAATTGGGAATACGGCTTTTAGTGTGGTCATGGTGTTCCTCTCTACCTGTAGAGTATTTTTCCTTTTTTCACAGTCTATTCGCAATCCCAACCTCCAAATCCGTTAAACTGTTATCACCTATCTGCTACCATCATCATTTTCAAGGCTTCTGATTTAAGCCTTTCCAAATTGCCTCCTGCTTCTCAGATCCCTAGCCTTCTGTAGCCCATAACCTTTTGTTTCTCAGGTATTGAAGCTCGTTCTTAGTTAATGGGCTGATAAAATACTCATTCTTTGAAAGTACCCTTGAATCCTCTAGTAGTCACCAATTTATTAGGATTTTCTATAGTATCCAGAATCTTTTTCTTTGACATCACTTTTTTTGCTGTTACTTTTTAAAAGTTACATGTCTTTAGTTTTGCTTTTATGGTATACTTTTCTAACCCAAAGTAATAAAAGAGAGAGAAAGAAACAGGGAGAGACAGAGACAGAGGAGAATTTTAAAAAATCTGATCTGATTTCTCGATTAGCTTTAACATTTTTCATTGTTATGAAAAATCTATCAGAGATCCAATTGCCATAATTCTTACTATTCTTGGTATAGGCATTGATTTTTTCTAGCCATTCTTTTGTGTGTGTAGTTTTATTTCATTGTGGTTTAATCTTGCATTTGCTTATTGACTAATGATATTAAGCAATTTTTTATCTACTAATTAGCTCTCCATATACCTTTTACAGTGAAGTATCTGTTGAAATATTTTTTCTCAGTTTTTATTGGTGTTTGATTTCTAATTGTGAAATTTTCAGAGTTTTTATAAATTCTGATTATATACCTTTGACAAAAATATGATTTGCAAATATTTCCTCTCAGTCTGTGGTTTGTTGTTTTCATTCTCTTATCTGTCCTTTTTTATTTCTGGGATTGTGCTTTCATGTCATAGCTAAGACCTTTTTGCTTAAAATAAAAGATTTGTGGTTGATAGGCATTTTCTTTCATCACTTAGAATATGTCATCCCACTGCTTTCTGGCTTCCATGTTTTCTGATGAAATGTTGGCTGTTGATATTGAGGATATCTTTTATGCAATTAGTCACCTCAATGTAGCAGCTTTCAAGTTTCTCTCTTTTTCTTTGGCTTCAAGTCTTTGAATATGCTGGTATTATTTGGTGGTTTGTATCTCTTTTTGATTATTCTACTTGGCATTTGTCACATGTCTTGAAGGTGTAGATTAATGTTTTTCATCCAATTTGAGAAGTGTTCAACCATTATTTCTTTCAATGTTTTTTCTGCACCTATCTCTCTCCTCCCCTTCTGGGATTCCCTTTATGCATATTGTGGTGCCCCTTCTGGTGTTCTACTTTCTCAGAGATTCAGTATATTTTTCTTAATTAATTTTCTTTTCTTTTCTTTGTAAAGCATAATTAATCTCAATCTGTCTTCAAGTTCACTTGTTCTTTCTTTGGCTAGTTCTAATCCATGGTTGAGCCCCAGTAGTGAAATTTTCATTGCAGTTCTTATACTTTTAAACTCCAGAATTTTCATTTATTGTATAATTTCCATCTCTTTACTGATATACACTTTTGATGAGACATTGCCATCATACATTCCTTTACTTCCCCAAAGCTTGCTTGGTTAGTTCTTTAAACAATATTTATAATTGTTGCTTTAAAATCTTTGTTAAGTATGACATCAGTCCTCTCTCCCAGGCAGTTTCACTTATCTGTTTGTTTGTTTTTTTCATATGTAATGGTCACATTTTCCTTCCCTTTGCAAATTTCATAATTTTTGTTGAAAACTGAATATTGTAGATAATGTATTATAGCAACTCTTGATACTAATTCCTGCTACCTGGGGATTGTAGTTGTTGTTTATTTATTTGTTGATCTTGTTATACTATTTATGAAATCTACTTCCTGTGCAGTGTTTAGCCTCTTACATTGCTACTCAGATGACACAGCCTTGGGCATGCACACATTTATCCTGAGGTGACAGTGGTTTTAGCGGGGTTCTCTGTTTCTTTTCCAAATCTCTCTATTAAGCTGCTTGCCTCCATTGGTATCAAACTAAAGAGTTAAAGAGTCCACTGTTGCAGGCTGATTGCTATATAGTTTTAGAAAATGCCAAGCACAAAAATGATCCAAAGTCTGATCCAAATAATCAGGACCCTTTGCATAGGGGTTTGGAGGAAAGTCTTAGAAGTTTGATTCTTTTGAGGCAAGTCACTGAGCTCTACCAGGAAGGCTTGTACTAGCTATCACTTTTCCTGGTCCTCTTTGGGAAACTAGCTGGCATATGATTTATTTTGTTGCTCCGTGGGGCCAGCAGCCTCCACTTAGCTGCTTACCACCAAAATCTCCTTTGTTTTTGAGAGTGCCATTGGGTTTGAAGTTCTCCACACTTTCTTCCAAATACAGTCACATACTCTGGGGAGAGCTTTGGTGCTCTTTGCACGTATGGCCTGTCTCTATCACTCTTTAAAATCAATGAGTCTCTGCTTCAGAGCTAGGGGTAAGAGTGATGTTTTGCTCCCCTCACAGTGACCGTCCCGATACACTACCAGTGTGCTGAGTAGTGGCTATAGATTCAGGTCTTCTTCCCTTGCCTGTCTCAGTGTGGGACAACCAATTGAGGATCCAGTTGCCACAAGGGCAATCAGGGACCCAGTATCCTGTATTCTTATCCTGCCACAACAGGATTAGAGCCTTATCCCTATGATAGGGAGTTAGATGGAGGAATGTTGCACAGTTAAACTCTTGATAAATGCCTCTGGCATTTAGCCACTGCTAAATGAAGCTGGTGGGGAGCAATTGAGAAATGTGGATGGCCTGCTCTTCCCAGGGAGGTATCATAGGAAATAAGAACAGGGACAAGGAGGTAAGAAAGAGGGAATCCTGTCTTCTTTCCTCACTTGCTGGAGTGCAGCTTCTTTCACCCTAAGCTGGTGTGGAAGAGGGAAGGCATTGAGGAAGTTGTGACTCAAAGGTGCAATAGATTCAGGCAATTCTTATCAAGACACAGTATATTTTTCTGAGTAAATGTTTCTTCATTTGCTGTCTGCTCTTTTGAAAAGATTCCACAATTTAAATACTTGTTCTCTTTTCATCTTTTCTCCAGGAATTACTGTTTTACATGGGAATGGAGCCATGGACTTCATCATACAGCCATTCTGTAAGACAAACTCTCTCCTTTGTTTTATTATGGTTACTTAAATTAATTTATATTTTATTAGAGAAGTTGTGAGTTTACAAAACAATCATGTACAACATACAGGATTCCCATACATCATCCCACCACCAACACCTTTCATTTTTGTGGAATGTTTGTTACAAATGATGAAAGAACATCATTGAAATATTAGTGCTAACTATAGTTCATTGCTTACATTTGGTATGTTTTCCCATTAACCACCCTATTATTAACACCATTTATTAGTATTGTACGTTTGCTATAGTTCCATCATCCACTACAGGGTTCACTGTGTTATACAGTCCCATGCCTTGAACAATCCATCCAAAGTGTATACTCAGTGGCTCTCAGTTTCATCACAGAGTGGTGCTGTCATCACCTCAGTCAATTTTAGAATGTTTTCATGTTTTTCAGTGAATCTATACTTTGTATCTTTTTTTAATGCTGAGTAATATTCAAGTCACAAGTGAAAGACATCTGGGTTGTTTCCATTTGTTGGTGATTATGAATAACGCTCTGTCAACAATTTCATACAATGATAAGTGAACACAAGTTTCATTTTATTGGTATAAATAGTTGGGAGTGGGATTAATGGGTTACATGGTCATATTATGTTTAAATGTATTAAAAAAGATGACAAAATCTGTTTTCCAGAATGGCTTTATAATTTTGCACTTCCATTAACAATGCATGAGAGATCCAGTTGCCCAAATTCTCTCCAGCACTGGGTAATGAAAGTTCTTACTTGTTTTTTAACCATTCTATTTTGATTCCAGTTTTCTCTCACTGTGGTTTAAACATAAATTTCATTATGGGCTGATGATATTGAGCAACTTCTCATGTATTTCTTTGCCCTACATATATCTTCTGTATATGTGTATATGTACATATGGTGAAGTGTTGTTGAGATCATTTTTCCCATTTTATTAGGGTGATGATTTCTTATTGCTAAATTTTCATAGCTTTTAAAATATTCTGATTATGACTCCTTTGACACAAATGTGGATGGCAAGTATTTTTTCTCAGTCTCTGGATAGTATTTTTTTATTCTATTAATAATATGTTGTGTAGAGAAAAAATTTTTAATTTTGATAAAATGCAATGTATGATTTTTGAAATTCTAAAAGTTGTGGTTTTTATGCCATATCTATGAACTTCTTGCCTCAGCTATATGATTCTTGGTTGGTAGTCTTTTATTTTCAGCACTTCAAATATGTCATCTTAATGCCTTCTGGTCTCCTTAGTTTCTGATGAAAAGTTCATCTTATTAAGGATCCCTTGTATACCAGGAGTAGCTTTTTATCTTGCAGCTTTAAAGAGTTTCTATCTTTGGCTAAAATGGTTTGACCATGATGTACTCAGTCTGCATCTCTTTAGGTATATCATACTTGTATGAGCATTATACTTTGGGAGTGTAGGTTTTGTTTTTCATCAGAACTGGAAAATTTTCTCCACTCCTACTGGTACTTTCATTAAACATATTTTGGTATACCTCCTGGTGATTCAACTTTCTCTGAAACTCTGCTAAATTTTCTTAATTCACTCTCTATTCTTTTAAATAATATCACTAACAATCTATCTTTAAGTATTCTGATAAGTTATTCTCCTAGTTCAAATCTATTCTTGATCTTGTATGATGAAATTCTCATTTCAGTTATTGTACTTTTAAAGTCCAGAATTTCCAAATAATTTGGGCCCTTTTGAACAAGGAGTTTCTAAGGCAAATCTTTAAAGTTTGTACTGATACAGTATGTGGTTGTCTTTTTACCTAGTTCTCTCTGATATACTAGCTGGCCTGTGGTTTATCTTAATGCTCTCTTGCAGCTACCAGCCTCTTAATTGCTTATCACCAAAATCTACATTGTTTTTGAGAGTTACAGTAGGCTTGGAATTCTGTACACTGTGTTCATAATAGAGTCACTTTCTTTAGGGAGAGGTTTTTTTGCTCTCTTTTTAATGGCCTACCTCTCTGTCTGGGTAAAATCTCAGAACCACTGCTTTGGAGCTGTGGGAAGGGACAGTTATTTGTTCCTTTCACAGAGACACTCTGGATTTTATGAGCAGCATGCTAAGTGGTATCTGGGGGATTTTGGATTTCTCAACTTGATTCTTCCAGAGTGGACCCTCTACCCAATACTAAAGCTGTGGTAATGTTGACCAGGGCCCCAGTAGTCTCAAACTGAGAAAAATACAGTGAAGACACTCTATGATGGAGAATTTGGTATATGAACCAGAGCCCCTGAACACTTGCTACTCTCATCTTTATTTAGCTTCTGAAACATTGAACTGGAGTGGAGGGGAAGAAGAACATAATAATGTCCTACTATAGCAAGATACCATAGTCCTTGAATGGTGGCTAAAGGGAGGGGAAACCCAGTATCATTGGCCACACTAGCCTTCATCCCTCACCAACTTCTAACATCCATTCACCATATTTGTGTTTCTATATTTTCTGATCTAGGTTAACTTTGAGAAGGGATAATGCTGGAACCTAGTATCTTGTTTCTCAGAATGAAAAAAAAAATTAAAAGCATGTTCAGAACAAACTTGCTCAAGGGAAAGTCTCAGAAACTCAGGGACTGAGAGGAGTATAAGGACATCTGTAAATGCCAAGTAAATTTTTTTCTTATAGATAACTCCTTATAAATAGAACGGGCTTTGTTCACTCCAGTGTCTTAGGAGGAAAGGGAATTTCTGCTCTCTCTATCCTACCATTCACTGATCATTTCCCTAATTTTGCTTCCAGGATCCTGTGTGCTTTCACTGCCTCTTTGGTGGTTCTGGCATTTATGTAAGGAACTCAGGTAGAGGAAATCAGATCTTTAGGTGACACTATTGGGTTTGACACAGAGTATATTTCCTGCTTTACTCTTATGTCTGGAGAATGCAAAATAATTTCTAATGCTTTATTTACATTAATAGAAAAAAGAACAAGATAAGGAATGTAAGGATATTTTTTCCATGAGCAAGAGAAACTAACAGAAAAGCTTACTGGTTCTCAGTCCTGAAAATTGCTAAGTGAAAACACCAACATGTGAGGAGGGGACAGCACACATGGAGGTATGGACTGCCAATAATAGTGAGATGGGTTCTGTACTGATTCTCTAGATTAGTGCTGGTGGCCATTCACACCTTGAAAGTCCTGGGGGAGGGTTGAAAGATGCATGAGTGGGTGTTTTGGCAGGGATGCTGACTTTAGATATGCTGTGTACAGCATCCTACTCCAGAGCATGGCAGTCATGTATAATTAAATATGACCAACACCTCTGCAAGTGGAGTAATGCATGACAAGTACAAAATATGCAATGGCACTAGGAGTATATTGGGGGTCTTCTGGGGCATGCAGAAGGCTGCTTTCCCAGAAACACAGACATGCCCACCACCCCCATATGCCTGCAGTGCTGGACTTCCTTAGGGAACTCTGTTAGGTGCCTTGTCAGAAGGAAATGAGCATCCCAAGAAAATGCCTTCTTTTGCTTTTCTTCTGGGATTCACATTCCTTTTCTGAAAGTTGCCTGCTCAAAATGGGAACAAGACTTTCACTGTGTTTGTGATGTTCCCACTGTGGAATATTTTTCCTTTTTGCAGGACCTGCTTTCCAACCTGGCCCTCATTTCCATTAACCTATTCTCCCTTATCTGCTCCCCTCACCATTTTCAGTGTTTCACCTTTAAGCTTTACCAAATTGCATCCTGTATCTCAGACACTTACTCTTCTGAGCCCTTTTAGTGAATATTTTCATTTCAGTTATTGACCTTTATAACCTCAGAGTTTCCATGTTTAAAATAATTTCTACCTCTTTATTGACATATTCTTTTAATGAAACATTGCTATTGTACCTTCCTTTACTTCTATAAATGTGGTTTGTTTCATTCTTCAAATGTGGTTGCTTTAACATCTTTGTCTATTCTGTATGCCATCTGGGCCCTCTCACAGAAAATTTCTTTTGTCTACTTTTTTTCTATGTATGGGTCACATTTTTTGCATAACTTGTAATAGTGGTTGAAAATTTGAATTTTTAAAAATATATTGTAGCAAATCTTGATACCCATCCCCCAGGAATTGTTGTTTGCGTGTTTATTTTTTTTTTTATTGACTTGGCTGTACTATTTTAGTGCACTAATTCAAGTGAAAAATGAGTTAAGGTTATTGTCTGTCAATTTCGTAGGGCTACTGTCACAAACTGGGTGGTTTAAAGACAGCAGAAAATTATTGTCTCAGTTCTGGAGGCTAGAAGCCTGAAATCAAAGTGTCAGAAGGGCTATGCTCCTAGTAAAGTCTGTAAGTCAGAATCTGCTCTATGCCTCTCTCCTGACCTCTGACAGTGATTGGCAATCGTTGGTGTTCCTTTGATTGTGGCATAACTCAATCTCTACCTCTGTCATCACATGGCTTTCTTCTTCCTGTCTCTGTCTCTTCATATGGGGTTCTCCCCTCCTGCTTTCTGTCTCTGTGTCCAAATTTACCCTTCTCATCATTTTGGATTAGGGCCCTCACTAACCTAAAGTTTGATCTCATTTTGACCTCACTAATCCCATCTGAAATGCCCCTGTTTCCAAATAAGGTAAAAAACTCAAGAAATCTATTTTGGAAACACAACTCAACCCATAACATCTCCACACAGTGATCAAGCTTGGGAGAATGTGATCAGAGCCCTGGTATTCTCATCTTGTCACACCTGAAGTGGAGATTCCACCCTATGTTTGGGGGCTGGATGTAGGAACAGATATTGTGTCTGCTTGAAAAACAGAGGCTGGTATTTAGCCTTTGCAACAGAAAGTTAGAGTGAGGGTCAGATGCAAAATGATGATGGCCTGCTACTCTAAGGAAGATACTGTAGCCCTTGACAAGAAGCTAAGGGGAGAGTGTAACCCATATCATTGGCCACCTTTACCTCAGTCCCACAAAACACAGCATCTGGCATCCAGTGTCCACTTTTGTGCCCCTATAACTTTGTGTACAGCCTCAGACTGTCAAGGAAAGGGGTGTGCTTCATAGCATATGTCGAATAATAGAGTATTAAAAAACATGCTCACAACAAACTTTCCCCCAGAAAAAAATTCTCAGAAAACCCAGGAGCTGAGAAGAATATAAGGGCTTCACTAAGAACTAAGGTCAATTTCTATATTGTTGTTTAGTAAAAATGGGCTTTTTCAATCAAGCATCTGAAGAGGAAACAGGATTTTGCTCTCTCTAACCCACCATCCTGTGATTATTCTCTCCTTTACCTCCAAGATCCTGTATTTCATTGTTTATTCTGTGGTTTTGGATTTGAGGTAAGTACCTCAGGGAGAGAGACTCAAAACTTTGAGTGACAAAGTCAAGGCTGGTGGCATGAAGTGTATTTTCTGCTTTACTGTTGTTTCTGAGAAAACCAACTCGTTATTTGATGTTAATTATAAAACTAGGAAAAATAACATGATAAGATGTAAAATGATACATATATATATATATATATATATATATATATATAAATTTTTTTTTCTACATGAGCAAGAGTACCTAAGTGAAAGCATTAATGGTTTTCAGTTTTGACAACTGGCATGGAAAACCTGCAACATGTGAGGAGGGTACAGCAATCAGGGAGGGATGAATGAGTAAAGGCAGTGGGGTGGGTGATGCCCAGTCCTTTTGGATAAATGTTGGTGGTCACTTACACATTGAAAACATTGCAGGGTCTTTTGAAAGGTGCATGAATAATTGTTTTGGCAGGGCTAACATCTTCAAACATACCGTGTGTGGTACCCTACTCCAGAGAGTGGCAATCACATATAAGTAAATATGATTGACACCTCTGAGAGTGGAGTAATGCAAGACATATACGACATATGTGATGGCACTGTGGGTTCATTAGGGGTGTTCCAGTTCCAGGACACGCAGATGGCTACGTTCCCTAGAGCGCAAGGATGACACCCCATCTCCAAGTCAACCCCTATTGCTGGACTATCTCAGAAAACTCTCTTACATGACTTTTCAGAGGCAAGACCTACAAATTGAATTTTCTCTTAAAAATCCCACTATTGAGTTTCTTCTGGGATCATATCCTTTTCTTGGCATTGCCTGACTGAAATGTGAACAAGAATTTCAATATTGTCACTGTCCCTCTCTGCATGTGGGATAATTTTCCGTTTTGCACAACCTAAAATGTTCTTACCATTTTCAAGGTTTCTCCACCAAGCCTTTCAAATCCTCTCATGCTTCTCATATTCCTAATCCTTCTCTAGCCCCAAATCCTTTTTCTCTCACATAATTAAGCTCCTTCTTTCTTAATCAACATGGATGTTCAAGGGCTATAATCCTTTAACCTAAAGAGTTTTTACCAAAAGGAGAAGTAGACTTGCACTGGGGATATAACTTTCCCTAAATTCTGCTAAATAAAACCCCCAATTATTTAGACAATAATGAGACTCAGTCAACATGGTGCTTTCCATACGCAACACCTATAATCTAACTCACTCTACATAGGAACAATATGGTTCCCCGTTGAGCTCTTTGATGAGATTTCAAGATATGTTTGATAGGTCCCACATTCACACAGGACATTGACCACCACAGATTGGATATAGAGCTGGGAGCTAAGAATAGATGGAATATCCACTGATTTGTTCACCCAAATTCACCACATACTTACTTTATGGCAGGCCATATTAGAGATGTTGCTATTACTGCAGGACAACAAGAGATACAAATATCCTTGTCCTCAAGAAGCTGATATTCTGTTAGGGCAATTAGATGATAACTAATAAGTGAGCAGACTGTGAACTATGTGTGGTAACCCTAAGTGCTATTGGAGACATTAAAGTTCATTGAGGAGGCAGCAGTTGTTCAGAGAAAGGAAGGGGTTGCAACATCAAATAAGGTGCCCAGAGAGTCTTCTCTAAGCAGGCACTATTTGAATAAGTACTCTATGTGGTAAGGGAGCGAATCAAGGTTCAGTCTTCCAAATGCACCAAGACTTCCCATCTTCCCTGGAAATGAAAGGGAATCTCATCTTTGCCTGTTGATCTTTTTTTGCTACCCATATCCACTTTCACTCCACACAGTTCCATCTGATTCTATGGGATTTTGTTCTGAAAGTTCAGGGAAATATTGAGGCACTGTGGTTTGGGAGCTGAGAAGGAAAAGGGAGCACACAGACAAAGAAGCTCAGTCAATCTTCTCAATATATCTTTAAGAGAGGAGAATAGAAGGTGGTGAAAAAATTGCACTTGCCTTGATGCTTGAGGTAGAGGAGCTGACTCTTCCCTGGGAGATTTCAAAATATCACCAGTAAAAATTAGAAGGCATTTTATATTATCTTTTTGTCTGTACTGATTTTCTTTGACCGTGATTGATCCAACATAGAGACTGAGGCATATAATTTCTTGTCTTGTAGATGTTGTAGCTGCCTGTTAAATTGATAGTGTCTATGCACAGATATGTCTGGGGAATGAATCTAATTTGCTATTCCCTACCAACATAAAACCATTATATTGCTATGATAGCTGATGCTTCTGCTTCTACATTCCTAATATACTTTTTAAAAAGTTTTTTTAAAAAGATACTTAGATTACATAAATGTTACACAAAAAATATAGGGATTCCCATATGCCCCACCTCCCACACCTCCTACAACCTCTCACATAAACATCCTTCATTAGTGTGGCACATTAATTGCAATTGATAAACGCATCCTGGGGCTTTGCCATTGAGCATGGACCATAGTTCACATTGTAGACCACACTCTCTCTCACACAGTTCTGCATGTTACATGATGTTATAAAATGGCCTATTTCTGTTGTTGTAATGTCACTCAGGACAATTCCCAAGTCCCGAAAAAGCCCCTGTATTACAACTGCTTTTTCCTCTCCCTGCCCCCAGAGCCTCCAGTGGCCACTGGCTCCACATCAGTGTTGGAATTTCTTCCATTGCTTGAATCACAATATGTCTATAGTAGAATACCAGTAAGTCCACTCTAGGCCATAGCTCTTCCCCACATACTGAGGAGTCTGGGATGGTGATGTCCACTCCACCTCCAATTGAGAGGGGGCTTATATCCCATGGGGAAGATGGATGGGATTATCCTGCCTGCAGCTGCAGACTCTCTCCATTGCCTGGGACGGCTGTTGTCCATCCTCATCTCCCTGCCAGTTGTCCTGGGTGAGTCCATTGAGCTGTAGAATAGGAGTTGCAGCTCCACTGAGATACACATCTCAGGCCCAGCTGGCACGTGGACAGCCCAAAGACTCAAGTCTCTGGATGTACACCTACAAACTCCAGCACCAAGTATAGGTTTGAATAGAAGGGACAGATGAGCCATGTGCAGGGAAGATAGAGTTGAGTCCAACTCTGTCACTCTCAGGAGCACAAACTCCTGAACAGAGAAAGACACAGCACAAGACAATATGTTGGTAAAGAGCAAATGATAGATAGATTTTACAGACAGATGCAGTCAAGCTGTCTGATGTCTATTTGGGATTGGACCCATCTCTACTATGATTTATTTAATCTCCCAAGAGTAATAGAGGGGAAGATAGTGTTCCTTCCTTTTGGGTAAGTTGTACAGAGAGAATAAAGATGCAAACTTGCTAGTGGGCCTTAATAAATTTAGGTGAGAAGAGTAGTATGGGTGACTTTAATGATGAGGAATATTTAAGACTTCTTGGAAATGTCTGTAATCTTTGGGAGAGTGGTGGGCTTCTTGCAGCTACATGTATATAGAACACACTTTTTTTTCTGATTAAGGTAGGACTGTTGCAAGATTTGAATATACCTAGATTAATTTTATCACCTTAGCCTCATTGTTGTTTCAACAAAACTTATAAAAGTAGGTACATTGTTTTCCAGATTTTCCCAGCTTTCTATTTTCCGTGTTCTAAAACCAAGTCCAATAAAAAGACTGGGAACATTCTCAATTGAGCTTCCTTCCAAATTCTCATGGGTCCATATTTTTCCACAGCTTACAATATTAATTTATATACAACAATATACTTTATTTTAGTGAAAACTTTTGTGAGTTAGATAAATGTAAATTTTTGCATAACAACAAAGGATTAAGATATAGAATGATATTAAACTGAAAAAACTAACAGCCCTTGTGGACCCCAAACCTCTGAATAACCTGACTCTGGCATTGATTCTTCATTTTGTTTCACTAAATATTGGTGTCCCAGGCTCAAATATTCAAGGGAAATTGCAGGCAACGAGTAGCCTGTGTCTTGGAATGGAAAAAATACAAAAGTATGTTCACAATAACCTTGCTTCCAAGGAATGGCTCATAAAACCCAGGAGCTAGGATGAGTATATGGTAGTCACACCTTTGCACCAAAATCATTTCTTGTATTTTAGATTGCTCCTGTTAAGTAAAATGTTTTTTTCACTCAAGGGTCTGAGTAGAAAAGGGGGTTTCTGCTCTCTCCCTCCCACCACCCACTGATTATATCCCTTTCTTTGCTTTCAGGATCCTTTGTATTTTCACAGCTTATTCTGTGACTCTGAAGTAGAGGTAATTAACTCCAGCAGAGGGATTTAGATCTTTGTATGACATGCATTTTAATTTCCTAGGCTGCTCAAAGCAAACGCCATGAACTGTTTTGCCTTAAACAATGGGAACTTATTTGCTCACAGTTTTGAGGCCAGGAAAATGTCCAAATCAAGACATCATCAAGGCAATGCTTTCTTTTCTAAGACCAGTTGCTGGTGATCCTTGGTTCCTCTGCCACGTGGCAAGGCACATGACAGCATCTGCTGGTCTCTCTATTCTCTTCAAGGTTTCCTTGATTTCAGCATCTTGCTTCTGTGGCTTTGTTTCTACTTGTTTCAATTCATTCTGCTGATTAAGGACTCTACTAATGGGATAAAGACCTATCCTGAAAGAGGAGGGTCACACCCGAACTAAAGAAACCTCATCAAAAGGCTATAATTACAATGGGTTCACACCCACAAGAATGGATTAGATTTAAGAACAGGTTTTTCTGGAGTACATACAGCTTCAAACCACTACAATGAGGATTTGGTTTGTGAGTTGGAGTGTATTTTTTGCTTAACTCTTGGATCAGGGGAATTCAAACAACTTGTTAATGCTTTATTTATAATAATGAGAAAAGAAACAGCATTGGACATGCAAAAACATTTCTTCCATAAGCAAGAGAAGCTAGGAGTAAAGCTTAATATTTCCCACTTCTGAAAACTTCCTTGTAAAAAGCATTCAACACGTGCAGAGGGGACAGCACTTAGGGTAGGATGCATGAGGAAAGGCAATGGGGTGTGTATTGCACAAGTCCTTTGGGAAAATGCTGCTGCTGCTCAGAACCTGGAAGTATTGAGGGGTGTTTAAATGGTGTATGAGTGGGTGTTTTGGCAGGGCTGTCAACTTTAGCCATGCTGCGTGTGGTACCCTACTCCAGAGTTTGGCAATCATGTATAATTAAATATGATTGACACCTCTGTGAGTGGAGTAACACATGACATGTACGACATATGTGATGGCACTGGGGGTGCATTGGGGGTGTTCATAGGCATGCAGAGGGCTGGTTCCCAAGAACATAGGGAACTACCCTTTATCACCTCCATTGTTAGGCTACCTCAGGGAATTCTCTTAGCTGCTTTCTCAGGGGCAAACCTAGGAACTGAGCATCCTAGGAAAATGCCTCCCTTTGATTTTCTTCTGGGATTGGCATCCCTTTTTTCAAATTTGCCTGACGAAAGTGGGAATAAATCTTTCAGGGTGGTCATGTTGTTCCCTCTGTCTATGCAGTATTGTTCTCTTTTGTGGAACCTATTCTCAACCCCAATCTCCAAATCTTTAGCCTGTCTCATCTATCAGCTCCCCTCTTTTCAAGGATTTTCTTTTGGCCTTCCCAAATTCCTTCCTGCTTCTCAGCTCCTTACCCTCCTGAAGCCTTTCAGACATTGAAGTCCCTTCTGTCTTCATGGGCCTAGAAGATCCCCATTCAACAAGTTGTAAGTGGTTATGCCTAGCACACAGAAATTTTTACTCTTTGATATAACCTTATTTTGTTACTTTAAAAAAAGTTATCATTTGTTTTGTGGATGGGGAAGCAAATTGGGATGGTAAGCACCATATGCCTGGATATCATCACATGGAAAGGTGTCTGGAGAGCAAAACACATATCCCTGTGTTGGACAAGTGCATATAACCTGGTTCCTCCCTCCCTTAATTCTGATCAGGGAGTTGAGTTTTAAACTGCTCTTTGTCTCATTTTTGCTATGTTAATAAGCCATGTGTATCATGCTACTTCTAGCCTTTGGAACATTTTAATAACTAAGAGGAGGGATCTTGCTTTCTCTTGTACTTTACTATCTTGGCCATTCTCCCCCTGTATACTGATCACAGTGTTTTGATTAGGTTTGACTTTGCATTTTTTGGTCTATTTTTTGTATATTTTAGGTGTATTTTTTTGGGAAACATGCTTTTTTGGATGTTTTGTTGTGGAGTGGGGGTTGTATGTTTTATGAGCTTTCTTATTTCCATTTTAATTTATTGATTGCTTGGTTGCTGTTGTTTTGTGTGTTCTTTAAAACTCCTGGGATATAAAACAGCCCCACATCACAGGCCTTCTCTGACTTCCAGTTAGTGTCACAGGACTTTCTTTAGAACACTGATAATGGGAAATAGGCATTTAAAACCAGCGTAATATAAATCTATTAATTTATGGCTTAGAATTTTATGGGATTTGAAAAATGCATATAATTGGTCTTCCAACATAAAGAATGTGATACAGAAGATTTCATCGTCACAGCAGTCCCAAGAGAATCCCCATTTGATCCTAATCCCTGATAGTCACTCATATGCTTTCCATCCTTATATTTTGCATTTTCCACAATTTCATATAAATACAACCGTGCTATATTTATCTCTCGGGTCGGGATCCTTTCAAATAACAAATGCATCTGAAAATCAGCCATATTTTTGCATGAAATACCAATCTGTTATTATTTTTGTTTAGAATTCCAGTCATAGGTGAAAGATATATGGGTTGTTTTCTATTGCCGGTATTTATGAATAAAATTGCTGTGAACCTTTGCATACAGATATATGTATGCGCACAAGTTTCATTTTACATGTGAAAAGAGTGAGGTATGGGACTGTTGAGTCACCTGGTAAGTGTATGTTTAAGTTAAAAAAAAAAACCTAAAAACCTGATTTCAAGAATGACTTTGGTCTTCTGTGTTGCTGTGAACAATGTATCAGTGATCCATTTGTTTAAATCTTCACCAGCAATAATATTAAAAGTGTTTATTTTCTTGGGTTGTTTGTTTAAGCCATCGTATCTTGTATGCAGATTTACATCATTATGGTTTTAATTTGAATCTCCTTATTGAAAAATAATGTTGAAAATCTCTTCGTATACTTATTTGTTGTGCAAGTATTTTTTTGTTGAAGTGTCTTTTCAAATCTTTTTCCCATTTCTATTTAGTTGTTTAATTTATTATTAATCAGTTTTTAGAGACTTTTATATATCCTGATTACAAGTTCTTTGACAAAAGTGTGATTTGAAAATATGTTTTCTGTCTGTGCTTTGTTGTGTTTATTCTCTCAACAGTGTGCTGTGCAAGGAAAAATGTTCAATTTTGAATAAGTACAATTTATCATTTAAAAAAATTTATGGGCTGTACTTTAATGCCATATTTAAGAGTTGTTCTAATTAGATATATTTTTAATTGTCTTTATGTTTCAGTACTTTAATATGTCTTCCCACTGCCTTCTGGCTTCCAATGTTTCTAATGAAAGTCCACTGTTATTCTAATTGAGGATCTCTTTTATGCAATGAGTCCCTTGTTACTTGCCGATATCAAGATACTATCTTTAAATTGGGTTTCATCTGTTTGAATATAATGTTTCTCTGTCTAGATCTTTTTTCATTTATCCTACTTGGAATTCATCACTCTTCTTGAATGTGTAGATTAATTAATGTTTTTCATCAAATTTGGGAAGTTTTCAGCCATTTATACTTTCAATATTTTTCTTCTCCATTCTCTCTCTCCTCTTCTTCTGGTAATCTAATTATGAGTATTTTGGTGTACCTTCTCATATTTCACCTTTCTCTGATGCTCCAGTCTTTTTTATTCCTTTAACTCTCTGTTCTTTATAAAGCATAATTAATATCAATTAATCTTCACTGATTCTTTCTTCTGCTAGTTCAAATCTACTATCAACTGCCTTTAATGATATTTCCATTTAAGTTATTGTAATATTTTTTATGGCACCAGGGTCGGGGAATGAGCCCGGGCACTCGTATGTGGGAAGCAGGTGCTCCACCACTTGAGCCACATCTGCTTCCAGTTATTGTAATTTTAAACTACAGAACTTCCATTTCTAAATAATTGTACCTCTTGATTGGCATACACTTTTCATAAGACATTTTCAGCCTACCTCCTTTTACTTCTCTAAGCATGGTTTGTTTAGGTCTTCAAAAATATTTATAACGGTCACTTTAAAGCAGGGCTTCTTAACCTTTTTTGTTCCACGGACCCCTTTGCCAGTCAGGTGAAAACCATGGGCCCTTTAATAAGTCCCCACTATACTGTGTACTATTTAATAAATATATCACACTTGCACCAACACTTCCCTACAAAAATAATGTTTTTTGAATTTCAGTTCAAGCTCACAGATCCCTGATTAAGAACCCCTACTTTAAAGTCTTTATCTGTTAAATAGGATATCTGGTCTCTTTCAGAGGCAGTTTCAGTTGTCTGCTTTTTTTTCCCTTTTCTTTGCATGTATGGAATTTATTTGTTGAAAGCTGGATATTTTAGGAAATATATTGTAACATCTCTGGATACTGTACCATCTTCCTGAGGATGGTTGTTGTTGTTTACTTATTTGTTTATTGACTTGGCTATGCTATTTCGGTGATCCCTACTTCCCCTGTAGTGTTTAGCTGCTTATGTTACTGTTCAGAACATGGTCTTTGTCATGAACACAGTCATCCTGAGATGGCAGTGATTTTTGTATGGGTCTCTTTAACTGTTTCTTTTTCTGATTTTTCTGTTAAGCCGTGTACCTCTGTTGGTATCACACCAAGTAGTTAAGCTCTGCTAAATGTAGTCTGATTGCACTATGATTTCTGACAGTGCCCTGGAGATAAAATCATTCCAGAGTTGTTTCCAAATAAATTCAGGTCTCTTTGTATAAGTAATTTCTGAGGCAAATCCTTGAAATTTTATTTTGATAGCAGGAGGGTTTTTATTAGTGGTCTGTTTCCCTGTTACTCTATGGTAAACTAGCTGGCTTATGGTTGAACTTGCTGCTCTCATGGAGCTACCAGTCTCCTCTTAATTGCATACAACCAAATTCTACCTTGTTTTTGAGAGTACCATAAGATTGGAACTTCCCCACATTCTCTTCCAAATAGAGACACTTTCTTTGGGGTGAGCTTTGGTGCTCTCAATTGTTATAGCCATCCTTACCCACTGGGTAAAATCTCCTAGTCACTGCCACTCTCACAGTGGCACTCCTGCTTTATAAGCAGGGTGCTGATGGTGGCAGTAGATTTTGGTTTTCTCAGATTGCCTCACTCTGTAGATCTTCTCTCTGATGGTGAAGCTGGGGGAGGGCTATGAGGGACTCAGTATTCTCATCTTGCTGAGCCTGGAGTAGACCTTCTACCTTATGGTATGGAGCTGGGTCGAGGAATGGAGACCATGACCTCTTACTACACTCCTGTGGTATTTAGTCTCTGCAACACAAAGCTTGGGGACAGGCATTAGAAATGCTGGTGGCCTGCTTCTCCCAGGGATATACTGTTATCCTTGATTGTTTGATTGGGAGATTGAGAACTCCTTCCTCTTGCCACACTTGCCAATGAGGAGCTTTCATCACCCTTAGTTAGGGTCAGAGTAAGGGAGGGAGCAAGTTGTAGCTTAAGTGCCACAGACTCTGGTTGATCTTACTATATTTAAATTTACTTTTTGAATTTGTGTTTCCTCATTTTCTGTATGCCTTAAGGACAATTTCTAGAGATTGTAAATGAATTTTTAAAATAGTTTTCATTACTAATGATTGTTTCATCAGCAAATTGTTCTACAGAGCTCCTTACATAGTCACAATGTAAAGCTGAATTCTCTTTAGGATTTTATTATGATTACTAATTTTGATTTATTTTTGAACATTGAAATAGCCTGTCATCCCTGGACTAACTGACACTTTGTTGTGATATATTATTCTTTTATAAATTTCTATATTCAGTTTGCTAAGATTTTTGTTAATGATTTGTTCATCTATGTTCATGTTGGATATTGACTTGTTGATTTCCTTTATTATATGTTTTTATCTGGTTAAAGCATTAGAGTAATGTTGGCATAATAATAAGTTGGGAATGTTCTTTATTTTTCTATTTCTTTGAAGATATTTTTAAAAGGTAGTATTTCTTTCATAAATGTTTGGTAGAATTCACCAGCAAATCCCTTGGGCATGGAGTTTTTTTTTTTTTTTTTTTTTCTTTAGTACAATATAGACTACTCAGGATATCTTTTCTTCTTCGGTGAGTTTTGCAAATGTATGACAGTTCTGTCATGGCTCCCTGGTGAAGTGAATTTCTTATAGACAGCATAAGGGTGGGTCTTGATTTGTTATCCTATCTGGAAATCTCACGATTTTAATTGACTGTTTGATCATTAACATTTGATGAGATTATATAATGGTTCAAATAAAATGTACCATGTTGCTACATTTCTAGTTCATCTCTGTTCATTTCCCATATTTTTCTGAACTTTTACATTTAGTTGAGTGCTTTTATGATTCTTATTTCCAATTTTGATTTATTTATCATTTTTTTTAAGTGAGGAGGGTTTATCTTCAAATACTCATATACTGCTATATGTGTGTATACATATACATGTGTAATTAAAGTGTATTCCCCATACTTTATTCTTTTATTATTCATATTCCTCCATCACACTATTTTATTAGTATTTTAAAAATTTTTTTAAAGATACTTAGATTACATAAATATTACACAAAAGTTATAGGGATTCCCATATGCCCCACCTCCCACACTTCCCACGACCTCCCGCATAAACATCCTTCATTAGTGTGGCTCATCACCTGCAATTGATATACACATCCTGGGGCTTTGCCATTAAGTATAGACCATAGTTCACATTGTAGACCACACTCTCTCTCACACAGTTCTGCATGTTATATTATGGTATAAAAAGGCCTATATCTGTCATTGCAATGCCACTCAGGACAATTCCCAAGTCCCAAAAAAGTCCCTATATTACAACTGCTTTTCCCTCTCCCTGCCCCCAGAGCCTCCAATGGCCACTGGTTCCACATCAATGTTGTAATTTCTCCCATTGCTTGAATCACAATATGTCTATAGTAGAATACCAGTAAGTCCACTTTAGTCCATAGCTCTTCCCCAAATCCTGAGGAGTCTGGGATGGTGATGTCCACTCCACCTCCAATTGAGAGGGGGCTTATAGCCCATGGATCAGATGGATGGGATTATCCTGCCTGCAGCTGCAGACTCTCTCCATTCCCTGGGATGGCTGTTGTCCATCATCATCTCCCCGCCAGGTGTCCTGGGTGAGTCCATTGAGCTGTAGAATAGGAGTTGCAGCTCCACTGAGATTCCAGGCCCAGCTGGCACATGGACAGCCCAAAGACTCCAGTCTCTGGATGTACACCTACAAACACCAGCACCATGTATAGGTTTGAACCGAAGGGACAGATGAACCATGTGCAGGGAAGACATATTTGAGTACAACTTTGTCACTCTCAGGAGCATAGATTCCAAAGTAGGGCCCACTGATAAGGCACAAAACCTCGGAGCTATATACCCTGACATAGGATCTGGGTGTCTCCAGAGCCCTCAGGAGCCCCTGTATTTGGGGTAATATCCACTTTGGAAGCCTATCAGGACCTACTGAGATGTGCATAAGCATTACCTCTGGGATGACCTCCCGACTCACTTTGAAGTCTCTTAGCCATATGAACTCATTTGTCTTTACCTTTTCCCCCTTTTATTCAAGGTCTTTTTCCAGTTGTATTGCCAGTTGGTGCTTGGTAGTAATCCCTTGGTGCCAGGGAGGCTCATCCCCAGGAGTCATGTCCCACACTGGGAGGAAGGTAATGCATTCATGTGCTGAGTTTGGCTTAGAGAGAGGCCACATTTGAGCAACAAGGAGGCTCTCAGGAAGCAACCCTTAGGCACCGCATAACAATAGGCTAAGTTTCCATTTCAAGAGCAAAGACTCATAATGCTAGTCATCAATAACAAGGACCAATCAGTGGATCATCCTCCTTTGCCAGACACTGCCCCTGCACTTGGGGGACTGTTGCTGCTCCCTTGGAGAATGTGGCAGAGCTCTCCAGGATGGGAATTCAGTATTCAATCATTTATTGAGTGATTCTCCACCTACTGTGACCATGCCCTATGAACATTCGAACAATTTTATATACCTTGTATGTATGTTCAGGTGAACTTCCTCCCATGCATCCCCCATCCCTGACACCCCCCACCAACAATCCTCTCCTACCCCAGTTGTAACCCTTCTGTGATCCAAAGTTTCTTTAAAGATGAAGCTAATACAATAGCCAAATACAATTAATAGGAAAATGAAATAATAATGATAAGTTTAAATATAAGAGATAAAATACATGAAAACTTAAAAAAACTGAAAATAAAATTAAATTAAAAGATTGGGATATTCAAAAAATGAAAAAAAATAATTTTTTTGACATTTTGCCTTTTATCACTGCAATATCTATTAGTATTTTTATGTATTTATTTGTAGATATGGATTAAACCAGAATGTTTGTTTTTTTGCTTTATAGTCAGTTATCTTTTAGCTCAATTAAAATGAAGACTGGGATTTCAAGGTGGATGCTTTTCTATTCACAAAACAAGAGGAACTGTCAGTACAAGAGCTATGCAACCTGGGTTATATCACTTTAGTCTTTCTCCCCAGTTTATAACATGCTTAAAACACCCACATTTATTATACATACATACAGTTTAAGCCATGAACTGTCCACTTCAAACAACTCTCTGAGTTAACATTGTCATAACTAAAGACAAATGTAAAGAGATGCAGCAGTTTTTTCTTTGTTGTCCATTGTGCTAGTTTTCCCCTTTGATTCATTAACCTTTCATATATAGAAATAATCACTTGCAAGACATAGAGGAGGCATAAATAATTACCAGTCAAAAGTGCATCAGAGCTGGAAGAGGTCATGGGGATTTATCTATGACAAACTTCTGATCACCAATCAGATACTTGAGTAACAAATAGCTCAGGTCTAGTTATAGAAAATGCAAAAATTATAGCAGTTGTGTGAGATTGGCACTTGGCTCATTTTTTCAGGCTATTGAAAGAAAAGATGACTTTGAATACTGGAGGACTTGGCGAGGTCCAGTTTAAATGTACTTTCCTTGAATCTTCCTTTATTTCTCTATGGAAATTAATTTCTCCAAGAGTGTCTTCCTAAAGCACCTTTCCTTCCTCTCCTCAAGCACTTAAATAAATTGGATCCCATTCTCTTAGACCATGGATAGTTAGGAGTCTGATAATATCATTCATATACCCTCTTACATGATTTTTCAGGTTCAGTTGATCAATGAAAGGTCAGAGGGCCAGCCTGAGTCTCAGAATGGGAAGGTGAAAAAATGTAATATTGTCAACAACCGGACCTCTGATGAAAGGCTGAGTGAATATAGATCTGAGAGGAAGTAAAGGGCAACCATAAAATCTAAGCCTATCTCTCTTTGGTAATTCAACAGTGAAAAGTCAAATTTCAGTAATAATTATCCCTGACCATGATGAATCCAGTTCAGAGACTTATCCATATGGTTTCTTGTCTTATAGTGGTTGCAGCTACCTGGTAAACTAATAATGTCCATGCCCAGGTGAATATAACTTGCTACCTTCTACCCACCTAAAACCAGTTCATTTTCCTGATGGCTCATGCTTATGTCTCTGCATTCATACTAGAATGAATAGACAATGGTCCAGCATAAGAGCACAGGTAGGTAAGAGTGAAGGCTAAATTGTATGGACAAATTGCAGGCAAACTTTCTGAAAACAGAGTGTCATCAAGTCTACAGCGTCTACACAAGCTTGGGCCACTCTCTATTATGATTTATTTTATTCCCCATGGAAAATACTGAGGAAATTAGTTCTTCCTCATTTGTGGCAATCTACACAGAGAGAATAGAGATGTGAAGTGGCCAGTGGTCCTTAAGATATTCAGTTGGGAAGAGGGGTATGGGATCCAATAACGATGAGAAGAATCAAAGTCTTGGAAATGCTGAAACTCTTTGGGAAAGTGTGGGACTTCCTACAGTTATCTGAATATTAGACACACAATGTTTCCCTACTAAAGAAGGAAGATTTCAAGACTTGAAGAATTCCAGGTGATTTCTTTCACCTTACTCCTCTGTTGTAACGATGGAAACTTATAAAACTAGGCATCATCTTTCTCAAAATTTTCCACCTGCTTTTCCCAAGTTTTAAGTTCTAAATTAAAGTCTAAGACTTTCAATCTTATCACCTGAACTTCCTTCCCACTTTTCCTAGACCAGAGGTTCTTAACAAGGGGTCCATGAGCTTGAATTTAAATAAAAAAAAATTATTATTGTGGGGACATGTTGGTGTGGATGTGATATATTTATTAAATAATAAACAGTATAGTGTGGACTTAGTAAGGAGTCTGTGGTTTTCGCCTGACTGGCAAAGGGGTCCATGGAACAAAAAAGGTTAAGAACCCCTGCCCTAGACCCTTTTTTCAATATATAGGTTAAGAAAAAAATTCATATACAATAATGTACATTTGTTTTAATGAAGAAGTCTGTGAGTTTAGATGAATGCAAAATTGATGCACCAATGAAAACATGTAGATGTAGAATAATACCATCACACAGATAATCCTACATGCCATTTTGGAGAAAAATATTCTTCATTGTTCAGTCTCTAGCATCTATTCATTATATTTGTGTCCCTATACTTTTGTGTCCAGCATCAGATTGTCAAGGGAAATGCAGGTACCACATGACATATGACTCAGAATGGAAAAATACAAAAACATGCTCCAAACAGCATTCCCTCCAGTGAAAAGCTTAGAACACCCAGGAGCTAAGAGGACTATAAGGGTATTCCAAGGCACCAAGTTCATATTCTGTAGTGTACCTCACACTTGTTAGTAAAATGGGCTTTATTTCAATCTAGAGTCTGAAAAGTAAATAGGATTTTGCTGTCTCATCCCACCATCTACTGATTCTCCCCTTCTTTAATTCTAGGATCCTGTGTATTTTCCCCACTTATTTTGATGTTCTGGAGTTGAGGTAAGTAACCCAATTAGAGGGACTCAGATTTTTGGGTGACAAGGTTGGGGTTGGTGAGATGGAGTCTATCTTCTAATTCATCATTGGATACGGAGATGCAAACCAATTGATAATGTGTTATTTATAATATTGGGAAATGGAAAAAGATAAAGAATACTGGGATATTTTTTTCCATGAGCATGAGAAACTAGGAAGAGGTCTCAATGGTCCTGATTTCTGAAAACTTCCATGTAGACCCTTTAATTTTCACAGAGGGAACAGCATCCAGGGGGAGGAATGGATGGGGAAAGGCAGTGTGTTGGGTACTGCACAGTCATTTGGAAAATGCTGATGCCATTCACAGCCAGAAGTCATTGTAGGGTTGTTTGGAAGGTGCATGAGTTGTTGTTTTGGCAGGGATGCCATCTTTAGCCATGCTGTGTGTGGTACACTACTCCAGAGAGTGGCAATCAAGTATAATTAAATATGATTGACACCCCTGAGAGTGGAGTAACACATGACATGTACAACATATGCAATGGCACTGTGAGTACTTTAGGGGTGTTCAAGGACATGCAGAGGGCTGGTTCCCTAAAGCACATGGAACTACCCCCTGTCAGTCCCCAGTGCTGGGCTACCTCAGGGAACTGTCTTAGGTGCCTTCTCACAGGCAAGACCTAGGAACTGAATGTAAGAGGAAGAAGTTGGTATCGAGTTTCTTCTGGGACTTAATTCCCTTTTCCCAAAGTAGCCTGACTGAAATGGGAACAAACCTTTCAGTATGGTCATGGTGTTCCCTCTGTCTTCAGAATATTTTTCCTTTTTCTAGAACCTATTCTAAACACCACCCCCCAAATCCATTAATCTATCAGCTCTCCCACCTTTCTCAAGGCTTCACTTCAGGCCTTCCTAAATTCCCTCCTGCTACTCATAAACTTACCCTGCCTGAAGCCCAACGTCTTTTGTCTCTCAGGTATTGAAGCTCCTACTTTCTCCACAGGACTAGAAGCTCCCCATTCACCAATTTATTAGTGGTGATGCATGGTGTCCAGAAAATTTTACTCTTTGATATAACTTAATTTTGTTACGTTAAAAAAAATTATATATGTTTTGTTTTTGTGGAGGGAAGTGAGTTGGGGCTGGTCAGTACCATATGTCTGGGTTCTATCATCAGGACTGTAAATATGTCTAGGGAGCAAAATACAGATCCTCATGTTGGAAAAGGGTAGGTAACCTAGTGCTGAAGCTCAAAGAATTTTGACTGCCTAGTATTGAAGTCCTTTCTTTTTTCATGATCTATAAGATATACATTCTTTTGAAATACCTTTGAATCTTCCATAGGTCACTAATTTTGGTAAGTTTCTCATAGTACTTAAATATGATTTTTACTCTTTGATGTGCTTTTCTTTTGTTTTCCATCCTTATATTTTTTCTTTTCCAGAATGTCATATAAAGGCACTCACACAATACATTGCCTTTAGGTCATGCTCTTTTCACATAACAAAATGCTTTTGAAATTCATCCATATTTTTGTGAATTTGGAATCATATTGGGGCATATCTGTATTAAAACACCATATGTGTCATCCCACTTCAAATATTGGAACATCTTAGTTCAGAAGAAGAGCGAAATTGCTCATTCTTGTCCCTTACCATTTGGCTGCTCTACCTATGTAGTGGTCACTGTGCTTTGATTTTGGTTAGCTTTTGAGATTTTTTTCTTTTTTATATTTTGTAATTTGGTTTATTTTTTCACGGGGAACACTCAAGCTTTTTGGATTTTTCTGTATAGATTGTGACTGCAAAATGTGCCTTTTGCATGTTTTCCTCCTTTCATTTTGAGTCAATGATTGCTTGTTTGGATTGTTTTGTGTGATTCTTAATGCAGCTCAGATATAAAACTGCTGCAAGCTTCAAGGCTCTTCCTGACTTCCAGATTGTGTCAAGGAGACAGAACTTTTTTAAGAATACTTATTATGAGAAATATGCATTAAGAAAATAACAGTGTAAATCTATCATTCATGCCTTAGAGTTCTTTAGGCTTTGAAAATGCATACTGTTTATCCACCACCAAGGACAGGCAGTGTTGTGGGTGATGCATGGTTATTTGGAAATATGCCGGTGACTATTCACAGCTTGAAAGCATTGGAGGGTGCTGAAAGGTGCATGACAAGGTGTTTGGCAGGGCTGCCACCTTCAGACATGCTGTGTGTGACACCCTACTCCAGAGAGTGGCAGTCAGGTATAATTACAGATGATTGACACCTCTGCAAGTGGAGTAACACATGACATGTATGGCATATGTGATGACATGGGGGTTGCATTGAGGTGTGTGACAGTTTGAAGTGAGGCGCGACTCTGATTGTGTCTCCGCCCTCTTGCTGGGTCTTATATAAACAGAGACACAAAGAGAGAGATACAGAGAAATGAAGCTGCTATTTTTGGTCTTGCCATGTGAGAAAAGACTCAAGGATCTCCAGCAGCCTAAGCTTAAGCACAAAGCCCCCAAGAGGCTGGGCCCACGGAGTAGCTCAAGTTTGAAGAGACGAGCCATATGCTTCATAGCCTACAGCTCAACTCAGGAAGAAATCGGAGCAGATGAGACTGAGAGAGGAGGCCCAGACAGAGCCAAACCTGATTGTCCACATCTAGGCTCTGGGAGATGGTGAGCCCAGAGGGGAATGCAGGGAATTTGACAGAGATCAGCTGCCATCTTGCTTCTCCACGTGGCAGGACACCATTATCACCAGTAGCTGACTTTGGTAAGAAAGCATATTTGATGGGGCCTTGATTTGGACATTTCAGGCCTCGGAACTGTAAGTTTTTGCCCCTAATAAATTTCCCATTATGAAAGCCAACCCATTTCTGGTACTTTGCATCGGCAGCCCTGTGGCAAACTAAGACAGGGTGTTCAGGGACACCCTGTATAGAGGACTGCTTTCCCAGGAACACAGCCATGCCCACGGTGCTGGCCTTCTCAGAGGCAAGACCTAGGAACTGAGCATCCCAGGAAAAAGCCTCACATTGAATTTTCCCTGGGATTCATTTCCCTTTTCCCAAAATCGACTGACCAAAATGGGAACAAGACTTTCAGGCGTTCCTCTCTGTCTGGAATATTTTTCCTCTTTTCAGAACTTATTCTCAACCGCAACCCTCAAATCCGTTAACATGTTCTCACCTTTCAGCTCCCTTCACCATTTTCAAGACTTCTCCTTAGGCCTTCCCTAATTCCCTCTTGCATTTCAGAAACTTTCCCTGCCGAAGCTCCAAAGAATTTTGACTGCCTAATATTGAAGTCCTTTCTTTTTTTCATGGCTATAAGATATACATTCTTTTGAAATACCTTTGAATCCTCCATAGCTCACTAATTTTGGGAGGTTTTTCATAGTACTCAGATATGATTTTTACTCTTTGATGTGCTTTTCTTTTGTTTTCCTTCCTTATATTTTTTTCTTTTCCAGAATGTCATATAAAAGCAATCACACAATACATAGCTCTTAGGTCATGCTCCTTTCACATAACAAAATGCTTTTGAGATTCATCCATATTTTTGTGTAAACAATATTATGGTGTTTTTTTTTTTTTTAATTCCTGAATGTATTCTAGTCACAGGTGAAGTCCATCTGGGTAATTTCCCATTGTTGATGATGGGATAAATCTGTTGTAAACCTTTGCATACAGGTACAAGTTTCATTTCATTTACATAAATAGCTAGGGGTGGGATTGCTGGGTATCCCATGGAAAGATCATGTTTAGATTTATAGAAAATTGAAAAAAAAAAACTGTTTTCCAGAATAGCTTTACAATTTTGCATTTCCTTTAACAATCTAGCACTTGGTATTCATTTTTTTTTTAGCCAAACTTTAAGTAGGATTTATCTTTTTGTGGTTTAAACATGAATTTTCTTATGGACTGATGATGTTGAGTGTCTTTTCATGTAACTATTTGCCAGTCTTATGTATTCTATGTGAAGTGTTGTTGAGATACTTTTCCAATTTTATTGGATTGCTTGATTTCTTATTACTGAGTTTTCATAGTTTTTAATATATTCTGATTACAAATCCTCTGACATAAACATGAATGGCAAATATTTTCTCTCAATCTGTGAATTGTTTCCATTCCATTAACAGTGTGTTGTGTAGATCAAAAGTTTCCAATTTTGATAAAGTGTAAAACATCTTTTATTTTAAGGGCTGTGAGTATAATGCCTTATCTAAGAGGTGTTTTTTTTTTTTTTTTTTGTCTTATATGTATGGTTCTTCATTGGCAGTCCTTTTCTTTCAATACTTTGAATAGGTCATCTCATAGTCCTCTGGGGAACATTCTACTAGGTATTGGCATTTCACTTCATAAACTGAGTCATGAAAAAAATGTATGGAACAAATATTGTGAATGGATCCCACAGTCTGAGAAATGAAGGACTGAGGCAAGGATGGCCAACAAGGTGGGGCTCCCTCACCACAACCTCATCTCTTCCAGGGTGAAAAGGGCCTCGCTATTCTCAATCAGCTACAGTGGGGATAGGACTAGGAAGAGGGCTCCAGAAGTCTTGCCATACACCCCTGTTATAAAGCATATGCAAAATGAAGCTGGAGTAGGGGGCAAATGAGAAGTGCTGGTGGCATGTAATGTGTAGAAAGGCTCAGAAAACCCAGGATCTGAGAGAAGTATAAAGGCATCCCCAGGCACTAAAATAAATTTCTTTATTGTACATCACTCTTGTTAAGTAAAACGGGCTTTCTCATGCCAGATTCTGACAGATAAATGGGAGTCTTGCTTTCTCCCTCCCACTACCCAATGATTATTCTCTCCTTTTTTACTTCCAAGATGCTCTGTGTTTTCACTACTTATTTTAGGTTTTGGAGGGAGGTAAGTAACTCGGGCAAATGGACTTAGACCTTTAGGTGACAAGGGTAGGATTGTGAAATGAAGTGTATTTTTGGCTTCCTTATTGGATCTGAAGCATGCAAACTATTTGTTAACGCTTTATTTAAAATAATGGGGAAAAGAACAGGATAAGGCACGCAAGGTTATTCCCTCCATGAGCAACAAACAAGGAGGAAGACTCAATGGTCTGCAGGTCTGAAAACTGGCAAGTAAAACTCGTAATATTTTAGGAGAGGGCAGCACTCAGGGAGGGATGGTTAAGGAAGGCCAGTGAGGTGGGTGCTATGCTGGTCCCTTGGACACATGCTGGTGGACACTCACTGCCTAAAAACTTTGGAGCGTGTTTGAAAGGTACACACGTGAGTGTTTGGCAGGGCTTCCATCTTCAGACATGCTGTTGTGGTACCCTCCTCCAGAGTGTGGCAATCATGTATAATTAAATGTGATTGGCACCTCTGTGACTGGAGTAACACACGACATGTACAACATATGCGATGACACTGGGGGTACATTGGGGGTGTTCAGGTGCATGCAGGGACTGGCTCCTTAGAGCATAAGTACATGCTCCATGCACCCCCAAGTACTGGGCTTTTTCACCAATGCTGTTATACACCTTTTCACAGGCAAGACCTAAGAATTGAGTTTCCCATGAAAAAGGCTCCTGTTGAATTTTTCTGGAATTCGTTTCCGTTTCTCCAAAGTTGCCTGACTGAAATGGAAAGAAGACTTTAAGTGTGTGGTGGTGCTCCTCTTTGTCTGTGGAACATTTTTCCTTTTTGCAGAACCTATTCTCAACTCCAACCCCCAAATCCCTTAACTTGTTATCACCTCTCAGCTCCCCTCACCATTTTCAAGGCTTCTCTTTAGGCCTTCTTAAGTCCACCCCTGCTTCTCAGAAACTTACTCTGCTGTAATCCAAAGTATTTTTACTGAATAGTATTGGCACTTTTTCTTTCTTCATGGCCTATATGATACTTATTCTTTTGAAAACATCTTTGATTCTTTTGTAGGCTACCAATTTATTTGGCTTATGCATAACACCCAGATATGATTTTACCCTTTGATATGAATTTATTTTGAAATTTTAAAAAGTTATGAATCTTTTGATTTTGCTGAGAGGAGCATATTTAGGATGGAAAGCACCACAAAGCTGAAATGGAGAGGTGTCTGGAGAGTAAGACACAAATTTTATACCCTTATGTTGGACAAGAGTTGATAGCATTGTGCCTTCCTCTTGTGATTCCAATCAGACATAAGAGTTGGAAATAGCTCTTTGTGGCATTTTGACTGTGTAAATAATCCATATGTATCACCCTACTTGGAACGTCTAGATAATTTATGTTATCAGCAGGAGGAAAATTGCTCTCTCTCATCTCTTGCTATCAAACCACTTGTTATTGTTTGAATTCTGTCACCCCAAAAGAGATGTATTGATGCCCTAACCTCCAGTGCCTTGCCTGTGGCTTTATTTGGAGATAGGGTCATTCCAGATGGAATTAGTTAAGTAAAAATAAGTCCAAACCAGATTAGAGTAGACTGCAATCCAATATACTTGGTGTTCCTATAAGCAGGGGAGAATTGGACACAGTAGACAGATGCAGGGGTGAACCTCATGTGACAACTGAGACAGAGATTAAAGCCTAAGGATTGCCAGCAATATACCAGAATCTAGGAAGAAGCAAGGAAAGATTCTTCCTTGCAGATTTTGCACATTTTAGTCGCAGAGCTGGGAGACAATAAATTTCTGTTGTTTTAAGCCAAGTTTAGAAAACTTGGTGGTACCGTGATACCACATCCCTAGGAAACTAAGACATTGCTCTACCGATGTCTATTGGTCCCAGTGCTTTGATTGTGATTTTATTCCAAGGTTTTACAAAAATTGTTGTCATTTGGTTAATTTTTTTGTCTTATGCCCCAAGGCCCTCCTTGACTTTCAGAAAATGTAACAAAGACAGAATTTTCTTCTGGGGCCACTGATCCTGAAAATTAGCATTTAAAAAATTAACCTATAGTTAAACTCTCCTTTCATGGTGTACAGTTCCATGGGTGTCTTAGTTTTCTAAGCTGCTCCAGAAAATACCATGAAATGGATTGGCTTAAACCATGGGAATTTACTAGTTTACAATTTTGAGGCTGAGAAAATGTCCAAATCAAGGTTTCATCAAAATGATACTTTCTTCCCAAAGACCTGCTGCCAGCAATCCTTGGTACTTAGCTCACCACATGGCAAGACACATGGCAGTGTCTGCTGGTCTCTCCTTTCTCTTCTGGGTTTCATTGATTTAAGCTTCTTAATTCTGTGGGTCTCTCTCTCTCTCTCTCTCTCTCTCTCTCTCTCTCTCTCTTTCTCTCTCTCTCTTTCTGTTTATATAGGACTCCAGTAATAGGATTAATACCCATTTTGAATGAGGTAGGTCATTCCTTAAATGAAGTAGCCTTGTCAAAATGTCCTACTACAACGGATTAACTTTGACAATAGGTTTTCCCGGGGTACATACAGTTCTAAACCACCACAGTGGGTTTTGAAATGCGTATAGAGCCATCTATTCATTACCATGCTCATGACAAAGAAGCATGCCAACATCCCCCAAAGTTCTTCATGTTGCCCCCTATAGTGAATCCCCACCCCAACACTGATTTGTTTCCCATCCTTATATTTTGTCTTTCCCAGAATGCCACATAAATGTAATTACATATTATGTAAGCTCTTGGATCTGGCTTAGTTCAATTAACAAAATGCATTTGAGATTCCTCCATGTCTTTGTGTAAAACAGTAATTTGTTTTTTGTGTGTTTGTTTGTTTTTTTGCTGAATAGTATTAAACTCACAGGTGAGGGACATGTGGGTTATTTCCCATTGTTGGTGATTATGAATAAAGCTGCCATACACTTTTTTTTTTTTTCCGGGGGAGAGCGCGAACGCAGTCCCCTACTACCACAAATTATGCAGTCGAGTTTCCCGCATTTGGGGAAATCGCAGGGGTCAGCACATCCGGAGTGCAATGGATAAGCCTCGCCCTGGGAAAACCACCTTCGTGATCATGGTATCTCCCCTGCCAGGTAAGTATTGCCATACACTTTTAAACACAGATGTAAGTGTGGATAAATGTTTAATTTTGTTTGTGAAATTAGCTAGGAGTTTGATTGCTGGGTCAAATGTCAATGTTATGTTTAAATATATTAAAAAATTGGAAAAAACTTTTCCAGAATGAGTTTATAATTTTGTAGTTCCATTAGCAATCTATCATCAATTCAGTTGCCCAAATCCTCAGCGGCACTTGGTATTGGAAGTAATTTTTACAAATTTAGCTATTCTATGTGTTTAGTTTTATCTCGTTGTTTACACATGAATTTCCTTATGGAGTGATGATGTTTACCATCTTTTCATGTACTTATTTGCCATTCATCTATCTTCTATGGTGAAATGTCTGCTGAGCTCTTTCCCCTATTTTTATTGGGTTGTTTGATTTCCTATTGTTAAGTTTTCAGAGTTTTATTTGCACATTAAACAGTCACTTCACCATAGATAACACAAGGATGACAAATGACATTTCTGCCAAATAATTTCCATAAAGAATATATATGTATTTTCTGTTTACAAATTATTTCACAGAAATATCATTTGTCAATATTTTCTCTTGGCCTGTGGTTTGTTGTTTTCATTTTCCTAGTGCATTTTTTTTTTTCAAAACAAAAGTTTTTAATTTTGATATAAGACAATTTATCATTTTTCATTTTACCAATTATGCTTTTCATACCTTACCCAGGATCACAAAGATATTTTTCCATTTTACTTCTATAAGTTTTATATTTCTACATTTCACATTGAAATCTATGGTCTATTTTGACTTCACTTTTGTATAATATGTGATGTATTTGTCAAGATTCATTTTTTGCATATGGACACTCTATTGTTCCAGCACTATTTGTGGAAAGTTCTACATGCATGTTCAATTGTTTTGCCTTCTCTCCTATCCAATTCCATTAGACCCAATGGCTGAACCCTAAGGAGAAGCTGGTGGGCAATACACAAGAGGGGGACATTCTGGTATCCTCTGATGAGGGCCAAAGCTCCAATTTAGATCATGCCCAACCTTTAGGCGTGAGTACTTGTGAGTTTTCTCAGAACCATTTACTTTGTGAGCAGGGCTTTTATCCAAACTCCATATAAGGAATTAGGATACTTATGTTTCTGGTAGTGCTGGATTGAGAATCAAAGGACCTTAGGCATGGCAGTGAGTTGATGTAAAGCAGGCACACCAGAGAGCAACTGCTTGGGTTCAAAGCATAGTTCTGACTCCTGCTGGCTGTGTGATCTCAAGAAAGTGATTAGACTTCTTTTTCTTCTCTTTTCTCATTAGTGAAATACGGGTGTATATACTAGCTCTTACCTCATAGGGTTCTTTTAAGGATTACATGAACTCATGTTGTGAAGAATTTACAAAAATGTTTGACACATAGTAAACATGAAGCAAGGGACATGAAGTGTACCTTTCACCGGACCCAGGTTTGAAGCTGAGATTACCTGGGTTACAACTTGTTGGCTGACATTCAAGCAGGGGCAGTCAGCACCTCAACAAACAGGAAATACCCACCTTTCCCTGGCTTAGCAGAGAGGGAGAGGCCTAACTTAAACCCTGCCTCTTTTTATTTATGTACTTATTTATTTTTATAACAGGTGATGGTAGCTATAAGTAGGTATAAATTATTGAAACCAGCATAATCTCATTACTTATGCATATAATGGTAAATAGAGATCCACAACTTTTTAATTTTTTCATTACATGTCCAATCCTCTTCCTGGTGAATTAGATGAAGTCCAGTTTAAATGTCCCTGAGCTCTTAAAATTATCTTTTTTCCTCATTTCAAGAACATGGACAGGCATGTATTTCCCCCAAATTCCCCAACATCCCTATCTATAAGTTTTTCTGTAACCTGGTTATCATGCCCTTAAACCAAGGATGTTTTTTTTTTGATCTGGGAATCTCTTTCACCTACTTTCTTCTAGGTCAGAAAAAAAATACATACACATGGAGGCCAGTGTCCCAGAATGGAAAGGTTGGAAAAGATCCTCTATATAACAGACCTGTGATAAAAGGCTGAGAATCCCAGGGGTGAGAGGAAAATCTATGCCCATTCTCTCTCTTGGCACTCAATGCAGGTAAGTTTTATATGTAGCTTCCTTTCTGGGAAAGGAGGAAAGAGGGTTTCTGCCCTCTACCTTTGGACAACTCTTAACTCCTCTCCCTTGAGGGCCCTGCTTCTTTGTGCTTTTATCATTAAGATATGGAAACTCAAGAAAGGGTGTACAAATTTTCAAATGTTACATCACTAATTACTGCAAACTTAGTGGCTTAAAACACATTTATCATCCCACAGTTGGCATGGGTCAGGAGACCTCTGCTCAGGATCTCACAAAGCTGAAATTAAAGTCTCAACCAGGGCTACAACCTCATCTGAGGCTTGGGGTCCTCTTCCGTGCTCACTCGTGGTTAGCAGAATTCAGTTCCTTGCTGCTATAGGTCATCTACAGTTTCTTGCCATGTGGCACTTTGCTTCTTCAAGGCCAACAGGAGAATGCCTGCTGCTGTACCTTGTCTCTGGCCTCTACATTCTCTTTTAAAGAGCTTACCTGATAGGTCAGGTCAACTCAGGAAAATCTCCCTTTTGATTAAGTCAAAGTCAAAAGTTTAAGGACCAGTTAAATGTGTAACTTCCCTTTGCCCATACAAAATAACATGTGATATCCCATCAAATTCACAAGTCCTGCTCACACTAGAGGGAAGGGGATTATATTGGGCATATGTATAGAGGGGCTCTTGGGGACCATCTTAGATTTCTGCCTTCCACAAAGGAATCTGGAAATTTGGGGTGGAAGTTTGGTGTGGAGAAGGCTGTTGCTTGTGTTGATGGGAAAGAACTTTGGGGGAAAACTTTGAGGGAAAGAAAATTATAGCATCATTTTTAACAACTTGAAATTCAACAGATTAATATATATAAAGGTATACATTATCTGAGTAAAAAAGAAAAGAAGAAAGGATTATTCTCTCTCAGCCTGAAAACCTGGACATTAAGAATGCAAAAGGTGAAGGGATACTTGAACAGGGAGGGAAGAGAGAGAGAGGGTAAAGTGGTGGGTATTTCATGGGTCTTTGGATAAATTCTGGGGGCTATAGGCTGGAAGTATTGGGTGACTGTATGAAAGGAACACGAGGGCCTTTAGGGCAAGGCTGCCACATTGAACTTAACTTTGTGCAGTGCCCCACTCCAAAGGGTGCCACTCAGGTACATTAAAATATGTTTGGCACTTTTTTGAGTGTGGTAATTCACAACATGTACAACTACATGTGGTGGCCCTGGGGGAAGCAGTGTGTCTGCCTGTGCACAGCTGCACTCACTTTGGTTCAGGCACCATCCTCTAAGAAGACTCTTAAGTGTCTCTGGAGAGGCCAGACCTAGGACCTGAGGGCTCCTGAGGAGAGCTTCCTACCCAGATTCTTCAGGGGTTTACATCCCTTACTCTTAAAATGGCCTAAGCACCTTGGGAACAAGAATTAGGTTGGGCCCATAGCTCTCCCTCTCTTTCACCCTTTTTCCTCTTGTTACTAATGCCTAATCTCTTCTTAGGTGCCTAGAAGCTCTTCCTTTCCTAATGTCCTCTCTGATACCACTATATCAAAATCACAGACAGCTAAGGAACTTCCACAAGGAACATGATGACCAAGAATAGAATAAAAATAGCAGTAATAAGCATGGAGACAAATATTAACCCAATGCTTACTAGCTGCCGGGCATTGTTTTCTCTACAAATTCATGTAATCCTCATAAGAACCCTATGAGGTAGGAACTAGTATGACCACCCCTATTTTACAGATAAGGAAATGAGAAGAAAAGGGAAGTTAAATAACAGTCTTAAGATCCCACAGCCAGCAAGAGCCAGGGCTGGGATTTCAACCCAGGCAGTCACTCTCCAGTGTCCCTGCTTTAAGTTAACTCATAATCCTGCCTCAGGTCCTTTTATTCTCAGTCTAGCACTAAATTATATTAGTAATTAATATAATTCTGAGCCAACTTCATAAAGATCGCAATTCCTTATGTGGAGTTTGCAAAAGATCATATATCATGGGAGGAACTGAAGACCTTATAATGGGACATTAGGATGTCTTGTAAATCTTTTTCTTCATGGTACTGAACCCAATGTTTTGAAAGAAGTGTATAGCAGAGAACTGATTTCATTCCTAGCATACATATGTACTTTGAAGTTATGAACTTTTCAAGAAACACAATCATATTCTTTCAGGTATTATTTTGTTGTCTGTACTTAGTAACTTTAGTAATAACCCCTCTCTCTCTGTGGGTTTGGAATTAGTTTATGGAACTCTGAACAGGGGACCTGGGTAGAGAGAGGCCTTAAGTTTTGGTGAAAAGAGAGCCATTTTTAATATTCCATTCCTAACAACTTGAGGATTAACAGGAAATGTTGATGAAATTATTTCTTACCTGAGGAAAAGAAAAGAGATGGAAGACTTGTTCTCTTTTAGGCCTGAAATACAGCACATTAAATAGGCAGCATGTAAGGAGGATACTCACTCAGGGGGCTAAAGGAAGTCAGTGGGGTGGCCATTCACATGCTAAAAATGCTGTATTGGATGAGAACTGCATGGGTGTACTAGGGCAGGGCCATCACCTTCAGCTGAGTGCAGTGCCCTACTCCAGAGGGTGTCATTCACATAAAGTAAATCATGATTGTCACCTTTTTGAGTAGAGCAAAGCACATCATGTATAATGTACATGGTGGCCCTGGGGAGTGAACGTACCTAGCTGCATGCACAGAGCTGCCCTCTCTGAGTTCAAGCCCTGCCCTCCCATTGCTGGGGTATCTCAATTGAGTCTTATGAGTAGGTCTTTTTTTTTTTTTAAAAAAAGATTTTATTTATTTATTCATTTATCCCCCCCTTGCTGCTTGTGCTCGCTGGGTCAGCTAACCACGCCGTGCGGGCGGGCTTGCCTTCACCAGGAGGAACCGAACCCGGTGCCTCCCATATGGTAAACGGGAGCCCTACTGATTGGGCCACAGCTGCTTCCCATGAGTAGGTCTTGAGAGGTAAGACCCAGGAACTGTGGACTCCTGGGAAAAGTCACCCGTGTAGGTTTTCCAGGGATTTGTATACCTTTGTCCAAAGATGTGATCATACAGGGAACAAGATCTGTAGTGAGGTGGTGGCTTTCTCTTTTTGTGATCTCAAACTTTGTTCCTTTTGCAGAACCCAACTTCATATCCCCCCAAACCTCTAACCCAGGGGTTCTTAACAAGGGGTCCATGAGCTTGAATTGAAAATTCAAAAAAACATTTTCCTTGTGGGGACATATCGGTGTAGGTGTGATATATTTATTAAATAATACAGAGTATAGTGTGGACTTAGTAAGGGGTCCAAGGTTTTCACCTGACTGGCAAAGGGGTCCGTGGAACAAAAAAGGTTAAGAAGCCCTGCTTTAACCTGTTCCTTCCTATCAACATTCCTAGTAGTCCTTTCCTTTCACTTTGGGGTCCTCCGAATTCCTTCCTGCCTCAGAAGATTCCCTCTGAACCTATCAGGAATGAAGCCAAGTCTTTCCTCAAGGATTTTGATGTTCTCTCTTATTTTGAAAGAAAACATATTATTTTCCAAAGTAAATATATATAACTAGATAATTGTAAACATATATTTAAATATATTTTGCAAATATATCTCTATCTTTATATCTGTCAATCCTTTCTGTTTTCACTATAATTTTGAGAACATGCCTACAACATTTCATTTGGTTAGTTCCATTTACTCTATTTAAAATTTTACTTGTTAAATTACATGGAGGGATAAAAGGCCAGGAATACTCAGATCTCCTGAGAATGAAGATGTTACTTTTTCGTTTCCCTTCCACTTTCCTTGAGTTATACCTTCCTAACCCAGGGTCTTTGCAAAGAAAAAACAAGAGTCACAGAGAGAAGATGGCTGACAGTAGCCCCTTGGAGACCATCTGCAAGACCGGAACAGGGACTGGGAAGCTGGTTGTACACTTTACATCCAGTGCTAGGAAACTGAGGTCATCCTGATGCCCCCCATCCAGATAAGCTCCAGTAAACCACATCAGCACCTTAAATGGGCAAGTGGAAGTTTCTGGAATTTTTATGTCATCTCAAATCAGTTACATGTCTCACCCCACTCCAAATCTTGGGTGAAATTTAGATGGGACCAAGTGGAAGGCAATTCCTCTCTTTTGTTTTCTAACCTTACTACCTGTGTGTGCTGCTCATGGTGTATGCTCCCCTCCTTCATGAGCTCTAATGGTTTCCCTGGTCAGAAAGTCTCACTAGCCAATTGTGTGCTACTCAGTGACAATGACATCATTGAAGATTGTCCTCAGATTTAGACTTAACTGTGTGTTTATTTTTGAAATGATGTGTGTGTGTGTGTGTGTGTGTGTGAAAGAGAGAGAGAGAGGGAGAGAGAATGTGTACATGTGTGTTGGTGTTCATTAGTTAATTACTTGGTTGGTTAGTTAATTGGTTCATGTGCATATTGGGTTGTTTAGGTCCAGTTTGAGATTTTGTATTACTTCTTTTTTTTTTTAGTAATATTGTTTATTTAGATTTTGGTACCTAGTTTAATTTTTTTGGTTTCTTTGCATTTGTTTTTGTGATTATTTTGCTTATAATTGTGCTTTCATTTTCAGAGTCTGTGAATGTGTCTGTGTTTCAAAAAATTTTTTTTTAATTATTTTTATTACTTTTATTTTTAGAAAGCAGTTTTATTCACACACTGTACAATCCACCCAAAGTGTACAGTCAGTGGCTCTCAGTATAATCACAGAATTGTGCATTCATCACATTTTCATTGCCCTCCTGTCTCTTGGTAATCCTGTTTTCCTGGGACTTCATATGTGGGAAGCCAGTGCTCAACCACTGAGCCACATTGGCTTCCCTGAGTTGGTTTTTTTGTTTGTTTTGCTTGTTGTTCATTTTTATGTTTTTTCAAGTGGCACTAGGAACCGAACCTGGGATCTCCCATGTGGGAGGCTGGCGCTCAACTACTTGAGCCATGTCTGCTCCCTATAGATTAGGTTTTATTTTCTAGAATCATATAGCATATAGTCTTTTTGTATTATTTCCTTCAGCATAATTATTTTTAACTTCATCCATGTTGTTGTGTGAATCAGTAGTTCCTTAGATTTGTTTTGGTTAAATAGCATTTCATAGTATGGATAGCATACAAGTTTTTATTTTAATGCATTCAACTCTTGATGTGCATTTGATTTGTCTCCAGTTTGTGGTTACTTTGTCTTTGGCTATTAGAAATAAAGTGGCTAGGAACATTGATATAAAATTATCTGTATAGAAATATGCTTTAGTTCTCTATGAAAGACTGGATCATAGGATAGAGGACAGATCTTAATTTGGATGAGGTATGATTTATCAATATGTTCTTTTATGGATCATGCTTTTGATGTTACATATAAGAGACAGTTCCCTAATCAAAAGTGGAAAAAGCTTTCTCTTATATTTTCATTTAGAAGTTTTGGGTTTTACATTTAAGCAAATGACCCATTTTGAATTAAATTTTGCATATGGTACAAGGTACGAATCAATGTTCATTTTTTGGCATATCTATAATTTGTTCCAGCACCATTTGTTGAAATGACAATCCTTTGTCCAGTGAAGTGCCTTTGCATTATTGTTAAAAATGATGATTCTTGCTTTTATTCTGGCTCTTCTGTGGGTTGGAATTTAGGTAAATCACACTGGAAGAGGCATCAGGAAATGTGCAGTGTGGGAGCTTGAGAAGCTGCGGTGTTTGATCTCTCCACTTAAATAATTACTGTGTGGGTGGCAAAACAGTTTTTAATAAACCATCCCTAATATCATAATAATTTGAAAATAAACAAGATAATGCAGGCATGGATTATTCTTCCTGAGAAAGAGGAAAATGGAGGGACGGTTATTTTCTCCTGCTCCTGAAACCTGGAATATTAAATTTGTAACAAACAAGGAGATGCTCACTCAGAGAAGGGTGAAAGAGTAGCGGGGTGGAGGTTGCACAGGTTCTTTGCACAAATGTTGCTGTCCACTCAAGGTCTTAAAGCTGTGAGAGGTGGAATGAAAGCTGATTGTGAGGTGTCTTTTATCAAGGCTGTTCCATTTAGCCCTGTTGTGTGCAGTGCCCTACATAAGAAAGTGTGGTTCACACAAACTAAAATATGAATTTTGCCTTCTTGAAGTGGAACAACATATCACCTGTCCATCAACATAGAGAACTCTTAGGTGTGGGAGTGGGGCCTCACACCCAGAGCTGCACTGCCATGAGTAATGTACCACCTCCTCAGCTACTTCCCTGCTCTTAACTATCAACTTTCTTCACAGTATTTAAACCTTCTTGTTTATAATTGTCCAAGTTCTGTCCTACCTCAGAATGCTCCCTTGCTGAACTCAGAACTCTCTCAGGGACTGACTCTACCTTTTCCCTCATGGTCTCTTCCTTTAAATATTATTTTGCACCATCTCCAGTCACCTTATCAGTGTAGAATTAAGATGATACACAGACCTTTTCATGCAATAGATCTATTGACATTTTTATTTTAACTTTTCTGAGTTTTGTGTAGAGGGATGACAAGGTGATAGAATCCTCCTCTCAGAACTTTTGAAAACAAGGAAACATTGCACTGACTCTTCTCTCTGGCTTTTCTTGAGGTGCCCCTTCTTAATACAGGGCCCTCATAGAAGAGAGAGAGATGGAAACAGAATGAAGGATGACAGTGAGCATCAACTCCTGGGGACCAATGTAGGCCACCAGTACCACAAGCCAGGAAGCAAGGTGGAAATGTTACATTCCTGTATAGGGGAATGGGGAACAACTTGACATCTTATCTCCCGGGTAAGCTCTTTTATTTATTTATTTATTTTAGAAAAATAAAGGGCATATTTATTGAGAATGTGAACAAAAGGAAAACAAACTTGGCGAATAAAAGCATTTTCCTAACTCTGATTTCATAGCCTGCTCGGGTAAGCTCTTTCAAACCATGTCAGGGTGTTGCACTGGCAACTGGTATTTGTGGATTTTGTTTCCCATCTCCAAGCTACCAACATACCTAACCTTACTCAAGCCCCGAGGAAATTGAGGCTGTAATAAGGAGGAGGGGAATTGCTCTACCTTATCTCCTAACGTTGTTACCAGGGTTCCACATGTACTTACATCTTACAGTGTCCCCTTCCTCCCTGCACTCAGCATTTCCCTGTGCAGTGAGCGTCATCTATTCCTAATATGTGCTAGTCTGAGACAGGGTCTCCTGTGAAGTTTGTTCTCAAATTTTGTTTGCATTTGTTTTGGGGGATGGGTCATTTTTTAATGTGCGTGTTTTGAGGGTTTTGAATTTGTGGGTAAGGATATATACTATGATTTATTATTTAATTTTTATTGGTTTCTGTATTATTCAGTGTTCTCTAGGGAAACAGAAGTGACAAGAGATATCTGTAAATAGTATGAGATTTTAAAAAATTGTCTCACATGACTGTGGGGATGCACAAGTCCAAATTCCGTACGGCAGGCTGCAAGCCAGGGACTCCCATATGAAGGTTCTTACTGAGTTCCCCAGGATATACTGGCTCTCTGAGGTATCTGAGGTCGAAATGGGGATTCTCTCCCTGAATGCTGCTATCACTTCTCCTTTTAAGGCCTTTAAATTATTGGATGAGATGTCACTCATTGCTGATGGCAATCTCCTCAGTTGATTGTAACCATTTATTGCAATCAACTCACTAATGATTAAAGTCCATGAAATGCCCTTGTATTACAATTAGCCTAGTGCTTGCTTGACCAACCACTGGGTACCATTACCTGACGGAAGCTGGCACGTTAGGTTAACCATCACAGGTTCCTTTTTGTTTTTTGATTCATGGCATTAATTCTTGTTTTTTGTTTATAATCTTCTTTATTAAAATTTGGCTTGTGGGTTGTTGTTTTGGGAGGGTTTGTTTTCTGTAAGGTTTTGTGCACTTTAATTTGCATTTTGTATATTCTTTTCACTGCTGCTTTGATTAGTATTTTTTGGCATATCATTTGGAATTTGCAGCAGTATTTTTAGGTTTTTATTGTTTGCATTGCACTCTTTTATGTAGATAAATTTTTAGTATTTTTGTCTGCATGTTGATTTGCATGTGTTTACATTGTTATTTGAATTTCTATTGGTTAATTTGTTTTAAGTATTTTGTTTGTTAGTTTGCGTGAGTGTGGATGTGTTGGGGGGTGCCAATGATCATTTTGTTGCCTCTCAGATCCAAATTCACCCTTTTTTTGCCTGCTCTGTGTGAAAGAATATCTGCCTATGGTAAGTTGAATTATTTACTCCAGTTTCAACATTTTCTTAATCTTAATCCACATCACTGTGCATATGAACCCATTGAAAATAGGACCTTTTGAAGATGTTCATTTTAATTAAGGTGTGACCCATCTGAAAGATGATGGGTCTTAATCCAGATTACTGGAGGCCTTATAAACTGAAACTCACAGGAAGGAGCCAGAAGCAGGGAGTCAGCAGGAACCTAGAGGAGGAAAGGAGAGGATATTGTCATGTGTCAGGAAGCAGAGATAAAGCCAAGGATCCCCAAGGATTGCTGGCAAGGCAGCACAAGAATGCTAGTGACCCCAGAGGAAACAATCCTTCTAGCCTCCAAATCTGCAGGATCCCATTGTTTAAGCCAACCTATTGTGTGATATGTGTCATAGCAGCCTGACAAACTAAAACGGGGCCCTTTAAATATTTTCCCTTTGTCAGTTTAAATGATGTTAAATTTAGTCAGTAGAGGACACTGGGAAGACATTGGAGGAGGTAGGTTTTAGCTTCCTGGTGCTGTGTGCTCCCGTTGCAGCTTCCTCAGTGACCAACTCCTACAGAAAGAAGCTTCCCCGGTGCACAGCAGGTTACCCAAACAACTTCCTTATGTGTTGTTGTAGTGGGATGCCCTAGGGGTAGTGCTTATTATAGTGTATATATGATATCATATATCATATTTTCTATTCTTGTAGTCTTTCAAGTTCTCTTTACTTTGTACTAGCCAATCCGCATTACTCAAATCTCCCCGTTTAGTTAATAATTCATCATAATGGACAATTCCTGCTCAAACTATGGTATGGTTTCTCCCTCCTGATTAGACTCTGAGAATTATGGGGTGGGGACAGGTTATGTGTTTGGGGCTTCTCCCAGCCCTGAGGTCCAGCTGCTCCTGAAATGTGCCAGGATGTGGCCAGGACTCCTCTGAATTTATTCTGAGAGAGGAAATGGGGAAAGAGGAAAAGAAATGCTCTTAGCTTGGTGGTTGACAAGTTGGGACATTTAGTGTATTGTTGGCTATTTGTTTTCCACTGGAATGATGGGAATGACAGTCCAGGAAAGAGCTTTTGTGATGTAAGCAAAGTATATAGAAAGATAAGGTAGTATATGTAACTGCTGCAGTGAAATACAACTTTAGCCCCTTTCATTGATGTCAAGAAATTCAAGTGAAGGATTTGAGATAGTGTGTATAATCTTGTTGGGTCCACGATGTTTCCTTGGTATCATCCAGCTCTAAGACTGAGCACTAGGTGAAGGTGACACAGCAGTTGCTTGTTTGAAGTTTGAATTGTGTTTTGCTAGAGTTCTTTGAATGGATTATCCATTTGACTCCAAGTTCGTTCTATCTTACATTTCTGTTTTGTTTGTAGTTTACTTGTTGGTTTGGTTTATATTATTGTCCTGTATATCTGTGTACCTGTATATATAGTTTCATGGGGTAGTGAGTCTTAAATGCCCCTGCTATGGGCTAGGTTTGAGGCAGAGCAAGAGATATTTTACTTGTGCTGGTGGTTGAAGGAGAGGGTTTCTGTGTAGTATTTTTTTTTTCCCTTGAGAAGTTTGGAGAGATATATCAAGTTCCTGAACACTTGAGGTAAGAGGGAAATAGACAGAAGCAGAAATTGAAGTATGTAAATGTTTCTGTAAAATCTGACTTTGGTTCCTTTTCATGAATTTCAAGATATTCAAAGGAAAGGATGGAGGCATTCAGAATGATTTTGTTCTCTGCACTGTGTTTCCTTGACCATGGCACAACTCAGAGATTAAGTTGTGTGATTCTCTGTCTTTTAGGGGTTATAGGTGTTTTGTAGACTGATGGGAATGGTTTGCAGGAATGCCTGAGACAGAGAATCTTCATTATTCTACCTTACCAACTTAAAAGAAGTGCATAGCTACCATGCATGATATGTCAACTAATTAAGTCTCCCTAAACTGAATACATAATGAAAAGCCTGGATTATATGGTAGTATAAGCAAGGGTATCCTTGATTGGAAGGAGGGAATAATTCAGTCCAGCTCTCTGCCAACAACAGTTTCATCAAACTAATAGTGTCTACATGAAACGGGGCACCTCTATACTGTGTTCCATTATTTCTATTAGAATTGTTTTGGAAAGTGAGGAAGAAAGTCACATGTCTAAATTTGGGACTGGGAAGAAATAAGCAGTGTGTTAGTAGGTCTGGTTAATTTGGGAATTTCCCTTGAGAGCATGAGTTTAGATTCATAGGTTATCATAAGTCTTTCTGTAATACTAGAGAATGTGTGGTGTTCCCTATATTTAAGGAAGAGAGAGACATATTTTAATGACAAATGTAGGCAGGAGAACATCTAAAAACTGGGGAACTAGGGAATATCCTCATTACATTTCCTTCACCCCTATCTTACATTAAGCTTTAATGGTGAGAAACAGACAGTATGTATTTACACAAATTTTCTTGTATCTCTCTTCAGAGGAATTTCCATAACCTATTATATATATTATATATTAATATATATGTATATGTTAAAGCCTGTCTTTGTTCTGGTTTTCTCTCCTGCATTTCCTTCCATCTTATCCCAGGTTCATCCTTTCAAGGGAAATATAGGCACCAAGTAGCATGTGACACAGAATGGAAAGATGCAACAATGTGTTCACAAAAATCATTCTTCCCAGGAAAGTCTCAGGAAATTCAAGACCTGGGAGCTTTATAAGGACATGCCTAGGCCCTACGTTCAAATCTGTTTGGTAAGTAAAATGGTTTCTTTTTACTCCAGAGTCTGAAGAGGAAATGGGATTTCTGCTCTCTCCATCCCACCACCCACTGATTAATCACCCTTTCTCTATATTTAGTTTCTGGTGTGTTTTCGCTCTATAGTTTGTGGTTTTGGAGTTGAGGTAACTTGGGTAGAGGGACTCAGATCTTTGGGAGACAAGACTGAGCTTGGTGAGATAGAGTATATTTTCAACTTCATTGTTGGAACTTGGAAATGCAAAGAATTATTAATTCTTTATTTATAGTAATGGGAAAAGAAACAGGATAAGGCATGAAAGAGTATATCTTCCATGAGCAACAAACTAGGAGAAAGATATAATGGTCTTCAGTTCTGAAAACTGGCATGTAAAACCTGTGAAAAGTGATGAGGGGACTGCACTCAGGGAGGGAGGGATGAAGAAGGGCAGTGACCTGGGTACTACACTGGTCCTTTGGACACAAGCTGGTGGCCACTCACTGCCTGGAAACTTTGGAGGGTGTTTGAAAGGCTCATAAGTGGGTATTTGGCAGTGCTGCCATCTTCAGATATACTGTGTGTGGTACCCTACTCCAGAGCGTGGCAATCATATATAAATAAATATGATTGGCACCTCTGTGAGTGGAGTAACACATGACATGTACGACATATGCAATGGCACTGGGAGTGTGTTGGGATTGTTTGGAGACATGTAGAGGACTGGTTCTCTAAAGCACATGGAACTATCTCTTGTCAGCCCCCAGTGTTGGGCTACCTCGGGGGACTCTGTCAGGTGCCTTCACAGAGGCAAGACCTAGGAACCAAGCATTCCATGAAAAAGCCTCCTATTGAATTTCTTCTGGAATTATTTTTCCTTTCTCCAGAGTTTCTTGGCTGAAATAGAAACAAGACTTTCAAGGTGTTCATGATGTCCCTTTCTATCCATGGAATATTTTTCTTTTTTTCAGAACTTATTTTCAAATCCAATCCCCTCATCAGTTTACCTGTTCCCACCTATCAGTTCCCCTCACCATTTTCAAGATTTCTCTTTAAGTCTTTACAAATTCCCTCCTGCTACTCAGAAACTGCCCATCCTGAAGTTCGAAGTATTTTGACTGTCAGGTGTGGAAGTTCTTTCTTCAGGGATAAGATACTCATCTTTTGAAAAGACCTTTAAATCCTCTATAGGTCACCAATTTATGGGAATTATGCATAGTACCCAGATATGCTTTTACATTTTGATATGGTTTTCTTTTGATAATTTTTTAAAAAAGTTTTTGTGCCTTTTATTTGGTGGAGATGAAACAAAAGGATTGTAAACTCTATATGCCTGTGTAACATCATTTGAAGTGGAGAGGTGCCTGGGGAGCAAGACACACATTTTATATCTTTGTATTGGACAAGTGTATATATCATGGGGTCTCCGTTCTTTAATTCCAATCATGGAGTAGACTTGCAAACTGCTATTTGTGGTATATTGTCTGTATAAAAAAATCACGTGTCAGCCTTTTCCCAGCCTTTGGAAAATTTGAATTCTGAAGAGGGGGTAATTTCGCTCTCTTGTCCCTCACCATCAAGCCACTCTACCTAGGTCTACTGGTCACTGTGCTCTCATTGTGGTTGGATTTCAATGTATTGTTTTTTTAAATTTCATATTCTTTGGCTTGTTTTTTGATGTGTGCTTTTAGGAACTATTGTGGTTTTTTTTTTTTTATGTCGTATGTGTAGGGTTTGTGTGCTCATATATATTTTTACATACTTTCTTATTATTGTTGTGAGTTGTTGGTAGGTTGGTTGTTTTTGTTTGATTTTGTTTGTTCTTTAGAATAACTGGGATATAAAACAACCTGAGCTCTGTGGCCCTCAATTTCTAGACAGTGTCACAGAGACAGAATTTTCTTCTTGGGAAACTGATCCTGAGAAATAAGATTTTAAAATTTTAACATTGAGCAAATCTCTGCCTTTATGAGGTAGAGTTCTATGAGTTTTGAAAAAAAGCATATAGTTGTGTATCCACCAATGACAGAAGACAAAGACAATGACAAAGAGTGTCATTACCTCCCAAGTTCCCTCATATTGTCCCTTGTAGTTAAACCCCACCAAATCTTGCCCTATGCAGCCCCTGATATGTTTTCCATTCATATATATATATATATATATATATTTTTTTTTTTTTTTCTTTTCCAGACTGCCATAAATGCAATCACACAATTTTTAGACATTGGGCCTAGCTACTTTCACCTAACAAAGTGCATTTGAGATTCATCCTTATTTTTGTGTAAACCATATTCTGTTTCTTTAAAAAAAAATTTTTTAATTTTAATTAAAAAAATTTTTTTTCTGAGTAGTATTTCAGTCACAAAGTCATTGGGAAAACAATGGTGTTTTCCCAAAGGTGATTTTGAATAAAGCTGCTCTATGCATTTCCATACATATATATGTGTGGAAAGAAGTTCAGTTTCACAAGTGTAATAGTATGAGTGGGATTGCTGGATAACATGGTAATATTATATTTAAATTTATTGTCAAAATCTGAAAAAAAACTCTCCCAGGATCCAGAATGGCTTTACAATTTTGCATTTCCATTAACACTCTATCAAGGATCCAGTTGCCAAAATGGTGACCAGCACTTGGTATAGAAAGGTTTTTTTGTTTGTTTGTTTGTTTTGGTAGCCATTTTATAATACGTACTATTTTGTGGTTTAACATGAATTTCCTTATGGACTAATGCTATGAAGCATCATTTATGTACTATTTGTCATCCATAGATCTTCAAGGCATAGTGTTGTTGAAATCTTTTCCCCATTTTATTGTATTTGATTTCTTATTGCTAAGTTTTTACATTTTTCTTTTAATGCACCAGGGGCTGGGGATTGAACCCAGGACCTCTTAGGTGGGAAGCCGGCGCTCCTCCCTGAGCCACATCAGCTCCCCTGAGTTGGTTTTTTCATTTGTTTTGCTTGTTATTTGTTTTTGTTTATTTTTAGGAGGCACCAGGAACTGAACCTGGAATCTCCCATGTGATAAGCAGGTGCTCAACTGCTTGAGCCACATCTACTCCCCCATAGTTTTTAATATATTCTGATTACAACTCCTTTGACACAAATGTGAATGGCAAATATTTTCTCTCAGTCTTTGGATTGCTCTTTTCATTCTATTAACAGTATTCTGTGCAGAGAAAAATTTTCAATTTTCATAAAGTAAAATGTATTAATTTTTATTTTATGGGTTGTGCTTATAATGCCTTGTAAGAGCTTTTTGCCTTAGATAAATGATTCTTGGTTGGCAGGTGTGGCAGTTTGATACTATTTATGAATTCCAAAAATAGACACTGGGTTATGTTTGTAAACTGGTCTGTTCCTCTGGGTGCCTTAGGTTGTATTAGATTCAGAGGTTTCACTTTTACTTGATTAAATTAAGATTGGGGTTTTGATTCGGCCATGTCAGTAGGATGTTGAGCCCCTGCCCCCCTTGGTGGGTGGGGACTCACAAAGAAAACAACACGGCAGAGCAGAGAGTAGAGTTTTGATACTGGAACCTCAGGAAGTAAATATATAGGAGAAGAACATAGAGGAATAGAGACAGTTCCACGGACACAGCAGAGGTACTGGGAAGAGAATGATAGCCTACAGCTGCAGCTAAGCCTGGAGAAACGAACCCTGGGGAGAGAGATGAGCCCTCTAACCTACAGCTAAGAACAGAAGGAGCTGGAACTACAGAGCCTTAAGAGGAAGAGGAAGGCTGAACCCTTGCAGAGCCCGGCAGCCATCTTGCTTCAACATGTGGCAACATACTTTGGTGAGCAAAGTAATTTATGCTTTATGACCTTGTGACTGTAAGCTTCTACCCCAAATAAATACCCTTTATAGAAGCTAACAGATTTCTGGTACTTTGCATTAGCACCCCATTGGCTGACTAATACAGCAGATTTTTTATTTCATTACTTTGAATATGTCATCCCAATGCCTCTAGCCTCTGTGGTTTCTGATGAAAAGCCAGCTTTTGATCTTAATGAAGGTCCCTTGTACACCATGAGTAACTTTTATCTTGCAGCTTTCAAGAATCCCTTTTCTATTGCTTCAATAATTTGAATATGATGTGCTCAGTCTCAGTCTGCATCTCTTTGTGTTTATCCTACTTTGAATTTGAATTAATTGCATGGCATGGATATGTATATTAATGATTTTAATAAAATTTAGGAGGCTTTCTCCCCTCCTCCCAAAACATACATTTTAGTGTGCCTCCTGGTATTGCACCATTTTTTAAGTTTCTTGTCAGTTTTCTTAATTCGTTTTACTCTTTGTTCTTTGTAAAGAATAATTATCAATCTATCTTCAATTTCATTGATTCTTTCTTCTGCTAATTCAAATCTGTTGACTCCCTCTAGTGACATTTTCATTTAAGTTATAGTGCTTTTAAACCTTAGAATATCCAAATTATTTTAGCTCCTTTGCACAATTACCTTTGTTTCTTAGGCAATTATTTCAGGTTTGTACTGATAACCAGTAGGGCTTTTTTTTTTTTTTTTTTTTTTTTTTTTTTTTTT